>JAFMSR010000013.1:29082080-29427080 GCA_022818135.1 Saxidomus purpurata
AAAGGTAATCTCGTGTATCAGTGCTATTCTACGGGCATGTAAAAGAACCAAAGGGTCTATATTGTATTCGTAAAAGAGCTAGGGTCTGGTACCCAGATTCACGCTACTAAACAGAACTTAGATTCTCCCCTTCAGTTGAGTGGTTAAGGTCACCGACTTGAAATCACTATAAACCCCTTACTTACTGAGGGCCATGTGGTTCAATAACCGTTATAAACTTGTCTCTTTATGTAAGAAAGTTTCTCAATGACAAAATGTGAGGTTACCACTGGTTCCTCTCCTTAACCACTTGGCCACAGAGGTGTATTTACATGTTAATACAACAACAAATAAATTCAGCTTAAAGCTTACAGATTCTGCACCAAGGCCTGGTCGTTCTTTCTGTCCGGAGGAGGCACCTATCACAGCCAATGGTTTCTTTCCTCGACCTTGATTTTTAAAACGTGTCTGTCTAAAGTTTGGACACTGGAAAACAAGCAATGATAATAAAATCATTAAACTGCAAAAAATTTTAAAAGGGATTTGTCAACACACAATTTACACATACTCATATAAAACAGAAAAAAGACATTAATTCCATTAACAAGAGTGAGCACACTTTTAAAATTCTAACAACATGATCAAATCTAACACACAGCACAAAATAGATATTCACTTTAATTCAAAGTTCAAATTTAATTGATGAAAATTAAAGATAAAGGGAGAGAACTCCCATAGCAGGTTCCATTTTATCCTTAACGCAGAGTACAAAAGGTTTGAACAGTCTGATGACACTGATCATGATCTGCTCTGTTTACTAAACAGTTGAGCAAACTTTTGAACAATTCCTGGTACTGTATTATCAAAACGAAATGACGGACACATCCATTTTAGAAATGTTTTAGAAGTGTTTTGGTTACAGAACAGACCGGAGATAATTGGAGGGTTCCATTTAGATATTTTCGATGATGCTTTCAAAAATTATATTTCAGTGTACCTGCATAGCTAGCTCTAGAAGAGGCTGAGGAACATGCTGATTGGCTGCTTCCAGGTTGCGTACCAGGGCACCAGCAAACTCCTTTTCTTTCTCTGTGATGAGGGTGAAAGCAAAACCCTTCTCGCCTGCAAAACAAGTTGATAATAAAAACTCATGACTTTGTGAAAACAAAACCGTTCTCTGCTTTAAGGCAAGTTTATCAAACAACTCGTGACTTCATTAGGGACAAGCATGAAAGTAAAACCTTTATTACCTACAAGTCAAGTCTTTAATGAAACTCGTGTCTTTATCAGTATGGAGACTGAAATCAGTGAACTTCAAGATAACAACTGATTTTTAGTATCTGAAAGTTTAGAATAGGAACATACTCATGTAGGTGGAAATATACTAAACATAGTAACAGGATTATTCAATAATTAAAACGTTCTCTAAAAACTTTAACGGCATAGAGATGTATTGGGATAAGACAGGGTACCCTACCTGCGCGACCTGTTCTACCCACTCTGTGCGTATGTGTATCGATGTCTCTCGCCACATCATAATTCACCACTGTCTTTATGGATGGAATATCCAAACCTCTAGCTGAAATCATACATGAAATATTACATATACAGTGAAACCAGTATTTTCCGGCACCCTCTTGGACCACATGCCATGCTGGCAACAGCAGGTTGCCAGTTTAACTAGGTTTTTCATTATACATTCCAAGTTACCATGACCCTGTACTTTGCAGGATATGGTAACTTTCCGTTAACATCTAGTGTCAAATAAGACAGATTTACTGTTTATATATTCATAGTTTATACCCTGAAGGGCGATTTATATCATTCAATATACAAATGTACTTAATACAAAAATCATTGTAAAATTTGACTTAATATCAAGTTGTCCACAACTACTGCAGTGAAGAAAGCTCTGTCCATCGTGTTTGTTTATATTATAGTCCATGCAGCTCTCATTTTCGGCTTCAGTCAGGGTTAAACACAGTGCAACCTCTGAGGAAGGTTAGACTGTATGCACACAGCCCTAGAATACACAGGTCAGATATCTACACACTCAAATAACCAATCTGAAAGTGAAAACTTTAGTTGTGGTATTACATCAGTGGCTTCTTTCTCCAGGTGACAACTTAACACAAGTGCATCGCCGAACATATACACTTACCTGCTACATCAGTGGCTACTAATATTGGATATTCTTTTTTCTTAAATGATGTGATTACTTCATTCCTTTCAATCTGGCTCATGTCACCATGTAATAAGCCAACTGTAATATAAACAACAATGTGAAGATATGCTTTGATATTGCTATTTAAATAAATAAATAAAAAAAAAACACCAAAAAACTTGAAGTCAATTTGCATGGTGATATTGCCTTCAGTTAATGTTTTCACCAGTATTTTGGTTATGTTCATGTGATCAATTATTATAACCAGAGCTGTTGGCCTTATTTATTAAATTGCAATAAATACCGTAAAAAGATGTAACGTCAGGGTTTTAGACAGATCATCTAATAATGTCATTCACAAGAAGAGTACGGGAATGTTGAACAAACTTTCAACTCTTCAATGAATGGGCTGTCATGTAACTTTTATTCTATTGGGCCAAAACATTACAAATATAGTAATTTCCTTTCAAACTGCATTATGGTGAAGAATACAGTTTAAAACCCAATGACTGCTTTAAAAACATTCAATATACAACTAATATGGGATTATTTATAGTATATTATTGTATAAGCAAAGATAAATTAAGCCATTTTAAAATAGGTACACTAAGAATTTTTGACAAAGACATTACAAAAAGATTTGCATAATGTTCAACAGAAAAAAACATGGTTCTACAGATTCATATATGTGGTAAAGTTCATTTTCTTTGGAGTACAAGAGGAGCCAAAGTGGCGCAATGGTAGCGCCTTAGCCTCAGGATCTGAGGGAGGGTCCCAAGTTCGATCCCCTGCACTGCCACCGGGGTTGTGTCTTTAGGCAAGACCCAGCTATTTCTACATTGCTTTTCTCTCTTTAAGATTGATTTCATATGGAATGAGACTCAAGAGTGATTAATCTAAGATGTTATGTCGCAATCAAAAATAAACAAAACAGTATAAACTAAATAAATGTATAAATAAGTCCTCTATCTTCCTCTATCCTCGGTCACTTCTCACAGTAAAACATTTTTAACTTTATTACTAACCACATAAATTTAAATGAATCGGCAGAATAATGGCATACAAATGTACTTCATCTCAACAGACTTTTCAGTTTAATGAATCGAAAGTCTCTTATCACTCACCTTGAAAATCTCTACTTCTGAGGTTCGTCGCAAGTTCCTCAGAGTTTGCTTTTCTTGTTACAAATATCAGAACACTTCCTACTGTAAAAGAAAGGTGGAATTCAATCTGGGACTGACTTTCAGTTCTTCCTGAACATTGCTTAGGCAAAATAAAAGTGAGTTTCATGTCTCCTTGTCAAAAAGGTTAAGGCTGGTTGGCTAGCAGTTTTTAAAAAATATTTCAGTTTCCCTTGCTTTTCTCGGAAACACTTGAAAATTGGTCTCTGTGAACATTTTCTGACAAAAAAAGTTTGAGGTTGGGTTTAAGGTTGGTCGGTAGACTGGAAAGAACATTATTTTATGCCTGATGACTGTCTGCATGAAAAATCAGAATTTTAATGAGATATATGATGAACTACATGGTGTGTCTCTTGCTATATTTTCAATTGACAGAAGTGGCTTGAGCCCAGCTTACTTTTAGGACGCATGTTTATGCCAGGAAGAAAGTTCATGCATTACAAATGATTAGCCATTTTCAAGCAAATTCCTTTGGTTAAGATATTGTCAGAGGCAGACCTTGAACAATTCTACATCACTTTAAATTTTCAAGTTTTCAAACGGTTTTTAAAGTTGATTAAATCACTTAATATATGTATTTTGAGTCTAGTACTGTTAATTGTTTACACTTACTGCAACAAGGAAAAAAATATTTTAGAATAGTTAACAGGCAACACAACTAATTTAGTTGTAATTTATGTGTATGTTGTACTTACATGTAGTCATTTCTACAAGACGCTTGACCAGCCACGTCCACTTGGCGGGACCTGGTGGTAACACCTCAACAATCTGTGTAACATCTTCATTAGCCTGAAATTTGTACAGTCAAGTTTTATTATAGGGGTTCAACACTTTCAGTGGTATTTAGATATAAGTTTATATACAGGCTTGCACATTATGTAACCATTGTTCTTCAGAAGGAAGTCTTCAGGACTCCCAGGCTCTGTAAAATTCTGCATACTGTCACACATGAAAGACTTAATGATACTCGTTATCCTTCTGACATATTTTTTATTCATACATTGTATCAGTTATTTCTCCTTCTTATGAATAAAGTTAATGATTTTGGAACTGACAACTTCCTTAATTGTCTGTCTGTGATGTCATAAATCTCTATTCTATCTAGAAATGTTGTTAAGGGTATATTAATAGCTTCTGAATTAATTTATTATAGCTTAACATAGATTGGCCTATATTTGAAAATTACCATTAAGTACAATGCCAAAGTTGGCCTAAGTTTTTGTTTGCAGTTGGATTTGCAATGGAAAAACCTTGTATCTGTTATCATTAATATATTTATATTGGTAAAACCTATAAATAACTTCAATGTATTACAATTAATGCACCAAAAAATAATAAAAGTCAATTTGCTTCTTTTAATTTCAGGCATTTTACTCTTGATCTGACTCAATGGATTCTTGGAGCTGCTTTAATATGTAAACAACTAGCCTACCAATTCAAATCGGCTAGAATTCCAGCAAACAGTGGTACATGTATTCCTGAATGCATAATCGGTTACGAACAAGTAGTACAGCCACATAGCCGCCTTTGTCTAGGTGAAAAATCAGCCAGAAACAAGTTGGCCCAAAAAATGAATACTTGCTATATAATGGATGTATTCAGAAATTTATTCCACTCCTGGGTGCATGTGGAACACAGTTTAAATGCCCTGTTTTGTTATAGTCACCATAACATCAACGAAGGGCAAGCTGATCATATCTCTGACATATCAAAGGGCCGGATCACCAACTTTAAGCATTGCCTTAATAGCTATGATAAGAATTTTTTGTTCTAATTCTATACATGACTAAAACAGGAATACTGAATGCAAGACTCACAACTCCAGCCTCTCCTTGCACTACCCTGATTGGGTCCGCTAGAATATCCCGAGCCAATTTTTCAACTTTTCTTCTAAATGTTGCACTAAATAACAAAGCTGAAAAGTAAAAGACTGATATGATTAATGTCAACTCTAGTATTAACTATAAGGTGAAGATAACAAGACGTCATAGGACAGGGCCGACTTTAGCTTGCCAATAAAACAAACTTTGACAGTAAAGGCACACAAGACTTTAACTAGGAATTTCTAGTACAAATCAAGAAAATTTTTCACAGAGTATCTTCTTTTGCTTACAGATAGGTCTTACGATGGTACATAAGTTCTCCAACTTCAAAGTAATATCTCAAATGGTTAAGTTAACAAGTGGACAAGAATGAAAATTTTAACTGAGTTTCTAAGTCAAAAAGGGCCATAATTCAAATAAAATCCTTGACAGAAACCTTCTCCGCCCATGTTTTGGAATCATGATGGTAAACAAGATTCCAACTTTCAAATTAATATCCAAACAGTTCAGTCAAAAAAGTGGACTGGTACGAAAAACTTAACCAAGATTCTAAGTCGATAAAAGGCCTTAATTTTATAACAAATCCCTGACAGAGTACCTTCTCTTGCTTACAGATGGGGGTAACGATGTGAAATAGCATTAAAAGTTTCAAAGCAAATCTCAAAGGGTTAAGGCAATAAGTTGATTTTACCCACATTCAAGTATTTTCTAAGTCAAAAAGGGGCATAATCTGTCAAAAACCTTGACAGAGTTAGTCCTCTTGTCTGTTGATGAAGGTCGTGATGGTAAACAAGCATGGTTAGTTTCAAAGCAATACCTCCAAGGTTTTGAAATAAAAGTGAGGTGGTACGAAAAACTTAACCAAGCTCAATACACTTTCTAAGTAAAAAAAGGGCCATAATTCTGTCAAAAACCTTGACAGAGTTATGTACTCTTGTCGTAGACGGAGGTTATGATGGTAAACAAGTATGGTAAGTTTCAAAGCCATACCTCTAATACTTTTGAAATTAAAGTGGGGTGGTACGAAAAACTTAACCAAGGTGTGACGCCAACGCCGACACCGACGCCGACGCCGGGGCGAGTAGGATAGCTCCCCTTTTCATAGAAAAGTCGAGCTAAAAATCAGGAAATTCTATTTGATGGATTGTTTGGCTTTTAGGTAATGAATATTTTTCTTCTTCATTTGAAGTTTAATGCAAATTTCAACAGGATTCAGGTTTGTACCTAACCATCATTCCTGTGATGAACCAGCACTAGAACCCTATCCTCCGTAAGAAACTGCCAACTCTCACATAAAGATATATGGTCAATAGCAAGGTTTAAACCCATGACCTTCAATCTATGAGCGGTTACAGTGATTTTAAACTAGGAACACTTACTAATAATGCTAAAGCACTGAGGGGCTAAATGAAAATTAACTGTGTATAACTACTGCAACATTTTGTCCTCTACTTTTCACAATTTAGTCTTTAAATGCTATAAATACCATCATATGATTACTGAAGCAAGAAACATTTCTAAGACTAGTTTTCAAATATATCACTGAAAGTAGCATTAGAGCTGTCACCAGCAGCATCGCACATTCCCCATTGATGCACTTGACTCAATATACAAACAATCAAACAAACAAACAAATAAATAAATTAATGTGTGTACAAGAGCATAACCCTTGCTCACTTAGGGTACAACATTTTAATAACAGGCAAAGCTATACAAGACTTCTGGTTTGTTGGAGTCATTAAATACTTCTATAAATTATATTTTTCCAGAACCATTAGAAAAAGAACATGCACTTACTTTGTCTGTTGGGTCTTACATGGTTGGCTATAGAATGTACCTGTGGTTCTGAAACAGTAGTACAAAAATTATGCAATGTTTAAAACATACTTTACAATGGTTGACCACAAAATAGTCTTTAATTACACGAGATAATGTAAATTCTGTCACTTTTAGAATCACTTTTTATCAAATTTGGCTTAACAGTATGAGGGTTCAGTGCAAAACAGTCATAAGTCCTTTATTTTATGTTTGCACTGAGCCCTTCAAATTTACAAAAATAGGTAAGCTGAAGTTCTTTTTTATTTCCTAATAGCTAAAATCAGTTTTTACAAAACAAAGAAATAGTGTAAGCTGCATAAAAAGACTGATTCTTAACTTACCAAATCCCATATCAAACATCCTGTCTGCCTCATCATAAACAAGGTAGGTTACTCTTCTCAAATTTGTAGCTTTCTTTTTCACGAGATCTATTAATCTACCCTGAAAAATCAAAGTCAGCAGTGATTAGTCGAATATCAATAATGACTGGTCTTCAAATCTCTCTCACTCCACTGGCTACTGATTGGCTGCCGATAATTCATATGACCATGACAGCAATAAACAGTTGTAATCCATGCAAAACTTTAACCAAAATGTCCAACAAGGGCCATAATTTGAATTAATTTCAGCCAAGAGTTATCTAACTTGACTGCTCCTAGAATAATAAACATTGCCACAGCTATAGTACAAAAATATTGCTCTGTATAATAGTTTCATTCAAATTGAATATAGAGGAAATTTGTAAAAATCTTCTTTGACTATCCTAGTCAAAAATAAAAAATCTACCCTTTTGGTAATACATATCTCAATTTGTATCTGTCAATAAGAGAAATAACTTCTTACATGATTGTACATGTAAAACATCTTCTGTGTTTTCAGCATCATTCTTGACCATAACTCAATATGGCCATTTTGAAGGGTAATATAACCTTAATGAAGTTTCAAATAAATCCTATCAGTGGTTACTGAGATATGTGTGTGATAGAAGCTAGAATGCAAAACTTTTAACCAAATTTTCTAAGTCCAATAAGGGTTCATAATTTACATCAAATTCAGTCAAGAGTTGTCTAACTTGCTTGACTGATATCCCTGAGCACTTCACTAAAGTTTCCAATTAATTCAATAAACGGTTACCAAGGTAATTATGTAGTACTACATGATACAATGTAGTAGCTTGCATGCAAGTCCAGCAAGAGCCATACTCTGCAATAAATTCAGTCAAGAATTGTCTATTTTGCTTGTCTGATACCCCTGACCACTTCAGTAAAGTTTCAAATCAAATCCATAAGTAGTTACTGAGATATATGTACATGATAGCAGCTTGCATTCAAAACTATAACCAAAGGTGTAACATCGACACAAGGGTGAGTGCAATAGCTCTCTTTATTCTCCAAATAGTCGAGCTAAAAATTTACATCAAACTCGGTAGGAGAGATGAATCCTATAAAACTTACTGGGGTAGCCACTATAATTTCAGCTCCTTCCTGGCACGCCTTCTGTTGTTCCCACATACTTCCCCCACCATAGGCACACACAGTATTGATGTTATATACCTTTCCAAACCTTTTACACTCATGGTAGATCTAAAAATACAATTAAATACAGTCAAACCAATGTTAAACACCCAGCTGACAAAATACAATAAAAGTGATCACTTGAAGAATGTTGCTACTTGCTATAGGTCTCTTAATCGAATAACTGACCTTCAGGGGAAAAAGTATCAATTCCTTCAAGTCACTGCTTCAGACAGGTGACTGTTTCCTTTACCCACATTGAATTTCATGTTCAATTTTCAGAAACATCTGTTACATTCCCAATTAAAATGTATATAATGTAAGAGCATCATTCCTTCCTTGCCAGGTAACATATACAGGTCTACAACGCTATTATTGTGAAAACATTTATCCTGCCTATTTCCCTTGGTCATATAACTACATTAACATGGAAAAACTGGAGGAACAAGAGCTGTCAGTAGGACAGCACACTCGACTTTTTTAGTGCTTGCCAATAAAACAAAACTTTGACAGTTAAGGGCACACAAGACTTTAACTACTTTAACTAGGAATTTCTAAGTACAAATCAAGAAACATTTTCACAGAGTTATCTTCTCTTGCTTACAGACAGGATTGTGAACACGGGTGCAAAGTTTCAAAGCAATTTCTCAATGGACTTTGAAAATATATGGGGTGGCATGCCAACTTAAACATAAATTCTAAGTCCAAAAGGGGGCATAATTATGTCACAATGCTTGATAGAGTTACCTCCTATTGTGTAGAGATTGGGGACATGATGGTGAACAAGTATGCAAAGTTTCAAGGCCATATGTCAATGCACTTTGAAAATATTTGAGGTGGTACGCAAACTTTAACATAAATTCTAAGTTGAAAAAGGGGCATAATTCTGTCAAAATGCTTGATAGAGTTACCTCCTCTTGTGTAGAGATTGGGGACATGATGGTGAACAAGTATGCAAAGTTTCAAGGCCATATGTTAATGCACTTTGAAAATATTTGAGGTGGTATGCAAACTTTAACATAAATTCTAAGTTGAAAAAGGGGCATAATTCTGTCAAAATGCTTGATAGAGTTACCTCCTCCTGTGTACAGGCTGGGGTCATGATGGTGAACAAGTGTGCAAAGTTTCAAAGCAATATCTCAATGGACTTTGAAAATATTTGGGGTGGTACGCAAACTTTAACATTGGTGTGATGCTCACGCCGACGCCGGGGCGAGTAGGATAGCTCCCCTTTTCATAGAAAAGTCGAGCTAAAAATGTTCAAACTTAAATTCTGTTAAGGTATTAGAGGCCCAATAGTCAGTGTTTCAAAGGCCCCAAGAATTGTCATTTTCATAAAATATATCCAGTCACTGATTCAAATACAAATTTTAAAAGAAATTACTATCAATCAAGAAGTCCATGATGGACATCAAGAAAGGAATTCTGATACATTTTCATGATGATTGAATGCAAAATGTGCTCTCATGTTCGAAAGCTTTTTCTTTTATTTGCCATGGTGACCTAGTTATTGAACCCAGGTGACCCAGATTCATAATATCAAGACAAACATTCTGACCAATTTTTATTCAAATTGGGTATCAATGGTCTCTAGAGTGTTAACAAGATTTTCGTTTGACTTGACCTTGTGAACTAGTTTTTGAACCCATGTCCCCCAGTTACGAGCCTGGCCTAAAAACATTGAGACAATCATTCTGATCAATTTTCATGATGATTGGGGGGTCAAATGTGGCCTCTAAAGTGTTAAACAAAGTTTTTCTTTGATTTGCCATGGCAACCTAGTTTTTTCACCCTAGATTACCAATGTTCGAAACTGACCTAGATTTCCTCCATACACTCATTATAGCAACCTTTAACTTCCACCAGTAAATGACCCTGTTCAAATGATCATGACATTGATCTACATGTAGAGTTGACTCTCAGTATCTCAAACTCGTTTACCTCGAATTTCCGTTTAAGTCGAAGAAATTCTAAAGTCCCGTCAAATTTCCTTCTTTATGTACGTACTTTAACTCCTTTTAAGACAAAATTTGACATACAGAAACTCCGGATGTGTCGAAGGGATTTTTTGGTCCCGTCAATCAAATTCCAGTGTATTGTCAACTCATTAATTCGAAGTGCGAAAGTCACCGACAGATCGAAGGTGCGGCGGGTCAAAGCAAAGGTGAGACGTTGTCATGTCAATTCACACGTGTCGTAATTATTGTTGTTTGTTTCTATAGATTTACTTTAATTGCCGGTAACAACTTGCAATAAATGATGAAAAATGCGGAATTACTTCAAAGACTTAATTTTTTTGAGAGTTTAAATGATAAAAGTGATTGGGCTCTATCAAAAAAGATGATTTACGAACAAATGTATCAGTCTGCGAAAATTAGGTTTTGTAAAACTTAGAATATACGAATGTTCTGACTTCTGGTTCAAGAAACGCTACTTTCCATTTTGCCCGATGCGTACTTTCGTTTTCGCTCGGGCCGATACAAGTATGTAGATGTGCTTGAAATTTATTATTGAATATCAATTGGGTATATGCAAAAATAAAATGCGATGAAAATTGAATTTGTGTTCCCATGTTTTAGGGAAAATTTGCATCAATAATATAAATACACATACATATAATTGCCTGTCTTGAAAACAGGGAAATTTGAGTACTTTTCGTCCATATACATCAAAAATCAACAACAACTAAAAGCCGCTCCTCTTCATTGAATTTCGGTTATCTCGAAGTAAAAGGCCTGGTCCCTTGAAATTCGAGATAACGAGAGTCAACTGTATGTAGTTATGAAGTTAAAAATTTTGAAGTTCAAAAAGGTAAAGAGAGCAAGAAAATATGGATATAGAATGATTGGAAATAATTTGACTGTTTTGGATATAAAATGACTGTTTTGTGCTGGCTA
Source organism: Saxidomus purpurata (assembly GCA_022818135.1). Classification (NCBI taxonomy): domain Eukaryota; kingdom Metazoa; phylum Mollusca; class Bivalvia; order Venerida; family Veneridae; genus Saxidomus; species Saxidomus purpurata. The sequence goes on from JAFMSR010000013.1 coordinate 29,093,457, forward strand.
TGGCAAATGGCTGCTTAATCCAGATAACTAATCACATAGGTAAAACTGTATACAAAGTACCTGTTGTGACAACTCCCTGGTAGGTGCTAGGATCAAACCAATGGGACCGTCCCCTTTCTCTAACTCTTTCTGTAAAGGAAAACATATATCAAACACATTTTATATTACAGAAATTTCTTACTTGAACATTAAATCAAAATGCATACTGTCAAATTATTTTCCTTTCAACCAAATTTCATTTTTTTTCACCTAAATGCAACTCATTCTTTGTGATTAAACTCTTTCGTTCATAGGTTGTAACTTACTGGTAGAACCTGAATTTTTTAAAATAAAAATCTGGGAACACAAAAGCTTAAGAAGCTGGTTTATGGCAATTTATTCATAAAAAGATCATCCATACAAGTCCAAGTCAGCGACAAGATCATCAAGCAAATAAAATCTAACAATGACGTAAATCAAACCATACCTGAGCCATTATATGTACTAACAGAGGCCACAAGAAAGCTGCTGTTTTACCACTTCCTGTTTTAGCTATCCCGATAATGTCCCTACCTGATAAACCTATAGGAACTCCCTACAAATATACGAAAAATTACTTTTACATCGCTCATGTATAATGTTGCTTGGCTTCCACGCTTAAAAGTTGCCAAATTTTTGCACTTCTCTACAACACTACAGCTGCAGTATGCCCTCTTTTCAAACTTTGCACAAACTTTTGTGCCATTTAAATGTAGCGAATAGAGAAAACTGACAAGCACATTTTTTTTTGTAAATTTCTGACATTGATGCAAATTAAGGTCATAGCATTAAGACTCATGACTTAATTATTCTAAATAACCTGTATCTGAAGATTTCCAACTTACACTGTAAAGTGTCTTTATATTCGAGAGTTTTTTTTGTGATTTTCGATTTATTCGCAATTTCCTGAATTTGCAAGTGAGATACATAGAGCTAAAATAAGCACTATTATCAAATCTTAAGACAGAAATTGTAGAAAGTTTGATGAATTCGCGATGTGGTTCATTCCAGAAAATAAAAACCTCGCAAATAAAATGGTATTTACAGTATAATCATGTGATATGACTGGTAACATTGGCAAAGGGACATTACCATAAAAAATTCTGAAATAAGCTTTAATGCATATTCTGAACTAACAAAATTTGAAAACAAACATCTAAGCTCTAGACCTTGTGGCTTTGAAGAAGATTTTTCCTATATATAACTATATATACGTATGTAAGTTTATCAGTGGTCCCCTGACAGGGGCCAATTCAAACTTCCACAGACATATTTTTAACAAACTTGATAAAATGTTACATACCAAATATCTAAGCAAAAGGCCTTGTGGTTTCGCAGGATATGATTTTTTAAGTTTTTCCCATATAAGTCTATAAATGACACCCTGGGCAATGAAATTTGACCAGAGGGGCATGGTATGAACAGTCTTGGTAGAGGTCAACAAGACAAGGCTATTTGCCAAATATCTTAGCTCTGGGCCTTTGTTTCAGAGCAGAAAATCTTTTTTAGTTTTCTCTATATAAGCCTAAAAAAAATAAAGTGACCCCTAGGCCAGGGTTAATTTTGACCTGTGGATCATGATTTGTACAATCTTGATAGAGGTCCATGAGGCAATGCTACAGTCCAAATATCTAAGCTCTATGACTTGTGGTTTCAGATAAGAATTTTTAAGTTTTTCCTTTTTGTTGCCATTGCAACCAGAGTTCTGCACGGAAGCAGAGGACTACCAAAGGAACATAACTGCTGTCCAGTGATCAGAAGTTGTCGTTTGAAGCAAATTATTGATGATGAAGGACGACAGACACAACCATCATTCTTGGGAATGACCAGTGCTAGGCTACAACCTTCTGTTTTCTCAAATAAAAAATCAAGTTGGCTTGAAACCTACACTCTCAAACAGAGAGAGGGTTAAGCATTACAGGTCAGCAACCATAACGACTTGATCACAGGAATGTGTCCTAGTTCTTCCCACTGACTTACCTGCGCCTGTATAGGTGTGGGTTTTGAGTACTCAGATTTTCTTATTGCATCCAACAAAGCTTCATCAAAGCCAAAGTGAGCGAAACTGCACACTGGCTTCGGAGGGGCAAGTCCTGACACCTAAAAGTGAAATATCCTTGCATGAATAAATCATATCTTATTACTAGGCCAGCTTATTGAAAATTTCAAACATTCTTTCATCTCTGAAATTCAAACCTGTTAACTGGCAATCAAACCTGTTGTTATTTTCTGATTCATTTATTCAGAACTGATAAAAGTTTACTATTACTATTTTAAAATTCAGAGACTATACATGATTGTATTATCGAAAATATATGCATTTTCAGTGCAGTCTGAAATTAGTAAAATGATTGTACACCCAAGAAAATCTAAATGCCAATATGCATGTTTCTACTACAGCGCAACCCCTCAGGACCAAACACCCTTAGGAGCTCAGAAATGTTTCTTTTGTAAAGAGGAGTTGTCTGCAGAGGTCAATTATTTATTTAATTGACACAACTGGAAAGAAAATGTGTGTCTTTTAAGGGAGGTAGTTGCCCTAGGGAGGTGTGTTCCATTAGGTTGCACTGTACTTTACTTTTCTACTTACCCTGATCCCTAGTTTACCCCTAAGTTCATTCACATGCTGGTCTGAAAGTTTTGCAATTTCTTCATGTTCTTCATAAAAGTTTCTTTCGAAACTTTCATAATCAATGTCTGAGTGGTCTAAAGGCGGTAGAGGATCTATAATCTGAAACAATAATCAACAGCTTCCAATTTACAGTAAAACCTGTTAGCTTGCACCTGGTATAAATGGAAAACTGCCGTATCCAGCACAGTCCCTTGGTAGCAGTAACATTAAATACTTGTATACAAATCAATACTGAAAAAAAACCTGTTTTTACCAGACACCTGACATAAGCAGCATAATTTAGTGCCAAAGTGGTCCTGATGGGTGCCGGATATAGCAGGTTTTACTGTGAAGTGTTAACAAACACATGCAAGAAAGTTAAAACTCATCATCCAAATTGATGGGACCATGTGAGGTATATTGGATTCTAAATCCAGCCAGATTAAAATCAGCCAGTGTCAAGTCTTTTAGCTCGATCTGATGATCAGCTTTTTTTAATTCTAGCTCTGCAAAGGAGTGTAACTTATCTTCCGTGATAGCTCTTAACTTACATTTCGTCTCAATGAAGACATCATTCGTGGACAACCTACAGAAGCCACAAGTCAAACTGCCAGGACTCCAAATTTAAAACAAATTAATTAATAAACTGGTCAATATAGGCAATCTGATCAAAGCTAGGGGAGTAGGAAAGCCTAATTTTTAAGTAACAAGGGCAATTTAACTTTAATATTAAGTTATATGGATTTCTCACAGTTTCAAAGTTAAAAGTTATAAAAAAGTGAATTTCTGCTTAAAAACAAAATCCCTGAAGAAGGTGACTCCCATGGTCATCAACACACTGACATTCAAACAATGATAACTTTTAGTGCACAACAGGGGATGATGTGTTTTAAGCCTAGTCAGAGTTATTCACCTTCTACCGCTAAATGGTACAATGATTACCTTACCTTATTTTTCTCTACGTATATGATATTGCCATCGTTATCATATTCTACATTAAGCTCCTCCTGCTCATCAGCGAGTACGCCCGCCATCGGGTTCTCCTCCATGTACCTATAGTACGCTTCCTCCACGTCTTCCTGTTCAATATCATCTCTTACACCCCTGAAAATATTCAATTTACACATACAACACTTACATACACTTTCCACGAATGCCTAAGACAGAGACAATGAAATACACCTTTAACCTCTACCTGGCTGATGGCAAGTCATTCTACATTTGAGACCAATATTCCTGTTCAACATTATGTAAACACAACTTTACAGAATATGCCAACATCACAGTCATGTAATATTACTAATTAACAATGTCTACATTATCACTCTATGTAATGAAAATGGACTAAATTTGCAGGTCCTTTAATTTGCAAGTCCTTCATTTTATAATGTCCTTTATTTTGCAGGTCCTTTATTTTACAGTGAAATGACAACTCAACATAGTAAGAACCAAAGTCCCCTGAAATAACTTAAAGGCCCCTTAGTTAACAAAGTTCATAGTACTACACCCCTTGTACACTAAATACTCCTAAACTCTCCTGTTAGGAAGACTAAATGGATCCGCGGATAATTCACAGCCTTGAACTAATGAAAGTAGTCTCTTAACTGTCTTTAAAGTCTTTGCCATTCTTATGTTAATCAAAATGACTTGACTAATACAATCTACACAAAATACAAAACCAGGAAGTTTATAAATTAAAACCTGACTTATCCGGCCACCTTCAAGACCACTTGATTCTGCCTGTTAAAGCAGATTTCTGAGCAAGCCAGGAATTTTATTATACATATGATGCAATTTTTTTTACAATGTGACAAGAAAACCTACTTTTCCTCTCCTTTCTTCTTTCCTTCTTTCTTCTTTGGTTTTGATTCCGCCTCCACCTCTACCTGATGAAAAAACAATATTTTTCATCATGTAAAGCATTTCAATTTTCAACATCAATTCTGATTGGCTGTGTGTTTTAAATTTGCAACAAGCAGAAGAATGCCTTGTAAATTTGTTTATTTGAAACTGCATAATATTATGTAGTTTTTAATGGTTGAAAATGATTTTTATGGCTGTAACTTACACTATCGCAACTAAGAGATTTGTGCCTATTAAAAATCAAATATACTTTTATGAATTTCTAGTTTACAATTGGTTAACACTACATGTATAATTATTCCCTTTCCTTTTTTAACAAAGCATTTTTCATGACACTTGGTCTTATCATATAAAATAAGTTGCCTCTTAAACCAGGGTTTTCATTATGCATTTATTAATAATAAGTAACCTGAACCAAAAGACTGAGTCATTTAATATGAGGAAGTTTTCTATGACAATTGGGTATTAAATGTGGCCTCCAGAGTGTGAACAAGTTTTTAGACCTAGTGCTTGACCCCAAATTACCCAATTCAAACTTGACATATAAATCATTAAGACAAACATTCTGACAATTTGTCTTGATGATTGGTTAATAAATGTGGCCTCTAAAATGTTAACATTTATTTGACCAATTTGTGACTTAGTTTTTGAACCCAGGTGACCCACATTCAAACTTGACCTAGAAATTATATAGTCAAATATTCTGACCAAATTTCATGATGAGTAGTTAATAAATGTGGCTTCTAGTGTTAACAAGATATTCCTTCGATTTGACAATGTGACCTAGTTTTTTACCCTAGGACAACCTAAATTATGTGACCTCTAGAGTGCTTACAAAGTTTTTTCTATTCTTTGACCTTAGAAAGTGACCTGGTTTTTTTAACCTAGATGACCCAGTATCAAACTCAACCAAGATTTTATCAATGTGAATATTGTCACAAAGTTTCATTAAAATTTGACAAAATGCTTACAAGACATTGCTTATGAAAGACAGATGGACGGACAGACGGCTGCCAGACAATCGCTGATCACAACAGCTCACCCGTAAGCACCTCCTGCTCAACTGAGTTAATAAATGGGTGGTGTCTTAAGAGCAATAAATAAACATTGCAAGAGAAGTTGTTTCAAGACTCACTGCTAAAACAAATAAGCATAAACTGAATTAAGCCAAGCTCCACACATTCACATAGTTCCTAGGTAATTTTACCAAGCTAACTGATCAAAACCTGCTTTGCTGCCAATCTGCTTTATCAGGGATTTTTAACCCCGAGTTTGGGTCCAAAATTGGGACCTATCCCCATTGCAAAAACCAGTTTACTTTTCCAATTTTGAGGCTAAAATTTTATAAAATACTGCATAAAATTCCCAACTTGCAGTAGCAGTAATTTTGCCCTATTTATGTATGGGTACTGTACAAGCCTGCTGATGTCAAAGTGAAAGAGCTGACAGAATTTATTTTTAATCTGATAGAATCATAATTATAAATCTTTGAAATATTACAAAATAAAGGTCACATCATTTTTGCCAATTGAAAGGGTTCCTGGACCCAGTCCTGGAAAGCTGAGAAAAAAAACTGGCTTTACTATTCTTTTAACATACCTCTATGCCTGCCATGAAAGCATCTAGTGGATCATCATCATCGCTGTCATCCTCTTTCTTGTTTGTTTCTTGGTCTGCACCTGGACTTCCTGGAGCAGGCAAGTACTCGGCATTGTCTGCTTCGTCTGCATCATCAAAGTAACTGAACGAAAAGGCAAAAGATGACATACAGGAAAACCATCCAACAACAAGGGACCTTGAGGTCAAATTTCCAATTTTCAGTTTGTTAAATTTCAAATATTTCATTTCATTTCTCTGTCTGTTGTTATCAAAGTTACGCAAAATGGAGTTGCAGTTTATGCAACCAGATTAAAGCACACAAAGCACAATAACACATTATACCATTCAATGTTGAAAACATGTAACTGACATCAACACTGCTATAACGGACATCATTTCTTGTAGTCATAACTTACATTGTAAATGTATGTCAATAAGACCCCATACTGCCTGTTGCAGCTCATACATTAACATAAACTATGATCTTAACAGAGTCACATAGAATAAAACAACTGCTTCCGAGTTACCTGCTCTGAACTAGTGAACAAATTTAACAAGATATAGAAGTATCTGTTGATTACATTAATAATGTATCAATCACTTCTACTTCATTCAATAACAAGAGCTGTCAGTAGGACAGCGCGCTCGACTTTTTTAGTGCTTGCCAATAAAACAAAACTTTGACAGTTAAGGGCACACAAGAATTTAACTAGGAATTTCTAAGTACAAATCAAGATACATTTTCACAGAGTTATCTTCTCTTGCTTACAGATAGGTCTCATGATGGTACATAAGTACTCCAACTTTCAAAGTAATATCTCAAATGGTTAAGTCAACAAGTGGAATGAAAATTTTAACTAAGTTTCTAAGTCAAAAAGGGCCATAATTCATATAAAATCCTTCACAGAATTACCTTCTCCTGCCCGTGTTTTGGGATCATGATGGTAAACAAGTATTCCAACTTTCAAAGTAATATCTGGAATGGTTTAGTCAAAAAGTGGACTGGTACGAAAAACTTAACCCAGATTCTAAGTCGATAAAGGGCCTTAATTTTTAAAACAAATCCCTGACAGAGTTACCTTCTCTTGCTTACAGATGGGGTAATGATGTAAACAAGCATTCAAAGATTCAAAGCAATATCTCAAAGGGTTAAGGCAATAAGTGGATTTTACCCATATTCAATGTATTTTCTAAGTAAAAAAGGGGCATAATTCTGTTCAAAACCTTGACAGAGTTATGTACTCTTGTCTGTTGATGTAGGTCATGATGGTAAACAAGTATGGTAAGTTTCAAAGCAATACCTCCAATGGTTTGGAAATAAAGTGAGGTGGTACGAAAAACTTAACCAAGCTCAATACACTTTCTAAGTCAAAAAAGGGCCATAATTCTGTCAAAAACCATGACAGAGTTATGTACTCTTGTCTGTAGATGGAGGTTATGATGGTAAACAAGTATGGTAAGTTTCAAAGCCATACCTCTAATACTTTTGAAATAAAGTGGGGTGGTACAAAAAACTTAACCAAGGTGTGACGCCAACGCCGACGCCGACGCCGACGCCGGGGCGAGTAGGATAGCTCCCCTTTTCATAGAAAAGTCGAGCTAAAAAGGGACAAATATCAACAGTACTTCCTGTTAAGAATTCTCAAAATTTACTGACAAACATTGTATTTGAAAAATTGTAATTTTGACATACTTAAAAACTTCTTGTTTCTTAAATATACCCTGGAAACTTAAGTGTCAGCCGTATGATAAACCTTTTGTATCAAAGATATAGGTACACAAGTCTTGAAGTCTGCATTTTCATACTGTCTAGTACATACACATCTTTTAAAGTATCTTTTCACAAGTTAATCTTGTGTCCAGATAGGTAGCATGCTATAACTATGTAAGCATGCTATACATATACATGGCTGCAATATCAAATACAACAGCCTTTTTTGCTCTATTCAACCTTCCTCTTTTCACCCCATGTCTGGTATTAAAACTAAAACCAGTTACAAGTTACAGTTATGAAGCCAAACATGTGAATTTAAGCATTATAAATCTGACATTGTTTACAAAATTGGCTTTCTTCAGGTTAAATTTCACAACTTCAGTTTTTACATAATATAATGCTCTGATGACTAGAGATAGACCAGCTATTCTTTACAAGTTTCAAGAAATACATCTGCAACTTTAAGTACTGTAAACCAATTTATTTTCATGTCAATTTATGTTGGAAGGTGGCAATAATTGACGATGTTTGACTAATAAGTAAATATATGTCAAATTTCAAGTTCTTGTAAGTTAAAGTGAAGCTACATTTAGATGCGAACATTTTATTATTGAAGTACAATGTCTAAAAAGCTTATTTGAGTATTCTAAATTTGTAGTAAAACACTTTCCAGGAATATAGCAAAATAAGTTTCTACTGAGGTAAAAAATGTAAACACATCGATATTGTTACATAAGTCAGTTTACAGTACAAGTTTAAAACACTAATTTAAAAGCGTGACTTTTTTTGGCAAATTTTTTTTCCTTACTCATCATCATCCGTGATCCTGCTGCGGCCAAAATGAAGTTTGTAGCCCATACTTCTACCTGGGATCCCACGGGTTGTCCCAGAACTTCCCATCCTCGACAGACCATCTCCACCTGTGTGAAAGCAAAATAACTGTAGATTGTATATGAACAAAAAAGCCATTTAGTAAACAAAATTAAAAGCTGTATGGTCAGGTTTTATGAACAGTCAAACCTATTTTATGTAGCTTGTAGAGGGAAGCTACATCAATGGTCATTTATCCTGTTCAAAGGGGGTGTTCACTGAACATTTACTAGCTGAGCAGCTGACACTGCAGTCTAACATGATCTGCACAGTCCACTTTAGATACAAAGGTTGAATCACATTCAGTCAACAAGACAAGAGATAACGAAATTGTAATTTTTCTATTTCTACACGAAAACAAGAGGGCCATCTTGGCCCTATATTGTTCACCTGAGTGACCATAAAATATTCATACATTTTCATCTCTGGCCTAGAGATCATTGAGACAATCATTCTGACAATTTTTCATGATGATTAGGGGTCAGCGTGGCCCCTAAAGTGTTAACTAGCTTTTCCTTTGATTTGCCATGATGGTGACCTAGTTTTTGACCCGATATGACCCTTTTCCAAACTCAACCTAGATTTCATCAAGACACTCATTCTCAAAAAGTTTCACTGAAAAATGCAGCTTCTATTGCATACACAAGGTTTTTCTATGATATGACCTGGTGACATAGTTTTTGATTCGAGATGACCCAACCTAGATTTAATCAATACACACGTTCTAACCAAGTTTGATGAAGAACCATTTCTGTTTTTACTTCTTGGGTTGTGACACCAATTAAACTTTTCAACAGTATTTCAGTTTATTTTCAGCCAAGCAGTTTACTTAACCATCCTTCCCGACAGGACCAGTACTACACCCCTGTTCTCCTTAAGAAAAAGTAACATTCTCACACACAAAAAAAAGACATGACAAGATAGTGGTATGTACAGACGTTTTATCCAGTAGACGTATCACCCATAGCTAGTCATTTCACCTCCCAAAACCTTAGATGGTTCAACCCCCATGATTGAATAATGGTGTTTGGATATCTATACTAGTCTAGGAGGATTAGAAATTTTCAATTACATCCTTAATAAGAATTTGCAGGTTTTTCTGTGTAAATTAATGTCATTATGTTATTAATAGTTTCACCAATTTGACATACTTAATTCTATTGTTTAAGTATTTACATTCAATTCATCATATTTCTATTTTTCTAAAAAAAACTATAAACTTTCCCTTTATGTTTGAGGTCTACCCGGCAATCATAGTACAGTCGAGTCTCGATTATTTGAAGTGTCAGGGACCAAGATTTTACTTCGAATAATCCATGGGTTCGAATAATCCAAGTCCCGAAGATGGCCAGCTGATTGTTATTTAAATCGTCAATATATGCATGTATATATCTATGACGGATGCTTAACATAATATACATTGCGTATATGATTTAGATGAAAGGAAAAGGAAAAAAGAAATAAATCATATCAAACGTTTAATTTATTTTTCCTTTTTAAACCCTTTCCACTCGTTGCTGATCTAGGTATCCCCCACGGGGATTGCCAGATTGCTCAGTACGAACGGAAAGGAAGATATCAGCCGATCTGGGTATCCCGCCCCCCCTGTTACCGTGTCCTTCGCCAGATTGCTCAACCAAAATTACTTCTGCACAAGTAGAAGTCATTTTTCTTCTGACAGTTAGACTAAAAGTCATGCTTTAGATAGGCATGGAAGTTTGGTAGTCACAAGTTTGTTATTCGATATTAAAGGTGAACATCTTTAACCGACTTTCAAACAAAAACAAAAGTTGTTTCTCTGGTATTAAAGAAAGAAAGAGTTAAAGCGAGAATCACACCTTAGCACATATAACGCGTTTTTCACAAGTTGAGCGTGTCAGCAATTATTGGTTTGATTGGAATGCATTTCGAATAATGGGTGTGAAATATCTTACAAACATTGTCAATCAGACTGAAAAACACTTCGAATAACACCAGGTATTCGTAAAATCCATTTCGAATAACCCATTTATCTTTATATACATTTATATATAAAACATTTCGGGACCTACTTTTGTCTTCGGATTACACCTGGTATACGAATAATAGGTTGTTGAATAATCGGGGTCGAAACTGTATGTAACAATTATAGTACATTTCATCAATACTTAGTACAATGTAAATATATTACAATGGTAAGTGAAATGACTAGGGGTGAAACATCTTAGAGGTGAAAAGTATTGACGCCATTACGAACCTACACTTCCACCATCAGATTTGTTGATTGCAAAGCCTTGGAATCCAAATCCCCTGGTCTTCCCATCACCTCCCTGGCTGTACATCTTCTAGAACCTGAGTCAGTTTCAAAATGTTTATTAAAACATCTGTAGAAAATAAAGCCTGCAAGTGTGTACATTCTGATTTTCAAATCAATTGGTCAAAATATTAGGTCTTTTGTTAGGTTTTACATACACTAGATGGGTGTTAAGTAGAACACTTGTGTCGCCCTCTTACACTTTGTCAATAACTTTGTAACAAAATCTAACTCTAAGTACAGAAATGATCTGATGAAAACTATTTGACTTAGAGAGCGGACAAGGCTAATTTGGCCAATTCTGCATAATCCAAGGGCCATAATCAAAAAGTGTCTGAGGCGATTTGGCTGGTTATCGAACTTGGCCTAGATACTATGCCCACAAATATTTTCAGCAAGTTTGGTGAAGATCTGATTAAAAACAACTGTTTGACCTAGATAGCGGACAAGGCTAATTTGGCCAATTTTGCAAAATTCAAGGGCAATAATCCGAAAGTGCCTGGGGCGATTTGGCTGTTGTCAGTTGTTTTTGCCCCCATTTTACTTCTGCAATTTGGATGTTGAATGTTAAACTGGGAGTAGATAGGGGAAATGTGATTTCTGTTCTCAATGGATTCATCTCCAATACTGTACAAAGTAAGGGTTCTCAGACTGAAACATTTGAGCATGTAACATGTTAGTCTGGTGTTACCTGCCCCTACCTATACGGTATGGGTCAGGCAGGGAACCAGACTAGTAACATGTCCGTTCACACTAACATTCAAAGTGTATTATTTGCATACATGCCGTTTAGGGTTGGATCATTAACAAGAGATTTGTGAAAAATCGCCGGGTTTTTGGACATCACAACGGGGTACATAATCTTTAATCAACTTGTACATTAAAAGTATCATATAATCTTATTTAATAATCCTGACCAAGGTCTTTCAAATAGTATGGTCCGGAAACGAGCGTAATACGATAAATAACTTGCCTGGGATCGCGTGACAAACATCCGGGTACCCGCAATTTTGGAAAAATAAAAAGAAAATATTGAAACTTTATACCTACGTATTTATCGATATTTTACCAATCAATTTGACCAACAAAGAGATCCTTAATACAATATATACTATTTGAAAGACCTTGTCCAGACGTGTCATCTTGTTGCAAACATCAATTACGTCAATCAGGCGATAAGTATTACCCCGGGCAATGACCAGATGTTACTGACAATTAACACTAACGAGCGTAATAAAGAGCCGACTTTCGTCACCTAATCAACCAATTATCGATCTCGCGTGTCAAGGTTTTGACTTTGTATATTCAAACTTGGACTTAAGTGGGTATTTAACGAATTTTATGGATTTTCTTTTCTTTCAAGACAAAATTTTGATTTATCGGGAGATTTGGGTGTTTTTGCGAGCTTCGCCGGGGCAAGGGTCTAAATATCGGGAGAACCCGGCGAGTAACGGGAGAACAGCATGTATGATTATTTGTTTGTTTGTTACTCTTAAATGGAACAATGGATTTTTTATCTCTGTGTTAGCATTTTCACCTGGTAAGTAGTATTACATGAATATTTCTGGCGAATGTTTACACCGATTTGGCTCCACTATTTATATGCTTCACTTGGTTTTTTATTTCAAGTTCGTAGGTAGAAGAATAAAAAAGCTATTAAAACAAAATCTTTGACAGGTCGTTTTGTTTACATATGTCACAAGGTGAATTTTCTAGCTTGCAGTGTGCTTTTCTACTACTGTATGTGGTATATGAAGACTCGCATGATCTGAAATGTTAGTGAAACACGAATCCTTCATGAATTTCTTCACGCTTTCCTTTATAGGATTAATTCTTTATGGCTGAAACTCTTCAAGCACTTTTGGTGTGCTGATGCTCACATCATTTTCGCTTAGATTGTCCTCAACTTCCCCAAAAATACTCCTTTCTGCAGTTTTAAACTGTACAAGTTACACCACTTAATTTTTTGTTAAACTGAACCATTTTTACCATAATGTGCATTTCTAAGAGATGTGCAGTAACAGTGAAAGCAATAGTATGTGGAAGAGGGACGTATTATAGCCCAGTCGCCACCTGTCTAAGGTTTTGTTTCAAAGATTATGGAGAGGTGGAGCACAAGTCTGCAAACTCTGTTTCAGATTAGGAAGTGTCTAGAGAACCGGAATCGGTTCCCTAGACAGCGACTGGAACCGGAATTAATATTCGGACGATTATTTGGCGTGTTGTTATCGGCACGTTTATTGATACAGCTATATAAACAAGCATATGTTGATTATTATTGTTATCATTAAATATGTAATTCGGAAGAGGAATATTTAGAGATCCTTCCTAAAATTATGACATGAAAGACTTAACGCAGTATTAGTATTAGAGATAACAGAAGACGAAGGAGAGCGTTTAGTTATAACATAATGAATAGCATTGAAACAGAAAGCACAATTTTTCGTAAATGTTTTTGATTTTATGTAATATATGCTAGAGAGAAAAATTAAACCTAAATATACATAAGCATTTGCTTTCGTTTTCATTATGTCACATCCAGGCTACACCACGAGGAGCTCTGATCATGGCCCGTCGACCCTATTAAGAGTCAGTTTAGCCCTGAAAAGGACTGTTTTCAGAGCCTCTGGTCCAGGAAGGCATGACTGATGCTGTCGGTGAACTTAAAGTCAACATCTCTTCTAACCACACCATCACGCTGTCTATAACGTCATTGTTCATTAACTCTGGACCAGTGACCATATTTTGTCAAGTGGGAGTTTCAAAAAGGTCTTGTTAAGGCGTCTGCATAATTTGTATCGGCGTTGATGACAATGGAAGAGGCTCTCAAATACGACGTGCTGAACACCACAGCGCGGAATTCATTTCTTATATCAAAGTAGGGCATGGAGTAACTGATGATTGTTAAATTTTTCTATATCATTTTTACCTATCTGTATGAAGACTGTATGAAGACTATGTCAAACTTCGCCAGCTTCCACCTGCGTAACTTCTGCAACAACCCGGCGACTATTAATCCTCCTGTCCCATGTGCTTCACCGCGAAATGGTAGATCATTGTGTAGACTACCATTCCGCCAGCGTACACATAGACATCATATTAAAACCGGAAGTGCGGAAGGCGAAGGAGATCAATTCGACAATCGACACATTGAAAACTAAGCAAATAAACTGATAATCCCACATTTTTCTTGTTTAAATGGAAGTTTTCACTTTATAATTATTAAATAATCTATTTTCTTATCACAATTACCTGTAATATATGCAGGAAAACAATTCCGGTTCGCTAGTGTATAGACTGATATAGGCTAGAGAACCGATTCCGGTTCGCTAAGGTCGCTGTCTAGGGAACCGGTTCCGGTTCTCTAGACACTGCCTTCAGATTAATACTGATTATCAATTAAATCTGGCGGACATGTGTGTGTATTGAGGGCGTGTTGGCACTTTTATTGCAAGTACAACAGGAGCAGTGGCGGTAAGGGCCTTTGATTAAGGCAGGATGGCGAATGGCCGTCCATCCAAAAGGGGTATACTGGCGGGATACGGCCCAAAAGGACAGGAGGGAGATACGCCATCCAAAAACAATATTAAAGCAACATACATATGCCTTTATAAACTTCTGTAACTGTTGCTTATCTTCACAAGATTTTATAGAGATATGGAACTTCCACAGCTCTAAACTTGGAGGCTTTTTTGTTTGTAATCGTGCTTATTAGGTCCACCATCCTCTAAAAAGGCTATACTCTAGTCGGTGCGACCAGAAACTTGTGAAAAAACACTGAAACCATAATGAATTTTGATACTTCACACTTCGGCACTTGAAAAGTTTTGGAGGATGGTAAATAATGCTACCTGTTAGATATACTGTTATTGTTTGAAATACGCTGTAACAGTAAATAATATAGATATACAAGAAAAATTCTGTCCAATTTCGGATATACCTCCTTTTTGAAGAGCTCAAGTCCTTAGGTTGCAGAGTACTAAATGTGCGGTGGCCACTAAATATTGGTGTCCGGTATTCACCGGTACCAGTTCACGATGGTATTTTTATTGTAAAACGACAATTGATTATAATGCTATTGTTTTGACTATTCAGAAATCGCCATTATTCAATTTCTTGGTCTGTGATATCTGTATAATCCATGTCTGTAACAACATGTTTTAAAACTTTTGGTTAAAAACAAAAAAATATCTTTAAAAAAAGATGTCTTGAAAGCAACAATGTAGAAATCAAGAAACTCATGAAAAAGAGATAGATCATAGTAAAATTAAAAAAGTCAAAACACAAGAATTTTTCACAAAACTTAAAAAGCTTAACACTGATTCAAAAGAAAACTAGACATGTGTACTGGGACTATTTGAATAATGTTATATGCGACCCCACTGAACACAAACATCGAACAACTAAGAAATTTGGGAGTTCATAAAAAGTTTGAAAACAATTCTTCGGGAGAAGCACCCCTTAGAGATAATGGTTATTTAAAATCTACCCCTTTAGACAACGCTTAAGTTCAAAACAAATAGTTCTCCTCAGTATTTATCAACACTAATGATAAAGAGTTTCCAGATATAGGACCAAGTCCGTATGCATCAATGCCAGTTATACATGTTACCTTGAATTGTGTTAAAAAACTTCTTAAGGAACTTATTCTTCATAAAGCTGCTGGCCCTGATGCCATTTAATTTTCTTTTGTGCGCATGCGCCAAATGCCTGAAAGCGTTTAAAGTCGTAAACATGAAATCATTTTAAAAACATAAAAATAAAAGCTGTTACCTTCATTTACATCGTATGAATAAAGATATTTAAACTAATTTTGACAATATTCATGAAATAAATGTGTCGTGGAATGCGAAAATCCTGTGTATTGAGGTAATGACGTAACGTCACAATCACGCTATAAAGTGCGCGGAAATATACGCTCAACTGACGTCCAGTTTACACGTTACCCATATTATCGGATTTCATGAAAATTATGGGAAGTATTTCTATGATGTCAAGACAAGTGTATCTGATCCCATTCAGTCGTTGAATGATAAGAGGGTAAGTACAGAATTTAGACAATTCCCTTAGAAAAAAATCAATTGGAATTATTCCCCTTTGTAAAACCATCGTTTTGAGTGGAAAGTTTATATGTTCATGACAAATGTAATTATAAGCAACCTAGCAATTTAATATTGACATAACTGGTATTGACTATTTGACATATTTCATTGATATTTTGATAATCTATGATGCAGTGGCAACAGATCAGCATGTGTATTTACTTATGAATGTGAAATAAGGTTCAGTTACAACAACATTGCCAGCTTGCATTCTAAAACCTTAAAAAATCTTACATATTTATCATGTCAGCTTAATGTATGTGTTCTTTATTCATTGCAGTACAAGTTCTACAAAGCTTGGTGTTGTTTTCTGTCAGACTAGACTAGTGCAAACAGTCCATCTGAATGGATTTTGCTGTGAAAGCCAGAATACAGGTCATCAGTAATGAGTTGGCATAATTACTCACTAGAAATCAGGCATAAACACTGACTGACAATATATCTGTTGGAAAAAAGTGATTCAGCACCATGTCACCTGATTGCTTTTATTGTGAAAAACATGTGTTTAGTAATTCCAGTTTACAAACAAAAAAAGACCTCTTTGATTTTAAATGGCATAGAACAGTATAAGGACACATGTATTTAATCAATCTAAATTAATGTATAACCATGAGATAATTTGTGTACATTTGTAACTTTGAATTTCTATGTAAAGTACAGCATATAGACCTATACTGTATACAACTCTTTATTGTTGCAGTGTACTTATCTGGTAATATGTATGTGAATGAGATCATTCTTATACTTTTGTGTAATTATCAGTTTTGTTTTGAAGAACAGAAATTTCCAGTAAACACTCCTTTTGTATGATTTGAGACTGATTCCTTTCACATTCAAAGTTGACTACAACTATTTAACACTGTATAGTGACACTATATTTTACTTTTAACAAATGTATCAGTACACATAATTATTTGAATATTTTATTCTTGTCTAAAAGTGTTGTTTTTCAAAGAAATAGAATTCGCATTTATACACTTTCTGGCTAACCTGAGCATATAATGCTCATTCCTTGGATTTGTCTTGGTGGACATAGGACTGTGAGAGTTAATATTTAGATATTTGTGTTGTGTGTTGGATTTGTGACCTTGTCATGAAGGGCAATGCTACTCCGTGAGCGATATAGGCCCGTCATGGCCCTAATATTTGTGAATTTTGATATTTGGTAACCATGGCAGTCATATTTTAGAGAATATTCATGTTAGATGTTTTGCTCAAAGATTTACAAAACTTTACACATGATCAGTTTTTTTCAGAGCAAACTGTACCATTAGTTTAGCTTAAAGTCCCAGGACCATATTGACAAGTAGTTCTCATTTTACCAAGAACGTTGTCTTACCGGTGGAAATGACTTATTTGTACAAAAAACATTCATAACTTTACTTTTAAATCAATGTACATGTAAGAAATATAGAACAAGTTTTTTCAGTGATTTGCAAAATAAAAAAAGACTTGAATACAAAAGAATTGAATGTGTCAACAATGTTTTAGAGTGAATAGAACATGGTTCTATCACTATTCTATCAGTATATATTTATTTTATAATATCGGTAGATTCAAAAAGATCCTTTAACACATACTTTAATACAAGCTGTTCAATTGTAGCATTCATAATCAGTTATTAAACAATTTGCTAATAATTGTTTCTAATGTTGAAAAATTATAACTGGTACATTCGTATATTTTTTAAAAATCTAAAACACATGTAAGTCTTATTATCGATATAATTATTTCTTACATATTAGTGCAGCAGATTAAAATAACATTAAATAAATATTAAAGAGATCATTAATTTGTGACTTGTTTTCTCATTACTTGAAATTGGTCCACTATTCCAAAAAGCCTAACGAGTAATATGGCTGGACACAAAAATATTCATTTCGTGTGGACCAATAAACCTCTTATAGAACTGTATTCCTACATCATTTCAAGGAATCTTGGCTTTTATAAGGCAAATACACCGACATTCCCTATAGTTACGTGGTTAATGGGTGCTTCTGTGCGTTCGTGAACATTACTGAATCATCCATCAAATTCATATAGCACCAAATCTAACCCTAAGAATGCATTTGGTACGGGAAATAATCAGATTTAAAAAAAAACCGAAGTGGGTGGGGTAAAAATATCTGTTCTATTTTTATCGATTACAAAATGTAGACACACATTTTGGTATAGACTTACTCTCCCGAAATTCACGATCTTTCCCAAAGTTGTAGATAGTAAGAAATCTGAAATTTACTCGATGCAATATAAAGAAATCCCCAAGATATTATATATGCCGATTTTAAAGAATTTCCTTACTTTAAGCATAAAATCACTGCATTTTCGAACGCCCGTGCCGAAAAAAGACACGGGGACATGTCAGTTTTTTTAATTTTTAGTCCTTCTGGGTCTAAAGGTTAAGTAAAAAAAGAATTCAAAAAATTTATCGGTCAATTTTTGTATGGCAAACAATTTAGTATTGTCTACAATTCGTGTTGATTTAGAAGTGGGTGGGGTAATTTTAAATGCTTTATTTTTCTTTATGGCGATGATGAATCGGTCGTCAAGCCTTTACCTCAAAGATACATTTCAACCAGTTATACATCGATAAGCATTATAAATTTATTGTTTCGAGGAGAGAAAAAAAGAAACTGACATGACTGTCGATTTTTCGATTTTTTTTGAAACCTTGAAAATTAAGAAAACATACTACATTTATAAACGCCTGTTGCGCGAAATCAAGGACGGTGACCTATCTTTTTCTTTGCAGTTTTTTATTTGGAATTGAATAAGGCTGAAATATAGCGAGTTTAAAGAAAATCTATCGAGTAGTTTTTTTCCAAGCATACCACCTTAACCAACCTTTTTGAAGGAATGCTCCCATTTTACTAAACTGTTTAAAATGTCATTATGTTCAGGATCTGTACGATCTGATTGGTCCCAAGCATTTGTAACACCTATTCTTTTTTAAAAAGGAGAAACATATGTGGCAAGTACTTATAGACCTGTCTCATTAGCCTGCGTAGCTTGTTGTAATGACATGTGCTATCTAGAATTAAATAATATACTTGTTGATAACCAGCATTGCTTTCGTGTCCAGCGGTCTTGCGAAAACCGACTTGTTGGATTTATTCACGACTTAACAAGGCTAAGTGGATGTCGCTATAATGGAGTTCAGTAAGGTATTTGATGTTGTCCATCATGTCAGGTTACTTTACAAAATATCACATTATGTATTAGGGGTAGTGCACTTTCTTGGGTTGGAGCTCTCTTGGGAAATCGCACACAACGTGTTGTTGTTGATGGGGCGGCATCAATCTCGGCACCTTTACTATCAGGTGTTTACAGGGGTTGGTATCCTCTCCTATTTCTGCTCTACATTAACGACCTTCATGCGGCTGTAAACTCCAATGTTAGGTTATTTGCAGATGATTGTGTCATATACAGGACTATACACTCTGCCTGAGATGGTTTACGGTTGCAGGAGGATATCAACGGTCTTGCAAAATGGGAGCATAAATGGAAGATGAGTTTCAACATCAATAAATGTCACATTTTTCATGTTTCTAGGACAAAGGGAATGACCAATGCAGTATATACGCCTTGTATAACCAGCTTTTGTCAGTTGTACATCAAGCTACCTATCTTGGGAGTTGAAGTATCATCTAGTCTCTCATGGTATCTACACATAAACAAAATAACTACTAAATCTAGCCAGTGTTTAGGGTTTTTAAAGAGATAATTAACTGATCATAAATGGAACACCTTAGAAAGTAGACGGAAAATCAGTAGACTAACTTTGTTTTATAAAATGGTAAACAGTCATGTTGAAATAAATCCAACGCAGTACCTTACATCATACACAAGATAATCCAGGCATTTCCACCATCTTGCATACTACATTCCAACAACATCAGTTGACTGTTACATATTTTCATAATTTCCGAGAACATTAGTACAGTGGAACACACTTCAATCGCATGTACATTGTACTCAGTTCTGACTCTATCTTCGGATTTAAGTCAGCACTGGCTACTTCGATATTGAACCCATCAATCTGATCAAACTTGCTTTTATCCTGACTTTAACCTTACTATTTACTTACCTCTTATTCTGCACATATATAAAGACATAGTGTAATTAAGGGCTTTCAAAGTTTTCAGGTGTAAGATAGGTTATCTTTTTCACACAATCACACTCAGTGTCCTTCTTGGTGGACTGAGTAGCTGGGAAGGCCTGGTAGCTTTTAAACCCCTCACGCATGGCTATAATCGTTCATTATTGAATGTTAGCCATCACCAGAGAAGAAGAGATGGTAGGCATGATTTTGAGTATATGAAAGCTATGGGAATCTAGATTTCATAGTAAAAATCCTGTCGAGTTCAATTCTTTATGCAGTAAGAAGGCGCCAAATGTCACAGGGTGAAAAAATGTGTACACACAGACAGGGACGCGAACACATAAACCTTCGGTTCCATGCCTGTTAGAACGAATTCTCTCCCGACTGACCTAACCAGCTGCTTAATTTTTTTCCTCCTAAGTGTGATTAAGTCTGTACCGTGGCATGTGCATCAGGAAAACAAATTGAAACCTTGTTTTTGTTATCAACGTGTTACTCGACATATTGACCGTTATTCACTGGTCGAGGAGTATAGTTACTTAACACTTAAAATCAATTAGTTTGGCTGTTACAACATATTTGTTGATAGATATGTTGATAACTAGCAGAAGACCTTCCGCACATGATGCGGGATGCTGTACCCCTATTTTATCAAGGCCGTACTAGTACAAAAACTAAATTAAAGGCTCGTTGCTGACCCTAGATCAATAGATTAATCCATGATGCCATATCATAATTGCCCTCTGACTTTATCAATTGAAGTGTCCTTTCGATATCTGGTTCGTGATACGTCAAAAAGTCACGTATTACACTAAGTTGAGAGATATTGGATTTTTCAGCTGTTTCTTATTACTTTGCAGCTGCAAAATTTCGTTTCATTTGTTTCCAAACCACTGTTGAAATCGTCACAGATTCCTAAACTACACACTTTTGCTACAATAACTTGACCACAAATAGTTTTATCTGGTGGTATAAATTAATCAAGTAAAGGCGAAAACGCTCCGTAAATAACATACACTTCGAATGTTAAGAATTGAAGAAATGTACCTGCTATTTTGTTTATATTCAGATCAACAGTTTTACGTTCAGTCGTAATCTCAAGGAGCGTGTCATTATTATCCTTGTTAGTTGGCATGGGGTGTTGGTGTAATACGCGAAAAAAAAAATAATTAAAGAATGTTCTAACATACATTGGACTTTGTGACTGTACTAATTCTTATTTTAAATGCCGTTATATTCCGCGTAACTGATTGATTTATTAGATGTGCTTTAGGTCCACCATCCTCTTTCGAGTCATATACGGTACGATCTGTATGCCGCGTAACTCGAAACCGGCAAATTAATCAATGAAGTGATCACGTCATCAAGAGGGTCGTATACAAATTTGATTCCAATCGTAACATTTGATCGGTTAAAAAGTAGGTCAAAAGCCAGCATTTTCAGCTACACTGAAAAGTAATATGTAGTAGCGAATACATTTATGCATTCATTCATAAAGTGGTTTGTTCTGACATCATTTACGGGCTTGCCAGATCCCTGAAATTTGTTCAGCCAGAAAAATCTACCACTTCGTGCAAATTTTGTCTTGTCAACCGTATTTCAGTAATTTTTCCAGGCAGACGTTTTAATTATATACATGTACCGAAACGTCGTTCCTGGGAAAGTTGTCGATGGAGGCGGTAAAACATCGTTCCTAGGAAAGTTATCAAAGGCGGCGATTGAACATGCTGTCTTTTTTTAGATCGGCAGTGAAATCGTTAATCATTGAAACGATCACGTCACCAAGACGGTCATTTTCGTAGGAAGACGAACGATTCTGTTGTGCAAATTGCAATTTTTGAAATCATTCTCATAATCACGTTATATATCTACTAATAAATAACAAATATTTTAAGAAATGCGTCCGGATCCTAATCATAAAATGCGTTAATGTATTTATTGTAAAATGCGTTAATGTATTTATCGTAAAATTATTTTCACAAGGACTGAATACACGAAACAGTGTCTCACATCAGTATAGTGTAATGAAGATGTATAATATACCAATCGAATACGGCCAATTAACACATGCACCATCATGTGTGATTTGAACATTTGGAAGATTGCATGGCAGAATACTTAAATAGACCATATTCACTATCCAAACCTAGATTGAGTATACTTCATTATGTCGGTTCTTCCAAACGTCAAGTAAAGATGATAATTTCTCTATATTCTAAATCGAGAGAGCTCCTGTGGAACCATTTTGTAACTGTAACATATCTTCAGTTGACGAAACAAATCGAATAATCACCCGTGGAGAAAACCCCCAATCAAGATAATCAATTTCATTTACTGCGCTTCTATTTGTAACATTTGATTGGTCCAAAACGTATTTTCTGTAATATCATTGGTCTAAACGTAATCCAGTGCATATGCACCTCATATCGTGTTTATCCTGGGGCGATTCAATTTAACCTGTTGTGATAAAAATAGCACAAGCAAGGAAGCATTAGATTCAGCCGACTGAATAAAGTTGTACAAAATGTCTGACAACCAAATGCGGCTTTCGGATGAACAAAAGTAGACAATAAAGTAACTTATGGTACAGTGTTAGGGGGTCGAAAAAACATATGTAAAGCAAAATTGTTTCAGAATGTAATAACAGCATGTTAGATCACAATCGTATACGCTTGAATAAAAATATATGTCATATCAAGTACATATTTATTGTTGTCTCACAACAAGCAACCATGAAAACCATTTACAAATAAATAAAGATCTGCAAACTACAGCTGAAGAGAGTAATAGACAAGAGGGCCATGATGGCCCTATATCGCTCACCTGAATACAAGTCCACTTGCCTAATGGGTGTGGTCAATTTTGACCCAAGAGGCATGATTTGAACAAAGTAGGTGGAAGACCACAAGACAATGTTACATACCAAATAGGTTTTCCTATATACATCTTTGTAAAACAAGTGACCTCATTGGCGGGGCCAATATTGACCCCCAGGGGTATGATTTGAACACAATTTGAAGAAGTCTACTAGGCAGTGCTACATGCTAAATATCTAAGCTCTAGACCCTGTGGTTTCACAGAAGAAGATTTTAAAGTTTTTCCTGTATAAGCTTATGTAAAATCCAGTGACCCTCTTAAAGGGAGGGGTCAATTTTGACCAGGTGACCACCCGGGCGGGGTCAATTTTGACCTCGGGTTTTTCCTATTTGTTGCCATAGCAAACAGAGTTCTGCATGTAATGGAATTCTTTGAACATGTTGAACAACTTTGATAGAGCTTCATGCAAGGAACATCCCTGCAAAGTTTCATCAACATTGGCCCAGTGGTTTCAGAGGAGATGTCGTTTGAAGGAAATGGTGGACAGACGGACGGAATGTGATCTTAATAGCTCACTCTGGCACTTTGTGCCAGGTGACCTAACAAGAGGGCCAAGATGGCCCTATATCGCTCACCTTGGTACAAGTCCACTTGCCTGGTGGAAGATCACTAGATAATGTTATATACCAAATAAGTTTTCCTATATACGCCTTTGTAAGGGGCAAGGTCAATTTTGACCCCAGGGGCATAATTTGAACAAACTTTGAAGAGGTCTACTAGGCAATGCTACATGCCAAATATCTAAGCTCTAGGCCTTGTGGTTTCAGAGAAGAAGATTTTTAAAGTTTTCCCTATATAAGCCTATGTAAAACTAAGTGATCCCCCGTGCGGGGTCAATTTTGATCCGAGGGTCATAATTTGAACAATCTTGGTAGAGGTCTACTAGCCAATGCTACCTGCCAAATATCTAAGCTCTAGGCCTTGTGGTTTCAGAGAAGAAGATTTTTAAAGTTTTTCCTACATAAGCCTATGTAAAACTAAGTGACCCCCCTTGTGGGGTCAATTTTGATCCGGGGCTCATAATTTGAATAATCTTGATAGAGGTCCACTAACCAATGCTACATGCCCAATATCTAAGCATAATGTGAACAATCTTGGTAGAGGTCCACTAGACAATGCTACATGCCAAATATCTTAGCTCTAGGCCTTGTGGTTTCAGAGAAGAAGATTTTTAAAGTTTTTCCTATATATGCCTATGCAAAAACTAAGTGCCCACCCGCGCGGGGTCAATTTTGACCCGGGGCTCATAATTTGTACAATCTTGGTAGAGGTCCACTAGACAATGCTACATGCCAAATATCTAAGCTCTAGGCCTTGTGGTTTCAGAGAAGAAGATTTTTAAAGTTTTTCCTATTTGTTGCCATAGCAACCAGAGATCTTCATGGAATGGAATTCTTTGAACAATTTTGGTAGAGCTTCATGCAAGGAACATTCCTGCATAGTTTTATCAACATTGGCCTAGAGGTTTCAGAGGAGATGTCATTTGAATCAAAATGTTGACGGACGACGGACAATCATCGATCAGAAAAGCTCACCCTGGCATAGCCAGGTTAGCTAAAAAGCAAAATGTGAAATACAAACAATGCTACTTATACAAAACAATCAGAAAGAAATAAACAATACAAAACAAAATAATACAGTAAAAATAAACCCAATAATCTTCAACACTAGATCGTCATTATTGAAGGTACAGAAAATGTTCAGCCTAAAGTACACTTTCAGCTTGAATAGACACACAGACTACAAAACTGATGACAACGACGAAAACCGACTCCGCACAACAAAGTAACAACAAACAGTAACGTAAAGTAATGGGTCTGGTGCACAGCACTTCCTCTCATTATCCGCTATTGATACATGAAGTATATTTTCGTGCCCTTAAAAACAGTTGGAGCTATGCTCGGCACAACTAATGACAGTTACTTTAAAACTATTAAACCCAGAATTAAAGTTCTTGCACTGAACGTTCTGTCATTGTTGTCTATCAATATATAAAGTATCAATTGATTCCATTCAATACTTACTGAGTGATGCTCTTCACATTAAAAAGGAAATAAGAGCAGTCACTGTAAAACATAATGCAGCTAGAGTTATGGTCGTTTTGTGCTGCAAATAATGTGACTTTAAAATTAATGAGGATTTCAAGAGCTATTGTACAAGTGCACTACACTTCCTCTCATTGTCCTTTAAAAATATATGAAGAACTTCATTTTCTTCACACGATATTACACCTTCTAGACACTTTGAGAAGCCATTGTAGACAGCCTCGAGCCTGTCGTTGTACCTAGCATTTGCATGCTCTCTTCTGTAAGAAGCGTTATATGATGACATTGATTGGAGCCCTTTGTTTTTTGACAGGCTGTGACACGGTGATGTATATTATGAAAATAACTATCAATGACCAAACGCCCAAACCCAAGTTCGCATAAATCATGGGCAAGGCATAACTTAAATTCTTCAGTTATATCACAATCAGTGGCTATTGGAATTCTTATCCTCCTAACATCAGTAAAGCCGCATCCACAATCAAATGAACACTTGCAAACATTATGCATAAGCAGAGTTTTTCCATCTTGTGGCCTAACATTCTTCATATAAAATTGGTCGATTACCTTCCGTTTTGTACGCTCATACTCAGGAAGGTTAAGGTTCCTTTTGATTTCTTTGATTTTCTTTCGGAACTGCACAGTCTGAGACAGTTCTAGTTCCTTCACAAGTGATTCAATTTTATAATGTGTAGCAATGTCATACATTTCCAACGTTTTCTCCTTCGGGGGTAAAATACCAAATCTTAGAAAATTCAAAACGTATCGAAACAGTTTTGCATCGCAATCGATGAAGTAGCGGCCATCTTTGTTTTTACTGGTCAACTGTTGACCCCTGAACATGGCGGTAAGAGTGCTTTTCGGATCTTTTGTTAAAGTACTCAGCATTGTTGTCATCTGTTTCCCACCAACATTCAGTTCAATGACGTCTGAAAACTATTTAGAAAAACTACATGTAAATATAGTACTACTAGTATTTGAATTAAAAAAAGTTAGATCTAGATATGTAATATAATTCAATTATACTTTTGTTTTCAAGCCCTCAATGGGTAACCTCATTTATTTTCCCACCCAAAATAAATAATTACAAAAAAGCTCCATGGCCGTTTCAAGATACTAAATTAACAATATCTTTGTTTAAATCTACATCCCTGAAAAACATAAAAATATTTGATTTTTGAACTAGCTTAATAATTAATATATTAATTAATCCATACAACCATTACATAATTTCTTATACATCGAAGTAGTATGCAAAAAGTTCACTTGTTTGTTACAACCTACTGCGCAAAAATCGAAATGGTTAGGTTGACTTAAGGGAGATGAAAGTCTTCAGGTTTAACAAAATCATTTAATAAAATAGAATATTGCTTTTTACTATACCATAAGAAATTTATGGAAATTCTAGCTAAAGAGGTTATATTTAGGGATTGAAATAATTGACTTATTTTTAGCTACATTTTATGCAGACATTATTTCTATTATATTGCAAAAATCTCTCTTTGAAAAAGATGGTTGTTCTAATCATACTGTAATAGTATAATTCTAATGCCGTAGAAAAACATGAAAGAAAGAAGACAGAGCACAAACATAACAGTTGTGATTTACCGTTCAAACAATACATTCATCAATTTTTTTCTACACATATTTCAATTATAATTGATTTGTTATTAAACTTATTATAGTTAATTATTTTTGTAGTAAGATGTTTTTGTGATTTCTGCACATGAGAAAATCGTTTTGATTTCACTTCAAACTGCCAATGTACAAATTAACACTAATGAGAATGGTAGTGTTTAGTAGCTGTAGTGTAACGAGCATTGATGATGAACTAAATATATATGTTCTGCTAAATATAACTTCGTCCGATACCGCTTGGACCAAGCCCCAATACCATTAATGATATAAGGTCGAACGATCACCGCGGAATACGAAACAATTAAACCACTGCAAGGTAATAGAGAACTTGACCTTTGGCAGACTGACCAAAACTCAATACAGTTCATGTCACTGATAGTGACCACCTTCTCTACAAATCTGAGGTTCAAGGACCTAAGCTTTGTACTTTGTTAATCATTGAGCGGAGAGTCTAATATAACCGTGACCTTTGACCAAGAGACATTTTATTGTATACGAGTTTTTCTTGACCAGCATCCCTGTAAGATTATTTGATCCAAAGCCTTTGATTTCTTTGATTTTCAACCTGTTCTTAACAGTCCAAGGTCACCATGATTTGACATTTGACCCGCTCACCCCGAAATGATTAGTGGTTATCCAGTGGTATTGACCAATCTACCTTTTATGTAAAAATATGCTAATAATTGGTCAGAAATAGGTAACCGTGGACTTGACCTTTGACCGAGTGGCCTGAAAATGATAGATAGTTAACAAATGTTTTACAAATGAGAGCACATTGATTGGATGTTTAATGTTTTTATAACACACTTGTTATCAAAACTTCTTATATTGTTTGACATTTCTAAATAATTCCCTTCACTATCGAGGGAAGACAGATACATTTGTATATGATATAGTATTTCATATGAATTTTATAATCACTTTTCAACCGAATTGATAAAACAAAATCAGATAAACACCAAGTTTTGGATTTATTCAAAGCTCAGATGTACATCATTTAATTATTCCAGTTTAACAATGACATATTAAGATTTTAAATGTAACGTAATATAAAGAATAATCTAGGTGATATTACGCGGGGACTTTTCTTAACTGTCACTGTCGTTTGTAACAGTTTGGAATATTTCGATAAATGATATAACAAGAGCTATCACTCGTAAGAGACGAATGCCCCTCAAAGTGGTGCCTGTGACCTTGACCTTCAAGGTTTGGATCCGGTTATTGCACACGAGACTTCATCTCCATGTGCTGAACATTTGTGCTAATTCATTTTAAAATCCGTGAATGTATATAACAGTTACAGTCTGAACAGGGAAAATGTGCTTAGCTTCATCAAACCTTATTACATGTATATTTTTTGACTCAGGAGTTACCTGTTTATTGTATGTGTCTTTGACTTCTATATTCAGATGTAAAAGGCACATCCGTGAATATTAGAGTCTTATCTTTATCGGATAATCCATATGAGTTTAGTTATTTTAGGTTTCGGGGGATAGTGCTAGATACAGAACGTGTCCCGTTCCACAGACCGCCCTGGTTCTTTAACATGCCCGGGGTACAGCACTGATACATGGGACCTCGGTTTTAAGGTTAATGTTAGTGCACTGTAAAAAAGTGTAACTTTACACCAAAATGGGTGGCAACTCTGCTGCCTCCCATTTTGGTGTAACGTTTCCTAAAATATCAAATCACCAACTCTTTAACATGGCTAGCATGGTTTCCTTTCTCTTGTCACACAATGACCTGGCAAATTGGAAGAAATACTGGCAGCAGAGGGACAAAGTCTGGCAAATTTAGAGAATAACACACAGCATATGGAAACAACAAAAGGCAATATATACTAATCATTTGTTTATTTTTTTAATAAACTTTGCAGTATCACACAGCCAAGAAGATCATGAAAGACCTATCTTGCTGACCTAATTATTAATGCACTTTAAAACAAGAAAGTAGGTCAAATATCACACTCAAGATCAGTTGTAGAAATTTTGGAACTGCACAAATAGTCGAAATTTCAAGTCTCTAGCTTCAAAAACAAAAAAACTAAGCCAAAGGTCAAAGTTGAACAAGATGGCCCTTTATCGCTCACCTGGCTACCATTGGCTATAATACAAGTTCAATAATAGCAGAAGGGGTCAATTTTAATCTGATTTTAACACTCTTCATAGAGGTACACTACATAATACTATAGTCAAAATATCTTAGTCCTGGGCCTAGTAGGTCTGGACAAGAGGACTTTTGAAGTTTCACCTATACTTTACAAACCTATGTAAAATCAAGTGAACCCCGGGCAAGGCCTTGTGGTTTCAGAGATGAAGATCTTAAAGTTTTCCTATATAGCATATGTAAAATAAAGTGACCCCCAGAAGGGGTCAAAATTTTGACTCGAGGGTCATAATTTGAACAATCTTGGTAGAGACCCACTAGGCAATGCCACATGCTAAATATCTAAGCTCTAGTCTTTGTTGTTTCAGAGAAGGTTTTTAAACTTTTTCCTATATATATATGTGAAAACAAGTGACCTCCATGCATGGTCAATTTTGACGGGGGGTGGGGGTGGGGGAGGGGGGGGGGGTCATAATTTGAACGATGTTGGTAGAAGTCCACTTGATAATGCCACATGCTAGATATCTAGGCTCTAGGCATTGTTCTTTCAGAGAAGATGGGTTTTAAACTTTTTCCTATATAAACTTATGTAAAACAATTTTGAACTGGGGGATATAATTTGAACAATCTTGGTAGAGGTCCACTGGGCAATACCACATGCTAAATATCTAAGCTCTAGGCCTTCCTGTTCATGAGAAGACGATTTTCCTTTCCATCCCCATGACAACCAGAGTTCTACATGGAATGGAATTATTTGAACAACTATGAAGAAGGTTTTATGGAAGAAACATCCCTGCCAAGTTTATTCAACATTGGCCTAGTGGTTTCAGAGGACATGGCGTTTGAAGGAGTACGATGTACGACGGACGGTGAGCAATCCTAATAGCTCATAGCTCACTCTGGCACTTTGTGCCAGGTGAGCTAACAAAAAGCTGTACAGAATGGTTTAAATTCACTGCTGTAGCTTCAAAAACAGGAAAGTAGGTCAGTAAGTGAAGGTCAGCCAATGTTAGTTGAAATCTACATGGGTCATGCAAAACAGAAAGGTCAAGATCAGCCAAGGTCAAAATTGAAATGACCCAAGAGACATTGTTTCAATAACTTCGTTAAAACAGTAGTTTTACCCAACATACAAAATATTTGAGCCCTGGGTATTTGAGTCCCCAGTATATAAATATAAGGCAAAGACCCAAAAACCCATCCACTTGCAAATGTTTTTATGAATTCGAATACCATGAACAATCTTGGTAACTATGGAACATTTGTGTTAAATCATTACAAAACTGCACATGTGCTAATGCAGTTCTATATGGCATTTTAATAAATCAAGCGGCCATTACTGCAGACCAGTAGCTATGGCCCATAATCGGACTCATCCCAGGTCTGGCTTATGTATTTTATGTGAGCTTGGGTTTGACTGCTCAAATTATGTAGTTTCTAGAGCATAAACAAGATAAAATATAGCATTTTTTCTTAACTAAGGGGCAGTAACTTCGTACAAACTGGCCAAAATTTGCCCATAATCGAACACATTCATGATCTGTACCCATACACATCCTGTGCAAGTTTTAGGTGTCCGCTTTGGAACATGGTGGGGGTAAGAGGAGGTTAGGGCGCACCATAAACCGGTTAAGCTCCCCAGTGGTGTTTTTGCCACTGACCGTTCCAAGGCGGTGCCCCATTGTGTTCCTTTAATTGTTCGTTTTGTCCTCGTGTGTTTGCTTTGTATGCTAGGTGTTTGGTAGGTAGGTGGTGGTGTGTGTGTGTGTTTTGTGTTGTTTGTGTGTGTGTGTGTGTTGTTTGTTTTTTTTGGTGTGTTGTGTGTGTGTGTGTGTGTGTTGTGTGTGTGTGTGTGTGTGTGTGTGTGTGTGTGTGTGTGTGTGTGTGTGTGTGTGTGTGTGTGTGTGTGTGTGTGTGTGTGTGTGTGTGTGTGTGGGGGGGGGGGTGGTGGTGTGCACTTCTGGGTGCTGTGGGGCTCGTTTTGGGGAGGCTGCGTTTTTGGTACGTGGCATTCCCTGTTTGATATTATTTTTGTTTTTATGTTGATTGCTTAAAAATGCCACTTCTAGAGTATCAACAGGATAAAAACAGGAAAAAGACTAAAACAGGTTAAAAATTTACACACAGCGGAAAAAAGTGTTTGGAACAGGTCACTACAAGCAAAAAAGTTACTAACTTAAACCATAGCAAAACCATGTCTACAACAAAGTGTTCGTTTCAGCTCACCCTGAGCAAAAAAAGTTACTAACTCAATGCATAGCAAAAATATGGATACAACAAAGTTAAGTTTGTATTTTAAACTCAAGACAAGCAAAACCATGGCTACAACAAAGTGAAGATTTTGTTCCAGCTAACTCTGAGCAAAAAAAAGGTGTATACTCAAGGCATAGAAAACCATGGCTAAAACAAAGTTTTTGTTTCAGCTCACCCTGAGCTAAAAAGTTACAAACTCAAGACATAGCAAAACCATGGATACAACAAGGAACATTTTGGTTTCAATATTTTCATTCAGCTCATCCTGAGAAATAAGGTTCCACACTCCAGGCTGTCCAGCACCTTCCGACAAATAATTAGAGAAATTTTAGGGCCTAAATGACTTTCTGCATATTTGACACAAGTTACTTACAAATAGTGCTTTAGTTATAGCAAAGCTTTAGATATAATATCTGCCAGTGATCCATACTGGTCAACTGCCTTAAACTTTATACCCTGAATAAAAATAAATATAAAACTACATGTACATTAAAAGCATATTAATTTTTGTATGAAAATATTTTCAAAGTTTTAAGTATGTACATGTATATAATATTATAAGGATAAAAAATAGGAATTTAAGTAAAAAATTAGGACATGTTTGGTATTTTATTTTTCTATGAATTTTAAGGACAGCCTGAAACACAGTAGCAAAAACATAGATACAACAGACTAAAATTTAGTTTCATCATTCTTGTTTCAGCTCACCCTGAGCAAAAATGTTACAAACTCAAATACATAAAAAAATGGTTACAACAAAATAAACTTTTGGCCTCAGCCTTTTCGCTTTCACTAAAAAACAATCAGTCACAAGGAAATCATGACTACATTTTGACAATATGCACATAGTTTGAAACTATAATTGTATAATTGTCTTTGGCTACATGTATGCTTCCAAAACAAAGCAAACAAAAATCAAAGATTTTTTTCCATTTTTCTACTATAACACACATGCCCACAGGCAACACATCGAGCCAGCTAACTGCAGTCTTGATCTTTGAAGTACAGATACTACCTTGAGAACAGTATTTTATTTACAAACTAACAGTACAAAATAAATATTTTTTTCATCAAATGCAAATTTTGGTGCAGGATTGCTATTGGAAATTCAAAGCCAGCAACCCTAAATTTTAATTCACTCCAAAGAATTAAAATCGTTATCTTGATAGAAAGGCGCCTACACGATACAGCAAACAAGATATACCGAATCTGAATATTTTGAGGCACTTGTCTCAGAAAATTGTCTATTTACAATGTCTAGATTCCAAACTTTTCTATGACAGATTTCAAATTGATGTTAATACTCACTTTAAACGATAGAATCTTAGGAAATTCTTTGGCAAAGTCCTTGAACTCCTCATCTGTCACATTTTCTTCTGACCTAGAAACTCCCTTAGAAACGATAGAATCTTAGGCTACGCTAATGATTGAATGGGTTGAGTTTTTAATATGGTGCATGGGCATATTACATTCACAAAGCACCTGAAACCATCAAACAATTGCGTCAGAGCAGCTTTCATTGGGAAATGGCTCTATCAAGTGCATTTTCTACAATTTCCCCCACTGGCTTGGAAAGAACAGATGACCAACTTCCTGAGATCAAATTCAATGTTAACAGGTCTGACTGGAATTAAGACTTGACAGTCTGTTTATACGAGGATTTGACACTATGTTCTCGGGGACAGAAATATTGAAATATTAAAATTCGCTGTTTGTCGTGTTTTTTTAGGATGGTAGTGGTTTCGTCAATCTTCCGTTTCGCCAACAAGCATTTTTAGTTCAAAAGAGGTTGTGGTTTCGTCAAGGTTATCTAATTGTATATTACGATAGACGTAATTATAGGACGAACTGGGATATTATGAACAATTGTTTTCATCCAAATTGAGTAATTAGTTAAAATTGAAATGGTTTAGGACATCAATTATCAGCTTATTAACGTCTGAAAGCATAGTGTGCCTCGATCTAATATAAAATTTTAAATAGATAAATACTTTTTTTAATCGAATTTTGTGCAATAATTGTAAATGGAATTCTCATTTAACTGTATGAACTTTGATTTATTATTTGAGTAATTACTTTTAAGAAGGAGTGGAATCCTGTGTCTGATGTTATCTGATACATTACATTCATGACGAACTGGCAATATAAATCCTCATTGACGACACGGGACCTTGACGAAACCACTGTAATTCGTTTGTTTATACCTCAAATGGATTCTCGTCACCCATTTCCCGATGGGCCATACAAGTGAAACCACCAGTCTTCTAGTCCAAATTTCCCTCGTGAATTTCGGCAAAAACTTTCCCGTCGGTAGACGAGATGATGACTGCCTTCATAATTCGTTTTGAAGGGCCATGGGCGCATTTTTCTACCGTCATGGCGAACACTGTGGCCGCCGCCATGTTTGTTTTAACGATCGATAGACGCTTTCCAAACGTTTCAGTTTCGTACTCAATTCTTTTCGTTCAGGATACAATACACTAATTTTTAAAAAATCGAAACCGCCCAAAATAGATAAAAAGTTCTAGGGTCGGCGCAAAATATAGGGTCGGTCGGGCTACCTGAACCACACATATTTTTTTTGACTAACTTAATTGGTCTTTTTGGTGTGTCAGTTGACCATATTTAGATGCTATAATGAGAAATAGGAATAGTAGCGTCAAAGACCATGGGCTAGTCTCTATGCATCTTTAATTAAGAAATGTGCAAATTAGCCAGCACTAATCAGTCACAGCCTTGTGTATTGTCGCCACCTTAATTGAAATAAAGATTTTGTGAAACCCAGAATTGTTTACAAATCGTTCAACCTACATCACTGACAAACTTATAAAAAAGTAAAATGGTATGGAATCTCATTGGTTCGAAACGTCCTGGTACGAAACATCAGTAAAAATCATGCGAAATAAATTGTTCTTTTCACTCTTCCACAAATGTACACAACATTGTTAGTGATTATCGGTATTACTGATTACCGGAAACAACCAAAAACAAATGAGATTACCGGAAACATTTATGATCCCTGCCGGAAACAAGTCACAATTTAATAGTTTTTATTTTAAGTACACTTTTTATTATTATAAAGGATAAAAATTGTTGAATTTGTTGACTATATGTTATTTTAGAACGATATGTTAGGTTTTAAGCGAATTAGTTCGATGTAACTTCGTGTGAACTTTCTGTTGTAACGATTAACTCCCTTAGACTGTTAAAACCCAAAATCAAATTTTCCGTCAAAAGCTCCGAACAAAAAAAATGTAATAAAAGTAGAAAATTAAAAATGTAGACTTATGTTTCTT
The DNA here is from genome assembly GCA_022818135.1 of Saxidomus purpurata. NCBI lineage: Eukaryota > Metazoa > Mollusca > Bivalvia > Venerida > Veneridae > Saxidomus > Saxidomus purpurata. Next base: position 29,127,844 of record JAFMSR010000013.1, read on the forward strand.
GTACACTGCACTTCCTCTTACTGCGCACTATCACTGTATGAAGTTTCAAGTAATTCTCTTTGATACTTGTGTAGTTATCTTCCGGACAAAGAAGTGGGGACGAGCGGAAAGACGGACAGACGCGTCGATTTATATATGCCACCCGAATTTCCTTCGAGGGCATAATAAAACGTGTAATTCAATATATCTTTACACAACTTGGTTTATTTTGATACCTTTTTCTTAACTGTAAAGCTATTGTATAGAAGAACTATAAACGAGCAACTTTCAACAGAAATGCACACTGTCAACATGAATAAAACATTTATGCTATATACAATGAATGTGCATGTATTTTTATAAGTTTATAACTGTAAGTAAATATAGGATGTAGCTCGTTAATTACTGAACTCACTTGTTTATCCTCCATGGTGTTCAAAAAGAAGATAGTAGTTACAGGTATTCAGTATTTACAGAATATTAAACAAAGCGTTTCACAAGGAACTTAACACACATAGGCACAATTTATTTGTATCTATATTTAGTAACATTGCGTGACGTTTAGCGCATAGTGTAATCGATCTTATACAATGTGGTTTTAAGAGGACATTTTATGCAAGTTAAGTATAATAGATAGATATATCTATTACATAATATGCATGCATATAAAATTACAGCACACATAGCAAATGTTTCATTCCTAGCACAGACTTAGCATGAAAACAGACTTTGCTTGAAAAGTACTGATTTTAAGAATTGATACTTTTTACTTACACGAAACTGTTTACAATAGATTCATAATAACTACAACGAAAAGACATGCACCGGATAACCCGTAAAGCTTATGCGAAATACAAATGTTTATTTCCAACGGGGTCCATGCTAAGCATTCACAATATTTAAGATCAAATTGTAACAGAAAAATAATTACTAAAATATTACTTGTGAAGTAATTGTATTTTACTTAAATAAAAATTGACATTTAACACAAACAAATTGTTATCAAATTTACGTTTTAAAACTACTATAATGAAAAATTTTGAAAAACTCAGAGATTGTGCTTGAAATTAAGAGGTATTTTTAAAAGTACTATATAAGACCAGATGTGGATCGAAAATTATTGTGTACCAAGGACAAGACCTTGAAACAGAAATAAACAAAGCAATACCAGCAATGAAATATAAATACAGTACTGTACAATGTGTATAACAGAGAAAACCAAAAATGATTCTGGGTTACCTTGTAGTTGTAATCGGTGAAACCGTTCACTGGGTTGACATGCTGCGTCCTCGATAAATGGCGGATGATTTTGATCACGTGAGTTCCTTCTCGGGAATGTACGTAAATTATATCTTTTTTTTAGAGAAATTTATTTTTAGGTAAATATATATGTAATCGTTCGTAAATAACAAATAACATCGGAAATTTGAAAATCAAACTACAAACTCTTATATCAAGCTCCGTACGTTTCCTTAAATTTCCGTAAATATCGTACTTTTCCGTGATATGCATATGATTATCTTCCGTAATCAACTAACAGCTCATAAATTTCTAAAACAGAAAAAAATGTGTGATGCAGCCCGTAAGCTATATACCTTTTTGCAATCGTTTGAAGTTGTATGTACTCTTTTTATTTGTAATATGTTCTTATCATATGCGACATTCAAACAGAAGATTGATCTGGTCTGTCTTGCACTACTTTCGCATAGCGCATGTTTACAGTTGTTATTCGCGCATAGCACAGTTAAATTGTCTGCAGTGTTTGTTGGGACCCCAAGCTTAGATTTCATGGGATTGTCTAGACAAGATAGGTTCTTATCGACTTTCACAAGTGCATTCGCATTCTTTATTTTACTAAGTGTCGGAATGGCAGTGACGTTCTCCATTGCCTTAACTGGAGTGTTGTGCATTGTTCCAGTAATTATTCTTAAGGCCTGGTTCTGGACCTTATCTAGCACCAAGTGATTTGTCTTTCCTGCCAGAACCAAGTTAGGACCTGATTATTCCCAGGCACGTTTTATACAGTATCCTCTTATTTACTCCTATGTTCGTGCCACATAACTTTTAATGTATCGATAGACTTCGACACCCCCTCAACTTCAGCTAGGTGAGACTTCCATGTAAGTAGCCTTTCTAATTTAATAATATAAATATCTAGCCTCTGCCACTTCTGCTAAAATCTAAATGTGATGTTATACAATTGCGGGCCGATATTGAGGTCAATATAGTTTTGCGGACCTCAGAAAGGCGATATTGACATTGTGTTGTTCATTTAGGACAATGTGCAATGCACAAATACTTCAGAAATCTATATTCATATTCCACTTTATTTGCATGCAGATGATTTTAACTTCAAATGCCTAATTTACAAAGTGTTGGCATTTGACCAGAAAACCAGATCTTAAGACAACAGATTAGTGAATAGATAGACCTATGACAAAGAAAATATCTACTGAATCGGAAGGCTCTAAATTATTTCGAATAAATTTATCGCATTTAATCTGAAGACCGTGAGTGCATAACAGGAATGACACGATACATTACTTTACTGCTAATTAACGAAAACGCCATATTACTAGATGTCTACAAACATTAAGAAGGAAAAGATATGATCTATAAAAATCTCTTTCTTCCTGTTTGAATTAGTTCAAAGGGCAGTCATAGGGGACAGCTTTTTGAGAAATTTGTTCAAGGTTAGCAGTTATGTTAGCTGTTAAATGTTATCAAATTTGGAAGGAAGTATAAGTATGAAGTCAACCTGTGAATTTGTAATCAAGGATCGGTAAAGGATAACGCCTCTGAAAAAAACCTCAATGACATAAGTTTCAAAACTTTGATTGAAGATTTTAAGCGGTTAATGGAAAGTGTATATTGCTTTTGAGAACAAAAGGTCAACAAACACTGAATATTACGAAATCCTATTAACACCATTCGCAAGAAAAAAAAAATTGTGAAGTCGTTATAACGCGAAAAAAGGCGTAATAATGCGAAAAAGGCGTAAAAACGCGAAAAAAGGCGTAATAACGCAAAGAAAGGCGTAATAACGCTAAACAAAGGCGTTTTAACGCTAATAAAGGCGTTATAACGCGAAAAAAAGGCGTAGTAACGCGAAAGAAAGACGTTATTACGCGAAAAAAAGGCGTTATAACGCGAAAGTAAAGGCGTTATAACGCTAATAAAAGGCGTTATAACGCGAAAGAAAGGCGTAGTAACGCAAACTAAAGGCGTAGTAACGCGAAAGAAAGGCGTTATAACGCAAAATAAAGGCGTTATAACGCGAATAAAAGACGTAATAACGCGAAAGTAAGGCGTTATAATGCGAAATAAAAGGCGTAATAACGCTAACAAAGGGCGTTATAATGCTAATAAAGGCGTTATAACGCTAATGAAAGGCGTGTTATAACGCTAAAGAAAGGCGTAGTAATGCTAGTAAAAGGCGTTATAACGCGAAAGAAAGGCGTTATAACGCAAAATAAAGGCGTTATAACGTGGAATAAAAGGCGTAATAACGCGCAAGTAAGGCGTTATAACGCGAAAAAAGGCGTTCTTACGCTAAACAATAGCGTATTAACGCTATTAAAAGGCGTTATAACGCGAAAGAAAGGCGTTATAACGCGGAACAAAAGGCGTTATTACGCAAAATAAATGCGTTATAACGCGAATCAAAAGGCGTTATAACGCGAAAGAAAGTCGTTATAACGCCTTTTTAGGTACAATGTATATGCAACTCGATTACTGCTTCGAAGATACATTTTCAACCATGCAGACAATGGATATATTCTCTTTATTTCCATTTTTCAGTGAATTTACAAATATAGACTAGTGCGAGCAATACAGTAATTGTTAAGAATAGCATACATAGAACAAAATGTGTCAGATACAACATACTAATATAAAGTTAAGTAAATAAGTGTTTGTACACATTCACATATATACCGTATTCAAGATATAAGTCACAGATGTATGTATACAATCAGGAAATTTTGTATTGACAACATACTTTGAAAGTAAGTTGCCCATGTACACAGAGTACAAATATATGTCTATACTAATTTATTGAGTCTCGATTGCGAAACAAATTCTTACAACTTATATTAATCGCTCTCGAGACTTTTTCATTTTTACGAGCTTTTATGATGGGCCTAAAAGCCGATTTCCGATACCGGTTTACCTGACTTTCTTCAAACGAAAGACATTTCAACATGTTTTATATCAATGGAAAGCTGATAAAACGCAAAATCTATTCATTAATTGCAATTTTAGCAGGAATACTCTTTACTATAGACAGTTCCTGATTTTAGTTAGAAGTCAAAATGATTAAATCGCGAACACATAACTTTCACTATTTTTAAAAATCTTTTAGCGTCAACATGCCCTTTCGAAAAGTCTGTCATTCATTAATATTATGCATCTTCGTGAAAAAACTTGCATTTACTAGTATGCCAATTTACTACAAATTTTTATCAACATTGTAAAGAAGTTTAGATTACATTTTATATAAAAAGGCGTTATTACGACTTTAAAAAGGCGTTATTACGCCTTTTGATTCGCGTTATTACGCCTTTTGATTCGCGTTAATATATCTTTCTTTCGCGTTATAACGCCTTTTATTTCGCGTTAAAACGCCTTACTTTTGCGTTATTACGCCTTTTGTTCCGCGTTATAACGCGTTTATTTTGCGTTATAACGTCTTTCTTTCGCGTTATAACGCCTTTTATGTAGGGTTAACGCACGTTTTTTCGTGTTATAACGTCTGCAGAATCCCGAGGGATGGTTGGTGCCCGAGCCCGTTAGGGCGAGGGCACCAACATATCCCGAGGGTTTCTGCAGGTGTTATAACACGAAAAAACGTGCGTTAGCGCTATTCTAGCATAAATAGCATAAAAAAATCATAAAAATAAAAATGAAACGCTCTTACTGGTACGACGTTCAATAATGCGCGGGACAACGTCCGTGTTGTTTACGTCATATTTATGACGTCACCAGCGGTTTTTAAGCCCGGCACTGTTGACGCCGTACATGACGTAAGACTTTGGAGACAGGTCCATTGTTTACAATGACCCTGTACTGCGCATAAATGAAAACGGGTTATAACGGCGCGTGAATCTCCCCGTTAACACACGTTTTTTCTCCTGTTAAAACACCGGCAAAATGGGCAAAAACAGCACATTTTATGCTAGAAATAGCGTTAATTCACCTTTGTTTAGCGTTATAACGCCTTTTATTTCGCGTTATAACGCCTTTATTTTGCGTTATAACGCCATTCTTTCGCGTTATAACGACTTTTAATAGCGTTAATACACCTTTGTTTAGCGTTATAAAGCCTTTTTTGTCGCGTTTTAACGCCTTTTGTTGCGTTATAACGCCTTTTGTTCGCGTTATAACGCCTTTCTTCCGCGTTATAACGCCTTTTAATAGCGTTATTACGCCTTTACTTTCGCGTTACTACGCCTTTAGTTTGCGTTACTACGCCTTTCTTTCGCGTTATAACGCCTTTTATTAGCGTTATTACGCCTTTACTTTCGCGTTATAACGCCTTTTTTCGCGTAATAACGCCTTTCTTTCGCGTTATAACGCCTTTCTTTCGCGTTATAACGCCTTTATTAGCCTTAAAACGCCTTTGTTTAGCGTTATTACGCCTTTCTTTGCGTTATTGCGCCTTTTTCGCATTATTACGCCTTTTTTCGCGTTATAACGACTTCACAATATTTGTATTTCTTGCCAATGGTTCTACTAGGCTTTCGTAGATTATCGTGTGAACCCGTTAATAAAAATAAAAACGTTTCTATCCAACATCTTAGATATGACTCGTAGTTTCCAGCGTTTTCCTAAGTATGTATTGCAGTGAATATATATACCATATCTAGATCGAAGGTCTAAATCCAAGTCTTTGACATTGTATGGTGGAACGACTTACTGTTATTTATACAAATGGATGTTCTACATGGCTTTCTATTCTTAATTGCAGCTCAAAGTGTTGCTATTCACATTATGATGTCAACGTCAAGCTAGATAAATAAGAATTTCAATGGAAAAAAGTGGCCGCCTTCTTGAAATTTGTTGTGGATAACGGGATATACCCATAAGAGTTTTCTTGCGGAAGTTTCATGCTTGTATTTTTAAGTGTATGGTTATCCTAAAATATGCTGGGCTAATGAATTCTGGGTTGTAACTTAATGTAGTAAATTGCCGAACATACTCCGAGAATTGATATTTTCACTTTGTTAAAAGAACTCGAACAATTAACCGGAAATTCAGAGATAAATGGTTTATTTAAAATTTGAGTACTCTCCTTTGAAATTGTTTTCTTTCATGTTAATAACCTGTGCATAATGTATAAATATGACTGAAAAGTTTTGGTTCAGTAGCAGGTTCCTCCATATTTGGGTGCTGGACAACTACATGTTGTTCTGAAGCTTCTACTAGAACAGCTTGCGACGGCAGTGCACGTTTCGTAACACCAACCGCCATTTACTAAATTAATGTAAAATATTTATTCATTACAAAGTATTTTGCGCAAAATAGATATTTCAAGTCGGTTTAATAATAAGTTTACAATTCATATTCTCTAAACATTAAGACTACCATTCGTGTACAATGTATATTTAAGAAATACATATATTACAATAAGTATAGCAAATTATAATGATGTAACTGGACGCTTTCTGTTATTTGTTAGTTTTAAGGAAGGAATTTTAAAGTACAAGTTTCTAATACCTGGACAGTGTCTGTTGTTAAAACAACTTACGGTTTCAGAAGGAGATCCTACACACGGTTGTTTTCCAACAAAACTGAAACGCCGAATGCAGTCCCTTGACCTTGTCTTTGTTCCTGTATCACAAGTTTTAGAGCAACTACTCCATGGTTGCCATGTCCCCCATCCGACATGATCTATGCAAAATAATATATCTTATATAAAAAAAGATATAGTCATATAGTTGCACTAAAACAGCCCTGGTATAGTTATCACTTATCTGCCCACCAAGCTAGATGACAAATATACCCTTTATTAAAATTCTAAGGAGAATATTTTTTCTAACAGGGCTTGAACACATATTTGGCGGTAAAGAGAGAGAACTGTGCATAAAATTTGTGGGCAGATAATCAGAAAATAGATTAATGGTATCAAGAAAGGTAAATGGACTAAATGTCGGTCAAAGTTGATCCCTATTTTATATTCAAATAAAACTACCACATTTTTCTTGTAACAGCGCTACAGTTCCATTTTATTCTTTCATCGTTATTTTTTCTAGATACCTTATGCATCGACTTTGACAGGGAATGTAAACACCTTATACAGCACTTTACATCTCACAGCCAGTGGGATAGTGACAGTTTGCATGAACCACGCTTTGTACATGTAACAATTACACTTTCTCTATCACTGAAGTAAATTTGAATACTGATATCTTACTACATGTCACACAAGATTTTGGGCAAGCTTTAGTTACAGTTGTGTCTTCGCATGCGTCAATATTAAAACGACCCAGTGTTGCACACAGCGCAGGATCTGAATCCGCGCATGCTGCCCCAGGAGACAGTGACTTTAGATGGAATATTTGTACTGAAAAGGTAAAATTTCCGAAAATTCTAAATCATTTCATTTTCATAATTGGTTACCGCGATATTCTTTTAAATAAATTATATATAATGTATGAATGATCTAGAAACAATTTTTATGAAAAACTTTACAAAATACTAAAACTAAACAACAAAGGTCTTACAAGTTTATTTTAGACTAACATCACTCTTTAAAGCAATAAAAACATTTCGATATCTTCCTTCTGTTTACCTTTTGGGTTGCGGCTGCAGGCATTTATATTGCAATGGTCCGTTTTACAACACACCGAGCATGGATTTCCTGTCGTTCTTCTTTTCCCAATTAAGGATTGCAAACTAACAGGACGAACCCCACATTCCTAATATATTATTAAATATATATGTATATTATCTTAAATCAGTATAAATCAAATTGACATGTATTGCATTTTTTTATGTACGAAATAACATTTCGTCAAAACGAAATAACATTTTGTCAAAACGAAATAATATTTCGTAAAAACGAAATATTATTTCGTTTCTACCAAATGTGTTTATTTCGCTTTTATCGAAATATCATTTCGTTTAAAAAAAATGTTATTTCGTTTTAACGAAATATTATTTTGTTTTAACGATATGTATTTCGTTTTTACGAAATGTTATCTCGTTTTTACGAATGCATTTCGTAATAATGAAATAACCTTTCGTTTAAACGAAATGATATTGCGTTTAAACGAAATAAAAAAATGTACTACATGTCACTTCACGGGCACCGTACAAATCTGTACTATAGTGCAATTTTGTAATGATTTCACTATTTCTAAGGGGTCATGACCAGGCTTTACAAAAATGATGCTCCATTACGTTTAAGATGCACTAAATGGCAATGCCAACTCTTCAACTATAGTTAGCACCTTCAGACAATAATATTACAATTTCATCATAATGAATTTTTAGACAAAAGAACAAATATCACTCAGCAGAATACAAAATGAAGTAGAAAAAATGCTAACGAGACAAATACTCATTTCAAATATTTTCCAACTGTTTCCTGAAAAGAAGCATACTGTTTCATTGTAATTCACTTTTATTTCCGAGGCCTAACGACTTATTGACTGGATGCTACATTAACAAGTGTTGTATTTGGTGATTTCAAATTCAAATAAAAAGTTTGGGTTGTCACATTCCATAGGTAATTAAATGTACTATAACTCGGCCTTCTTATTTATTGTTCACAACAAACTTAGGATACTGGTTATGAAAAGACTTAAAAATTTTCCAGCATAAACAAGTCATGTCTCCTGACAATTAGCATTTGTCTCTGAAAAATATCTTGCAAAGAATCTACAAAATTAATGTTACATGTAATAACTTTTAAGCAATCTTCTGTCATTTTCACTATTTTCTGTTCTGATCTGACCAGTGAAAGCCTTTGTTTCTTGGTCCTTCGTTTTGTCCGCTTGTCACGTTTTAAGGACAAGCAAAGTTTTCCTTTTTACATTTTTGTTATTTTGTCGAAAGAGCGATTACTAGTTTGTTATTTCTATGTTTTTGTTTTTAAGGCGGTTATCGAATGTCAGGTAGATGTATATCATTAATTTCAATATAAGATAGGAGATTGTTGTGTTACACTTGCAATTACACTTTCAAATTTTATGCGTGGATATAAACCGGAGGATAATGTACTCTATAAAAGGGAAAAACTTAAACTCATCACAGCCCTGAAAGACAGCTGATGCAACATTTAATGGACTTTAGATGAGACAAAAATAAATTGTTCAAGACACACTGATTGTAGTACAAATAAATGCGTTACCTTTTCATTAACACAGCCAAATCTGTACTTAACTTTTTGAAAAGTTGTGACCTTTTCAGAAACGCACACCTGAAAAATAAAATGTTTTGCCCATGTAATAAAAACTTAATATGTCCATAAGACGAATCAATAGATGGCTCTTTAGGTACTACATAATGAATACATTATGAGAGACAACAAACATTTTGAGTATTATAAACAAGAGGTATTTGTAAACATAAGTCACAAATGCTTCCTTAACCCTTTTGTGACATCTGACATTGGTGGCAATAACATCAGACATTTGGCCCTCTAAGTAGTTGAATAGCAGTTTAAGTGATCAAAATCGTGTTGAGCTTCACTTGTTATTCAAACCGAGGCCATGAAATTACATAGGGGTCATCAGCTGGTCATGGCCAACCTCACAAACAAATTTGAAGAATATGTGCCAACGCGTTCTCTAGGTATTGATAATGGCATTATGGTCTTGAACGTGTGACATTTTCCTAATATAAATGTAAAATAAATTACCTCGTTCATCGTACATTCTACAATATTCTTACATTCATTTGGAGTGTCCACAATGTCACAAGACAGACAACGAGGTGGCCTTGTTTTATTGCCTAGAAAAAATTGCTTTTCTATTAACTCACAGAAATGTGTACAGTCAAATAAACTTGAAACAGGTTTATCAAATATCTCGTTTGTGTAATATGTAAATTCATTCGGAGGAAATAACGTTCCTATTGAAGTTTAAAAGGATCATTTCGTAAACAGACGTTAGAATACCTAGCTGACATGTGTGCAGGTTGCAAAAATCCTCTTTGCAAGTTTTGGAACAGAAAGTGAATCCAGATGTCTCATTTCGTCTTTGAGGTTTCTGTTTAAATGATCAACATCATTTATTTTATATAACAATGTTCTATCAAATTTGTTAAATCCAAAAGAAATCGGCATTTTAAGACGAAGATTCGAAAAAATATAGTAGAAATAGTCGAAGATATGCAATTATATGATTGTGTATCATCATTATAGCGAACGATATGTACACTATAAATTATTATAAGAAAAAGCCTCATGTATGCCTTTATAACAATATGTTCATTTAACGAAGAAGGCGAAAGATGCCGATAGAATTTGCTACTGAATAATTCATTACGTTTACACTGAGTCGAGTTAATGACAAACAGTGGCTAACTTGAGAAATGTTGTTAATGGTATCGTGTATCCTAAATACCGGAATGTATTTACAAACATGATCAATTTTTAAGCCATTTTCAGTACGTACCTCTGTGGTCTTATCATGTATCACATATGAATCAGGATACAGTAAAACCATCTATAAATCCATATACTTGTCACTTATACTGGTACAAAATTATACTAAAACATACATACTATCACCGTTGATAATAAATCCAAACTATAGCGAAAAGTTTCAATGACAATCTGGTGTTTTGTGCTTCACATAAGATATTTAACTGAGGGCTCTCTCTGGTAAATATATAAACATGAATTTCTCTGTAGTAATTGTTCTGTCTTACAAGCTCTGATGTACATCCAGTTGTGTGCTTCACTTCGGCTGTTTGAAATCCATCTGCTCTTCCATAGCATGCCTATAATAATTTACAAATCGCTTAGTATCTAACGACTTAATAATATATTCATCACCACGGTGTCAGATCCAATGGACATGACCAAGCCTGACCCTCATTACAAAATCATGTATATAAAAAAGCAGCATGGAATCAGATACGATGTTCCTTCTTAGTGAAGTTACTTTTGTTTGGTTCCACCGGGAAACGATCTTTATCATGATAACACTGACCCACCAGCCAATTTAAAAAGTCATATTTGACACTCATTGTTAAATGACACACACGCATAAGTTTGTTTATTTTTCAAGTACATTGGACGTTTCTATTCCCTACAATAATCTAACTAAATATATCACCTCTCCAGCAGGGCACTCTGTTACATTGAAACATTCTTCATTGTTCTTTACATCAGTGCACGAATAACATAACAATGCGTTTGTCCCTTGTAAAACAAAGAAACAATAAAACGTAACAGTAATTGTGTATTATAGAACACAACAAAGTATATAAGAGTTAAGTGGCAGTTAACATTATTTTGTATACATGCAATGCAAATTTATAAATCAATAAACACGAGGTTTTTAAGCATTAACTTGCAAAGATCATACAACACGTGTCTAATTGAACATACAATACGTACCTGCTTTTTTGTTGAATCTGTCCTCTGTATTAATCAGACATTTTGCATAAAATATTTATTTCTTTTATTAGGAATTAATTCCTTATATTTTTCCGACAATCTCCCATTTGTGCGTGGACTCATTTTTACTCATTTTTTTTGCAAATATCTAATGTTAGTTAAGACCCATTGAAGTTTGCTTGTGTCTTGAAATTCGTCCCTGAGTTCTAGACACCTATCCACTGTAAGAAACTGCCAACTTTCTCATATAAAGAGACCTAGTCGGTAGCAGTCCTCGAACCCATGTCCCTCAATATATGAGAGGTTACAGTGATTTCAAGTCAGCGACTCTAACCACTCGACGACGGAGGCGGAGAGTTGTCGTTTTCATTAACTATAATCTTTTCTAAATAGAAGGAAATTCAATAAAAAAAGATATCATATGACATCGTACTATCCTGTTCTGGAAGTTCAGACAAACTGATGTTACATTAGAAATGTCAGTAAGCATCACATAGTTTTCAGTAGTGGAGGAGAGTTACGATAATAGCATAATCAGCATTTTAATTCCATCAGTAAATGATCAGAATAAAATTATCATAATACATTTAGTCATGGTGTTAAAATATGTTATATTTAATATGGTAAATGGGACAAATATCAAAGTAAAGTAGAAATTGTATTTATGATGTCATATTTTTCTTGATAAAATTTTAACATGATGACAACATATCATGAAGAGTTATCGCGTATATTTTCCAAGATTCAGATTTCAAATCAGTCATTACCATTTTGTCAAACTCTGAACGAGTGTATTATCCTTAAATGTTTTTAAAGAATGAAACAGATAATTATTCATTCACAAGAAAATAAATTGTGGTTCTAGTGGGAATTAAACTTACACCGAAAAGTGGCATGGAATTACAAAATCAGTGTTTTTGACCATTGCGCCACGAGTGTTACCATTGTGTTATATACAAATGCACTGCAACTGAAGTGCACTCAACTCGAGATATCTTATTATGGGTCGCATAACTTAAAGAGGTCCTATGCCGAAGCCTCATTTGTCCACTTGCTGTATAGTTGTATTGAGATTACTCACTTGAATGTAAATACACATGTTTTTCTCACATTTATCTACTACATTTAAAGGCTATAAAAGTAGGTAAAACTGTTTTATTATCTTCTCCTGCAAGTATGAGAACAAGCAAATTTGTTAATTGTTTAAATTTAACTTGGCCAAAATTATAAGAGATTAAGCTGCTCCATAAATTGAAAATTCGGGGAACTTAGTATGTATCAAATTTATTAATTGAAAAAGCCTGCGTGAGTTTATATACATGTGTACCAGTTTTGCTCCGCATATCGAAAGACTCTGATTTGAGAAAAAACATTTTCTAAAACGAAAACCGCCTGGTTAAACATTTGAGTAATTCAAGTACTATACAGTAACTGGCCACCACATTTCTGTATACATTGTGAACAAATAAACCAGGAATAACAATCCAATTAACATTTACCTAACATCACCTTCAACCCCTCGCTCCCTGCCCGCGAAATGTAGATTGCGTTACGTGCCGCGTTGCGTTCCAATGTACAACTTTACCTTTGTATCATGACACTACTATAAATTCTCAGTGACGAAAAGTTGTATATGAATACATTCGAGAGACCCAATGTTAACACTAGCTATGCAAGTAACTCAGAATTCTTTAAAATAATTATTATCATAAAAACTGGTTTAACTAGTCCACTCGAATATCTCCCGACTTTTATGGTACATTGTTGTATATCAATTTTGCAAATGGGACAAGTTTTCGGAACTTTGATAAAACTCAGACTGAGTAATATTATAATTATATGATGGATCGCCCAGTATATATTATTTTGCATTATCAATTGATGTAACCAAACTTCTACATACGAAAATGTTTATCACTTACATTTAGACGCAGCAATGAGCACAGTAAACGTTAACACCCGAGTAACTGGAATGTGAAAACGAATAGAAAAGATTAAATTCATACCGTGAACATTTTCCTGACTGTTGGCCTCGTAGAGAAACTGTTTGCTTGGCCTACCTATTGTAAATACTTTCATAAAATGAACACAATTTCAAAATTATTTTTCTTTTATTTTCTTTCTTTATCTTTTACATATGTATTTCCCATCTAAGTTTTATTTTCTCATGGATTTCTAAAATACAGTTACTGGTCTATTCAAGTAATCAAAACAAAGATCCTGTAAAGTAGGAATATGTTGGCTTTGTGAGCGGACATACTTAAATCTATGATCTTAAGTTGTGACCTTGATCTTGAGGCGTGGCCAGATCATGGGTTCTGTACATAAATTTACAATGAATGAGGTAAACATTTAACCATAGTTTCATCAAAATTTCAAGGGGTTAAGGAAATAAGAGCAGACACACATTTCAAAACTCAAACCTCTGACGTAAAGTTGTGACATTGACCTTGAGCCAGCATGACCGGCTCAAGGGGTCTGCACATCGTCTTGATTAGGTTAACATTTGACCTGAGTTTCTTTAAAATCTTTCAAGGGGTTAATGGCATATGGAGCGGAAGCGCATTTCAATACTCAAAGCTTTGACCTTTATTTGTGACCATGACCTTGAACCAGCGTGACCGGATCATCTTTCAAGGGGTTAAGGACATATGTAGCAGACACGAATTTCACACCTTTACATTGAGCCAGCCTGACCGGCTCAAAGTTTCTGCGCATTGCCTTGATGAGGTGAACATTTATACCACAGTTTCATCAAACTCTTTCGAGGGGTTAAGAACAAATGGAGCGGATACGCATATTTAGACTTAAACCTTTGCCTTTAAGTTGTGACCTTAACCTTCAGTCAGCCTGACCGGCTTATGGGTTCTGCACATTGCCTTAATAAGGTGGACATTTGACCTTAAGGGGTTAAGGAGATATGGAGCGGACAGGAAACTCAAGACTAAAACCATTGCCCTTTAGTGTTATCTTGACATTGAGCCAGCGTGACCGGCTTATGGGTTCTGCACATCGTCTTGATGAGGTGAACATCTGACTTGAGTTTCATCAAAATCGTTCAAGTTCAAGGTGTTAAGGAGATATGGAGCGGACAGGAAATGTTACTGAACAACGGAAGGACGGACGGACACCATTCCATCCCCCTTACCCCGCTACGCGGCTGGGGATAAAAATCGGGTATTTATTGTCAATTCGATTAAATGCAAAATATTTCTCCTCGATACTTACCGTACATATTCCTTGATTCAACGTCACAATGCAGTCGTTTAACTATCGTGTCATTAGCAAGTTTTAGTAGTCTTCCTTGTACAAATTCAACTAATCATGGCAACGTAGTAAAGATAAGCAAATGTAGATAAGGAATATTGCAAATAAGTGTAGTAAATTAAAATCCTGGTTTACTAAGTTCAAATATATTTATTTCACATCGACTGTAGCCTTACATAAACTCTATCCTGTAGCTGTACCAAAGTCACAATATCAATTTATCGCTACGATTGATTCGAACATGCAACCTATGGGTTAAGAGCCAAGTTTGCCTGTTATTGTAGCCCGTCAGTCGATCCGTCTGTCTGTACATACCCAGTAGATATTAGCGTGTTAAAATTTGTGTGCAACTTAGCAGTCTGGTGTTTGTTTGGGTTCATTATATTATTGCTGCGTTAAGGTTGTATTTGGGGGTTTTGTAGGGTGAAATTGTATGTGGGGTTAAACATTCAAAGAAAGATAAAACGGATAACTTCACAATTACGTGGGGTAACCGATGTGTAAACGTTGTCGGAAACGACTTTTATGCAATAAGGTTATAAAGTTGCACTTTATTATGCAGTTTGGCAACAGTCACCTGAAAAAAGGCAGTCACCTGCAATCAGAAGTGCGTATTGTTACAATGTATGTCACAATCACTTTCAGATAGATACACCCTACTGAGCAGCCGATTGCCTTTAGAAGTCATGCTACAGATTCTCAAGACTGACTGCTTTACACAGGTAACACTGCCCTTCTTGAGGCTAAAAAATATACATGTATGATTTCAAATGGTGCAGTTACACATAATTGTCTCTAACATTACAATTTTAGTATTACGAAAGTAACAGCCGAGTGTGTTTTCGCTGGATTGACATGTACAAAAGTAATGATAATGGCGGAGATGCAAGAAAACCAAATTATGCTTTGCATGTCTTCTAGAAGCTTTATTTTATGAGAAGTTACATAAATATAATATAGCACGCTTGTCATAAGAGGGCTGGTTTATAAATATCAGTCCTATTGCCCATAACCCAATTCTTTTACGCTTCTATTCAGTTCTAAGTAATAAAAGCCAAGAAACAGATATTAAATATTACTGTGTACATTGTAGATGCGTCAAATATCATATATATAATTATACACTCACTGTGGATAGTACAAACGTTAGAATTTCATGTTACATGTATAACCAATTTCAAAAGCATGGAAATGTACATAGCGCTGATAAGATTTCTACATACGACACGGAAACAAGTATTTATAGTCAGTCATGAAACACATGGAGAGAACCGATACATCCTGCAGGTCTGATAGATTAAATGCTCTGTCTTCTTTATAGTGCTCGGATTAGAACGCCAGAGAACATGTTCCAATAATTAGTAGAACTTTCAAGCAAAACAGGTCCCGAACTTGATCCAGATATCTTTATCTTTACATAATCACCTTTATTGACAGGAAATACTGCATCATAACTGTAACAGGCTTCCCAACTTTTTCTCTGTATCCGGGATCTTTTAAAGGCGACTTCATTGGCAACAAAGGCAAAATCAATATACTTGCCGCCGTTCATACAGAACTGTGCCGTAAAAATATAAATGCCGGTAACTGTAACTGTAAATACGCCATTTTCATTGTTATAAGCGTCGCCTTGATTCAAGATGACTTCTGTGTAAATCATTACCTGACTGCTTCCAGGCAGTGAGAGAGATTTAGCAGTTCTGGCCGAGAAAACGACAACATCGCCCGTATGTTTCTCTGAAATTGCAAATAATTAGTATGGTACAAAGCTAAAAAGGTAAGAAAAGTGTTATGGATTTTTACGCTTTATACTCTCTTTTAATATAGAGTTTTTGTAAGACATTTTAATGCGGAAAGTAGATTGTAAAACGCATGTGACATCACTTATCGCATATAGTTTAATATGTTAATCTTGATAGTAAACAACACGAGTGTACAGGAAGCCATCTGTACACCGGTTGTACATAACGAATCAAAAGTTCTTGACCTAGTACTTTTTAATACACAAAGAGCTATATTTCTATAGCAAAAGTCGGAACAAGCCCAAAGCAGGATAGGACTATAGTGATAAAAGTGGTCGTGGATAGATTTACAAGAGAAGACACGGAATTTTTGTTGAACAAGTTTTTTTTTAGATATTCGATAAATGTAACACGAATTTAATTTGTTATAAATGGATCTAATTTTCAGGAGACGCAAAAACGGTTCAAATACTAGTAACGGAAATCATTGGTACGGTATATCAATGGAGTTTTAAATCGAGCGTTTTTCAAAACAAAGTGGCGGGCATCAGCATAATTTCTTCCAAGATATTATGACGTAACAGAATAAAACAAAATCAGATAATAGAGTCTATGTAAACGTTGTCGTCAAATTTATCAAGTTAACTGGACATCTGTCAGAAGAATTTAGGTTTACAATTTAATTAAGAAATAATAAATGCCTCCCTGTATTTTATCGTTGAATAAAATATAGTCAGGAATTTGGACGCGTATTAATTCAATCACGAGTGCGTAGCACGAGTGATTTAATTATTCGCATCCAAATGACTGACTATATTTTGTTCAACGATATAATATAGGGAACAATTTATTATTTCGATTCTAACACGTTATTTTCTTTGAAAACAAGCCGAACTTTATTTAACGCGTAGTAGTACATCATTGTAACCTTAAAACGCGAGATACGATTGGACGCGTCTGTTTACATACGTCACGTCGTTACGTCATTTAAGGCACGTCGTCCTTGGAAAAACGTGCTGTATTTTATCGTAAAATAAAATACAGGCTTTTCCCTATATGCTTATATAGGAAAAGTAGCCGCTTGTGTTAGAATTCATATTTGTTTATTTCCCCACGTAAATAAAGTACAGTTTTGGATGCGCTCAAACACTATATTTTTTGCGCTAGAAATCCATGTAAAATGTGAGCATACATGTACCAAACAAATACGAAAAAGGTGCAATGCAGGTACTTTCATTACATACAAATGAAGTTTTTATTGACCGCTCAAAATAGAATTTAGCGGTTTTCTCGTATAAACTACTAAAGAAATCAAATAAGGTATATCAGAAAACTGTGCTAACTCAAAATTTACCTTCTTTCCTTCTGCGATACAATACAAAATCTAAAACAGAATCGGACCTTATTACTTCGGCTTATAGTGTTGACTTCTCTGTCATCAGAATACTGGCATTTAAGCAAGCAGACTAGGGAGTAACAAAATATGCCTGGAGCTTTTGTTGCAGTATAATAAACAAAGTTTTATATTCAATTCAATTCAATTCAAATAGTTTATTGCATTAAACATATAATTGTATGCTTATAGCAAAAAAACATGATTGCATATATACAGACGACATGAATTTTCAAGGAGTATAAACGACTGGATTCATTCGACGGAATTGACAGCAGGTTTCATTCTCTACATAAGTTAGCAAAATATAAATATTTCGATAAACCTTTAACAACTGTTTTTGAATCTGACATTAATAAATTGGTAAATTTCTGTACTGTAGGCCACGTATAATAGTAGTGTTTCAAATGTTTCTTTCTTAAATCCTTGTTCTTAGTACATAAAAGCAAAATGTGATACTCATTTTCTATTTGTCCAGAGTTGCAGTTTTTACAAATTCTTTCATTCCTTGGCATATCTGTATATCTACCATTTTCAATAGCCAAGTCATGAGACGAAGTTCGAAATCTTGTTAAAGCAACTCTAAATTTTTTATCTTTTATAAAATCTAGATATTTTTCAAACTCAAAATTATGTTTCAAGATACTATATGTTTCTAAACGTCGTGAGTTATTAATAGATCCATACCAACTTTGATAAAACATATCAACTGTTATTTGATTTATAACATTATAAATTGATATTTGGTTTCCCTAATTGTGTACACTCATGTACTTCTCGGTGAAATGAAAGCTGTTTTATTGAAAATAAATATCACAGCAATAAACATTTCAAACCTTTGAAAATCGGCCTACACTAAATAACATATACATTCTAACATGGACTTAATACCTCAATAAGCAAGAATAACAACTAACAAACCTGTAAGTTGTTTTGACAAAGCTTCCGTATTATCTCTCAACTTAGTTAGCTCATCGTTCACCTTGTCTTTTGACTCTTGAACAACAGTCACTACTCTTTGAATACTTGTTTCATTCATGTCCGTTATTGACTTTTCCCACTTTTCCCTTTCTGCTTTCAGGTCGGCAAGTGTTTCTTTTGTGTTATCGCGGATGATTTCCATTTCTTTCTTCATATTTTGTACCGATAAATCAAGCCTGATCATTTTCTCTAACAGTTTCTCTTCGTAATGGAACTTTGAGCACTGAGGCTCAAACACCATTCCGTGTATTTGCAGTAAAACTAAAACGATTGTTTTCATGTTATTTCTGAAAATCATAACTGTGTCACAGTGTGCATCAACTCCTACAACGTTGAATACCCAGTAGCTGAAATGCATTTTAGCGTGTATTTATCTGTTATCTGTTTCTAGCGGCACGAGGCCCTTCATGTCTTGATCGCATTCGATTTTTGTAACTCATGTACAAACTTTGCACCTTATAATGGCATGCAGTATGTTCTTTTCCACAGTATTTAGACCCTGTGTGTAAATTATATTTGCACAGGTTATTAATATTTTCTGAAATGCCTCTGCTTCCTTTAAGACATGCTTCGAAAACATGCGCGGCGTCTTTGATGCTTTGCGTCAAAATTCGTAATGCTATTTATATGAACACTCATGCATTAGATCAAGATCTTTAATTTTCCATGTAATAGGTGACTCAGGGTCTTGGCCAATATTGACCTAAGGGTATGATTTGAGCAAATAAACACACTAGATCGAAGACTATTAGACAAAACTATATTTGCACAGTCAAACTTGTGTTAAATACCACCTCTGAATGAAGACCAGCAGGGAGATCACAGTGCATTGTTCATTTATGGTAGAAACACCTGTGAATAAAGACCACATGCAAACAAAGACAACATTCGTAGCTTCCCAACATTTTTTTGTTATTTGGTCACATATTTAATTGTATATGTAAACATATGTTAAAATTATAACTCTTAGCTCAGAAGTTTTAGAGAAAAAATATTTAAAGTTTTTACATTTGTTGCCAAACAGAATTATCCATTGAAGAAAATTGTTTTTATTAGTTAATAAGAACACTTCTTCGACGTGGGATTGAAATTCGTCTGAAAGTGTTGGAGGAGATGATGTTTGAATCAAAATATTGACGACGGACAACGCACGACAGATGATGGACATACATGTAGCATCTCAGTTCAAGTTATTGAATAGAAATGGAAATAACTTTCATTTCACAGGGTTTAGAACTTGGCAGTATTTGTGAAATGAAAACTGCACTATGGACTGAACAAAACAAATCTATCGGCCTTAGATATAACAGCAGTGTTATATTCTAAGACAGTTAAAATCGCACCACAGTATGTAAGAGACCAACGCAAAACGAGCTCCTGTAATTTTGAACGAGAAAAGGATTATCCAGACGAAACTCAAATTAAATTAATCTATTTTTTCAATATATTTTGTTTATTACTTTTGAAAAATCAAATTAATTCTACAATCTATCTCGAAAGTAAACATGGTAAGACCATGAAAATGCTTACAATCTTACCGGTATAAAGTTAGCGATTTAGATTTATCCGTAGAGTAGAATTCTTTTCTTGCTATGTAAAAATAGTAAATTAAAAACTGGTATTTGCTGATTAGTGGAGACAAGGCTTAGGAGTACATTGAGGTTCGGCGCAGACACAAAACAAATGACAAAAATGAGCAAATTTGCACGTAAACGTAGCAAAAATAATATTAGAGAATTCTGAAGTATATGTGATGAAAGCTTTCTATCGCAGGTGTATGTAATGCTCATTGAAATGTTAAATTGTGGAAGATATTTTTAAGTTGAAAGTATAAAATACTACTCGTAAGTGTGAAAAAAGTACAAACAGAATATTCCAGCAATAAATAAATCATTCGAATACGAATTTCAAGTTTCAGCTTGTTTTTTTTTTTTTGCTTTTTTTGCAAAAAGCACGTCTAGACAACGTACCAAAATAAGAACGTATGTCGCAAAGATGTCTTCCTTGTTCTATTGCAATTTTAGTATTATGTTCATAATTTATGATAATATGAAGCATTGTTATTATGTAATGTAATATTTTTGTATTAGTCTGGCCTTATAAAAAATGTATCTTTGTAAACAAATTATTATCAAACAAGCAACTGTTTGGCCTTTGAAAACTCAAGCCAGCGGATATAAATCTATGCTGTTAACAATCATGAAATGATAACGAAAGCAGTATTAGGCATGTGGTCAACTTCATTCTGTAATAAGTTATCATCGTCACTATTTCTTACATTTATCAAAAACCATTTAAATTTTAAAGATGATTAATGAAATTAAGAAATGCTTGCATACAGTTCATAAAAGATAATGTGTCAGTGCTGTAAAAAATGAACATTCACTTGCAGAACTGAGATCTCCGTTTGTAAACTCTGTAAAGAAACAAATACAGATATCACGAAACACATAGTAGCAGAATATAAATGCGTTTATCAACGCAGAAATATATTCTTATCATGTATCCAAAACAGAAATGGCTATTTTATCTCTCTGTATTTTACCGCAGTAGAAGTGAACATTTTGTTCGGTGCTAATTGGATCCTGATACCCTATTACCTCAACAAAACGATGTTGAAGAATCCAGGCGCTATATAAGCTTACTTGCCAGTATATCTATGACATCATACAATCGTATGAAAAACTACCTTAATTCAGGATACAGTTACTCAGTTGTTTCTCACCTTATTGTCCTTAGTCCACCTTGTGTTTCGTTTTTCGGCAAGGCGTATCCCAGGGTCATTACGTGTTTTTTTCTCATATAAACTTCTTTCATCCTTAAATAAATGCTTCAAATTGGCTGTTAAGTTATAAGACAAATATATACATGTATATGTTTGAACATATTTGTATAAAGTAAACATGCATTACTAAATACATTCATTCTCTTGCACTGCATGAACTTTGTATGTAGTAATAGACTACAAGTAAGATGTTTTGTACTATATTCTGTGTATAATTATGAACGTTCTTTTGTTCACATAAATATCCATTTGTTCATTTTGCGCTTTATACTGTGCACAGTTGTGTAGTTGTCCATGCATGTATATTATGTTCTTTCCTTTTATGACCTTCGTTCTTTCTATTTGTTTATATAATTACATTTTATTTTTGTCTTTATGTGAATCACTGAAAAGTGGAAATAAACAGTATATATACATTTATCAGAACCATTCAAAATTTAAAAGATGATCAATGAAATGCTTGCATAATGTTCATGTAGAATAATGTCAGTGATGTAAAAAATGTATTCGTATCCGAATTTACTACTACTGCACAGAAAGGTATGACGTGCATGCTAGAAAAGAGTTAACTCTTATATTACCCAATGAATAATGAGCTGTACAACAAAATATAGGCAACTCTTTACAATATTCAACTTTAGAAATATGAAAGGATCAGTGAATGACAGTACGAACAAAAGTATCTTTAAAAAAGATACTCGTCCGTAGTAGCCAATGTGTTTTAAAGATATTTGGCGTAAAAGAATGAACAAAAATGTCCGACGATACTCGCACCTATTTACTTTAGTCCACGTATTGCAGAAACCAAACAATATAAAAACTATTCATTATCTGTTAGTTCAATATTATGTTGAAAAAAGAGTATCGTTCTACTAGTACTGACATCTTAAAGGGCTGAATTACAAAAACAATTATTAATCACAATGTAACTTGCAGACATGTAGTTAAGATATTTGGTTGCTATGTCTTTCTGTTATTTTATGTCTTCAACTATGTCTACAAATTGAAATTATTCGTTTACGGAATTAATTTTAATGTTAATTGTTTTTATCCTAGCATTTGCTTGCGACTAGTATTAATGAAAAGATTGTGTAGTGTGCCGTGAACTTCAGTTGTTTTGATGCAGACAAAATTATCTAATTTCTGCTGCAGAGAACATGACCGTTCTCTATATATTTCTGCAGAAACAAAATGTTTAAACAAAGTACATGAATATATCACCTTGAATGTTAAAGTACCATTAGTGCTTTCGGTATTCAAATGTAGATTCTAAATTTACGGATAGAATAATGATAGAACTGTGTTATTTTTAGTCTAAAACAAGGTTGGCGTATACATTTCTTTCAAAATGTTGCCGCTTCTTTTGTTGTATTTCCAATCTAATTATCATTCAACAAACACTGCGCTATACGTTTACATCCAAAGTGCTAATGCAACTTTAAAGCATAATATGATTACACAGTTATTAGTAACTCCCATCCTGCTGGTTTTTATTTTTCAAAAAAGTAATACACCGACGGTTTTAAAACTTGCCACCAGTGTCAAAGAGTGGCTCTCTAGGGTTTTGATTCAATAGGTGTTCAGCTTGCAAAAGCACAAATAACGCCTTGCAAATGAAGAGAAGCCAAACACACAGGGCGTTAGTTGTTCAGTGTATTATTTATTGTAAGTGCGCATGCATATGCAGTGTTACCGTGAAAATGAAAATAAGTATGGGACGCCGCTTGTGTAGATGTTGTTAATAATATGCTTACTGATGGTCTATGGGAGTATGGGGCTAGGTGAAAATATTTGGAGATACACATTCTATACATTAACAAACAAAACAAAAACCACGAGAACAACAGACAATCGACATACCAATAAGACAGGCAAATACAGACAGGATACAGACAAGTTACACTAATCATGAACATACTATCTAAATTTAAACCCGGTTGACTCCATGTGTGAATATTGAAAGTGGAATCGGTATAGTAAGAATATCTCTTATGCATTGCAATGTTGCAGCTTAATGAAACACTTTTGATTTATTATAAATAAATTAAAGTACATATTATAGTCCTCTGGAATCAAAATAACTCATTTCATACATTAAGTTAGAGACATATAGGTCAAAAATAATATCGATTAATAATAAACCGATTTTAAATGCGTGGTCAATATGTCATTGTCCTTGATCCTCTTAGTGACCTCAAAATAAAAAGGGCTCATCTACTGCCGATGACTAATGTTCCTATTCTGGGTCAAAGCCTTATGTTATTGAGCGAAAGGCAATGATCTAACGACCGGCTTACGGCCACCCACTTCTTCGAAGGGTGGGGGCATCAAAATCACATAGAAAGTTTAAATAAATCATTTCTGTTGATCCATTTAGCATAATATGAAACGTTCATTCTGATCGGCTGACAGCTTAAAACTTTGTCTCGATAACAAGCAACATGTTAGCGGCCAAAAGATTCAAGACACAGGATAACTGTCTAAACATTCAATTACTGTATTTGTGCTGGATTATCGGAGATTTTCGTGAGGTGAAAGACACATTTAAGCGCAGTGCGAATATTATGTAGAAAATTCGCAAAGAAATAAGTGTAGATTTTTCGGAATGAAGATCGCCGCGAACATTGCAAAAATTAGAAAATCAGGGATATTTCTGCGCATGCAGTGAGTCAGTTTTTTCTGTCGAGAAAATATATTCTTTTACAGAGCAAAAAATAATACTTTTAACTTTAATTTTACACGCTGCAATAGCTGTATGTAAATTACTTGAGAAATGATAGTATGATAAATGTGGGTCAAATCATATTGTACAATTTGTTATGAGTCTGCAAACAGAAATTACTCGCCCGCAGAATTCATTTAAAAGTCATAGGCATTTTTCTGGCTTTTGCTCATCGCTAGAATTAATGAAAACAGTGTTTAATATGTCATGAGCCACAGTTGCTGAGGAGAAACGATTTGATTTGTATTGTTGTGAAAGTTCACATTCATATACAGCTAAATAGACACACAAAATATGATGTCCTGGGAGCCGTGACACGAGGAGGACTATTTTTTTGGCAAAAAAGCACTGAAGGAAAAGTCAGAAAGGGAAAGAAAAGAAAAACAAAGCAAGAATATTTAGCATGTATCTATATTGTGCTCAATTCAATAAATGGACACGTCGATCTTTAAATTTGGATAGTACCATTTATTGTTTAAAATGGGTGCTCTGTAAAGAATTACAAACTAAATAGAGAAAAGTGCGATCATGATAAGCGTTCAAATTTGTGCAGCCTGACCATGATCTGCACTGGTCGCAGGGGCAGAACTACTTCCATGCAGTTTTAAATTTCTGAGATACCAAATTTTACTGTTTATCTAGTTTATCTAGTTTATATGTTTATAATGATAGTATTTTTCAAACAAAAAATATGTTGCTGTCAGACGTAAAAGCATGCCTTAACCGAGTTAATACAAACATAGATAATGTCATAATTGGCCTTTTTGTTTTTTACATTTGATATTTCAACGAGTGTTAAGTTTACTCGGTTATATACTCCATGTGCTATTTCCCACAGGACGGTCTGTTGAACGTTCTCCCTAATAATATCTTATAACCAGATCTATCATAAGCGAGGGTTCACGTAAACATCCTCGTGTTATTATTGGTGACTTTCTTCATATAAAATGAAATACATTTTGAAAATTGTTTTTGCTAAGTAGTTTTTCCCATCGAAAGAAAATATGTTTGCTTTTCATAGCCTAACTGAATAGATATATTTTAAATATGTGATTGACTCTATCTCTATTCGCGCCAAGACAATTACAATCTCCTGAAAATCGTAATACTCTCGTTATCTCGAACTCTTGTTCAGTCGCATTTCTGCTTGTGCCAAAATAATGTGTTGGTCCTGCCGATGTATTTTCGAAAATGTAATCCGTTAAAGCCTACGGTGTATACTGGTTCCACGGCTTCGATATCCCGAAATGCAAGACGGTATGCAAGAAAAAGTTTCTACCATGAGATACTTGGTTCAGATGGAAATATCCGTCATTGAGGGTAACTGTTTCGCGGGAACTCGGCAGAGCCTCGTTCCCGCCAAAACAGTTACCCTCAATGACGGATATTTCCATCTGAACCGCGTGCTCATGTAAGAATCTTATATTATTATAGGTACAACACAAGGACGAGCTGTTTTTTAGAATTAGATTATAGCTAAAATGGAAACGTATGTCCGCAACATCCATTTTTGTAGTTCATAAATTCTTAATAGATCGAAATAGATCGAAAAAACACTCATTGAGTTCAACATACCTCCTTACACTGACTGTAATTTTCATATATGAAATCATTTCAGTTCATTGTAACATAGAAGCCGCAATTTCTGTTACATCCGAAGTGGTAACGCGACTTTAAAAATTACAAGAAAACAAATTTTTATGAAATATAGTGCTGTACAGTATTAAACTACATATGACAAATTTGTACGGCTGTTTAAATGTAATACAGACAGAAACTTTAGTTGGCGTGATATTATATTTTTTGTACATTGCACAACTGTTTCTTTTTCATGGTACACATTCCAAAATACCTTCATGAAATAAAAAAAGTATGTGGGTAATTTCGGATACTGAATTGACATAACTGATTCCTTACACACGATAGAACTTCATTCCATCTTATAATTATATAAAAAAGGACCGTCAATTGTAAACTGACACTTTCAGAATTAAATCCGTCGTATGTAAACAATGATTAAAGTTCCATTAGAATTTTAAATACTCATTTGTTAAACGATGCACTTTTAGATAGAATTAGTTAGATGGAGTAGTGTTCTATATTTATTCTACAACAATGATGATTGTTTCATATTCTGTGGAATTTTCGTGAAAAGCGTTCTCGGACAGCGTATCTTATTTTTGCAATATCATTGAAAAACACTGTGTTGTATTTATAGAATGTGCATTTTATTTTAAAGCAATATAAAGAATGTTTTTCGAATAAAAAACGGCCAATATTGCCGGAAAGATATCTTTTTTTGTATTATAAGAGTGTTTTAGTAATTTTACCCCCGAAGTGCTAATTGGAATCAAAACGCTGCCGGGAAACGATTTTTATGAAGTACAGTGCTGAATTGTATTTAAAAGTTTGACAAATGTCAGAAGTCACCCGAATTAAGCGGTTAGTTACCACCAGCTTTCAGTATTGTTAGAACATACCTTACATCTAGCAGATTATATTCTCGAAACATAGATAATATGTGTAATGAACGTACAATGAAAAATGAATAAAATTTTCAAGAACATCATAGGGCGAAAAATGCCTCATTTTTCCACAATTAATATATATACACGAAGCCTTCTGTAATAAATCGGTATCCACACATTACTTGTACAACAACAACTCTACATACATTATGAATGGTTTACAGTACTTCAACATATTTTAAACCGCTGCTTTTATCTATGGCATGCGAAATGCACATTTAATTTAATTCTTTAAACTATAGGTTTAACTGTTAAACCCAGGGTTTAACAACTCTTAAACCCCTAGTTTCAGGTGCCGTTTGCACATTAATTCTTAAACCGTGGTTTAAAGTCTTAAACCGTAGTTTAAAGTCTATTAAACCCATAGTTTAAGAGACGACAAATCAAATGAGCTGAATAATCTAGGGTTTTACGCGCCAAATGCACATTAATTCAGTTAACTCTTAAACCTATAGTTTAACAACTCTTAAACCCATAGTTTCAGGTGCCGTTTGCACATTAATTTCTTAAACCGTGGTTTAAAGTCTTAAACCGCAGTTTAAAGTCTGTTAAACCCATAGTTTAAGAGACAACCAATCAAATTAGCTGAAACCCTGGTTTAAAGTGTCACGTGACACACTTTTTGACGCACTAATAAAACGAATGATATACGTGTTGAGAATCGGTATTTGGTCAATTTTTAATGTCGCATTTTAAATTTGATTTAGTTTGTACATTATAAACAATTATTTGGACAATTTCTATGATCTCTGGATGTAGTGCAGATGATCTGACAGCGTTATTTTTTGTGTATCTCGCCATAAAAAGTAATTTTTGATATGAAAAGAAATTAGCGCATACTTGTTGTTTTTTTAAATTCATTTATTCATTCAATACAATAGTTCTTTATATATGCGTTTTTACCCATTTTTTCAAAGACGCCCTCGTGAAAAACCAACGACGGCCACAAAGACTTGAAATTGCTTGTATATTTGTAATAATAAATTGCATATAACTTTGACAACCAATCACCTAGGTCTGCCTTTAGCAGGCTGTTGTAAAACATTAGAAGTACATGTATGTTGTAATAATTTGGTTGAACTCTTGTGTAAAATGTCACTACTTACCTGAACGATTATTTGACAATTTTCAATATTTCGGATGTTAAATAAGAAAAATTGGTTACACGGTCCTAGTATGACAGAATACCGTATATGAAAAAACTACATTTCCCAAAACAAATGTACTTGTAACAAGTTTTGTACAAAAAAAAACATATATCATAGACTTAAATTTCTCATACGAAACCCGGAATGATCGAGCCAATCCGAAATTGAATTACACTTTATACACAAATAGGCAACTGAATTGATAAATTTGGTCATAGCGCCACTATGTAACGGCGTGACATCATGTTACTATGGGGGCTGCTAGTCATTTTAACAGGCGGGCAGTTTACATAAACATTGTTTTCTGCTAAATACCAGTACTAGACTCCTCTTCTCCGTTTGAAACTAACAATTTTCTCACATAAAGAGACATGGTCGGTAGGAATACTCGATTATATGTGGTGCACGACATTTCGTCGAAAGACATTTCGTCGACTACGACACTTCGTCGAATAAGATAGTTGGTCTAATACGACAGTATGTCGAAGACAAGACTTCGATAAATGGTCGAAAATTAGTTTTAACACTATAACATTTGGTCGAAAACTGTCAAACTGTAAAATAATCCCTTTTTTATTGATTTATATTCTTTACGCTTACGTTGTGAACAAAAATTGGATACAATGGTTTAATATATCAATAGTGCACGGCGATCTCCCTGCTGGTCTTTAGTCATAGGGTGGGCTCTATTCGGAGATGGTCTTTATCATAGGTTTGATGTTAATAGTTTGTACTAATTCAATTTAGATCGATTGTGAAGAAATCTTGAACCTTATGGGGTCACTGTCAAGTCCGCTTCCTGGAAAAACAGTACTGGTGTCCTAACCCCGGTGGGGCTCGAACCCGCAACATTCTGGATGAGCGGCAGACACCTTAACCTCTACATCACCACTCTCTCATATTCATGATATAGGATAACTAGATATAATTATCATATTTTATGACAAATTGAATAATATTTAAACCTCCGTCCTAAAAACGTTACATTAGGACCCAGTTTAAACTGAAATGGGGTTAAAGTGGATCAGGTTTATGACCCTTCGTTGTTTTATTACCTGTCTCTTATCGGGATATTGCCTACGGCTAAAGTCGTGCCTTGCTTCTTATAGTACTATATCGGTCTGTATTCTCTGAAGCTTAAAACATTTTACCGGATATAATTTTTTATAAGAACCTGTTAAAATCAAGTTAACCAATAATATACAGTCGCGGCAGAATAAGTTAAGTGTTTTCATGTTTCCAGTATAATGTTATTTTTGGCCTGGGGACTGAAAGTCCCCAAGGCCTAATAAGTTAGTATACCACATTTCAAACCCTGCAAGAATTTTAGCCGTGCTATGTGCGAATAACAACTGTAAACATGCGCTATGCGAAAGTAGTGCAAGACAGACCAGATCAATCTTCTGTTTGAATGCCGCATATGATAAGAACATGTTACAAATAAAAATAGTACATAAAACTTCAAACGACTGCAGGAAGGTATATAGCTTACGGGCTGCATTACACATTTTTTTCTGTTTTAGAAATTAATGCGCTGTTAGCTGATTACGGAAGATAATCATATGCATATCACGGAAAAGTACGGATATTTACGGAAATTTACGAAAACGTACGAAGCTTGATATAAGAGTTTGTAGTTTGATTTTCAAATTTCCGATGTTATTTCATTGACAACTTTGTTATTTACGAACGATAACATATATATATTACCTAAAAATAAATGTCTCTAAAAAAAGATATAATTTACGTACATTCCCGAGAAGGAACTAACGTGATCAAATTCACCCGCCATTTATCGAGGACGCTGCATGTCGAGGCCCAGTGAACGGTTTCACTGATTACAACTACAAGGTAACCCAGAATCATTTTTGGTTTTCTCTGTTATACACATTGTACAGTACTGTATTTATATTTCATTGCTGGTATTGCTTTGTTTATTTCTGTTTCAAGGTCTTGTCATTGGTACACAATAATTTTCGATCCACATCATTAGATCATATCGCTTGAAGTTGTACAAAGCGCAGATCGAATTATTTGTACTGGCTTAAACATTTTATAATGTTGACTATGTGATTATTTTTCATTTAACGTACATTTCATAATAAAACAAACTTCCCTGTCACCCATATATTTGTGAATCATTCATTCTGTGTCCTATATTGAATTTCGTCCTCTGCACATTTCGACCCGCGCTTTAGGTAAGATTCAACGCAGAACACGTAGGTGAAAAGTTGTTTTTCGGGGAGTTAACCTATAGCCCCCAGGCCTTCAGCGCTCACAGCGCTTTGATTCTTTATAAGTTTCTAACATGTGTCAGAAAAAATGTCAACGTCAAGGCTAATACACGCCACTGACGTAATCAACTCGCGATAAAATTTAAGTTATTTTATAATCATAAACGGCATGATAAATGTAACATTTCCTACTTTTAATGAATGTGCTTTTTCATTTTTCTGAGACTTGACTAATTTGATCTGTTTTAAGTTTAAAATCGAAATTGTCATATTACTATACTTATGTATAGTATACTTACTGTATGATCAGGTAAATTAAAACGCGCAAAATGTGACCATGTTTACCTAAAAAAACAGTTAATCCGTTTAACTTGCGTATAAGCTATAACAACTATGAAAAAATTTAAGAATCACAAACGGGTTAGAATAAAACAATCATTCTAGATTATGGTGATATAAAACATTTAAAAAGGAAATGGGACTGTTTTTAAGTTTTGTTTAAAAATGTATTGTCGCACAGATGTCCCATAATGTTGCTCTAACACTTCCGAGTGATCGGTCCGTCTGCTCTCTTATTGATGTTTTATGGCCGGACATTACGTAACATTTATAATGACCTGTAATAAGATACTTAAGCTGTATATTTGTTTTGTGCTTTCTATTTAAAAAAAAAACCCTAAAATCTGTTAGTGAAATGGATACTTGTTTATGCTCTAAATGAATGTTTTATCTAAAACTATATACATAGATATTTTTCCATTATTTGTAATACAAGTCGGATCTAGACCGTCATATTTTTCCGACCAAGTATTCAGTACTAAGTACCAAGGACAACACAATAAAGAGCAAGCTTTTATTTCCATTGCGGTCTTTTATTTTTTTTAGAGACAGAAGCAGATACAATGGGAGTCCGGGTACCAGACCCTAGCTCTTTTTACGAATAGACCCCTTGGTTCTTTAAAATGCCCCGTGTATAGCACCGATACACGCGAGACTACCTCTGGGTTTCTAACCAGTTCATCATAACAGTTACTTATTATATTACAAAAATCCCCTAAATCACATCCGAAGATAACATATAGATAAATAGTTGTTTATAATGTATATACTAAATAGCATTTAAATTGCAAAATTCAAAATAAAGCAAATATCGATCCCAACATGTATTATATTCGCCTATCATATTTGTGCGTCAAGCACGTGACACTTTAAACCGTGGTTTCAGCTAATTTGATTGGTTGTCTCTTAAACTATGGGTTTAACAGACTTTAAACTACGGTTTAAGACTTTAAACCACGGTTTAAGAATTAATATGCAAACGGCAGACGAAACTATATGTTTAAGAATTAAACCTAGGTTTTAACGGAATAAGTGTGCATTCGGCGCGTAAAACCATAGATTAATGTCTGAAACCACAGTTTAAGGTAAATATGTATGTAATTGTCTTTTCAACGGGTCACGTGACACTTTAACCGTGGTTTCGGCTCATTTGATTGGTGGTCTCTTAAACTATGGGTTTAACAGACTTTAAACTACGGTTTAAGACTTTAAACCACGGTTTAAGAATTAATGTGCAAACGGCACCTGAAACTAGGGGTTTAAGAGTTGTTAAACCCTGGATTTAACAGTAAAACCTATAGTTTAAAGAATTAATGT
Source organism: Saxidomus purpurata (assembly GCA_022818135.1). NCBI lineage: Eukaryota > Metazoa > Mollusca > Bivalvia > Venerida > Veneridae > Saxidomus > Saxidomus purpurata. The sequence goes on from JAFMSR010000013.1 coordinate 29,159,851, forward strand.
GCATTTCTCTTGCCATATTATGATCGATAATGACTGGAATGCTTAGCTTAAACTTTTAGATTAAGTTATAATACTTCAGATTATTCTATCATTTATGTTTTTTATGTTATTTAGTTTGATAATCGGTCATAGGGTATGTCCCTTTAACTAGTATGCCCTCGACTTCTCTGAAGCCCTAGAATGTTTTCCGCTAAACAGTCATGACTTCCATCAATGTGTATGCATAAATATGGAAATGGTGGAAAATTCAGAAGACTAAATTAATCTAAGAGTACAGCTTTATTTCAAAAGAACATGATAAGTTACATAACTAAAGTTATAACACACTTTGCACCCCGGCTGGTTTATAAGCATCAGTACTTATGCGTATAACCAAACACTCGTATGCTTCTGATCAATTCTAATAAACTGTGATTCTGAAACATAATTATATTTAATATGTATGCATATTGTATATGCGTCAAAGAGTATACATGTATTTGTAATGATACATTTGCTGTGGATAGAACAAACGTTGGTTTTCATATTAGGCCTGTAATTCTATTCAAAAGTATGAAACGTTATATAACTCTGACTTTCACATGCAGCACGTAAACACACAGTCATAGTCAATCATGAAACACATGGAGAGTACCGGCACCTTGCTTTATTTTCTTTATTGTGCTCGAATTAGAACGCCAGAAAACATGTTCCAGTAATTGTTATTGTTTTCAAACAAAATAGATCCCGAACTTGAACCGACGATCTTTATCTTAACATAATCACCTTTATTGACAACATATACTGCATCATAACTGTAACATGCATCCCAAGATTTTCTCTGAATCCGGGATATTTTAAAGGCGACTTCATTAGCAACAAAGGCAAAATCAATATTTTTTCCGGCGTACATACAGAACTGTGCAGTAAAAATATAAATGCCGGTGACTGGGACTGTGAATACGCCATTTTCTTTGTTGTAAGCGTCGCCTTCATTCAAGATGACTTCTGTGTAAATCATTATCTGACCACTTCCAGTCAGTGAGCGGGATTTAGCAGTTCTGGCCGAGAAGACGATAGCATCGCCTGAAAGTTTCTCTGAAAATAAGAAGTATGTTTTAATGTTTCAGCTGAAGATCAAAGAATTGAAATGTGTATTTTCGCATTATTCTATTTCCTTTAAATATCGAATCTTTGTACGAAACTTGAAAACTAAACAATTGATTACGCAAAGTTAGTTTGGTCAAGTATCAGTTTAATATGCTTAAAGCTGCTTGCTCTCAGATTTTGTTGAAAAAAATAAAGTTCTGAACACTCTCCTAAAATAACATATTTTAGAATGAATAGTCAAAGAAAATGTTCAAGGACACATTCCTGTAAAGCATATCTGTATACTTGAAATATTACGCTACACATGTACCAAATTATAAGGTGTTACAAACGCTTTTGAAAATCCCAATATAATCATATAGCGTAGTGGTGCCGTTAAACCAAGCCTACCAACATGTTCAGTGGATTTTTGCAATTTCCTACCTAGATTTTAACTTACGTTGTTGATTCAATCACCCTTTACCGGTTTCCTAGTATACTACATTTATGTAGTTATTGGGTGCTGACAGATGTTCAAACATTTAATATTTTGTACTTGCGTTCTGTAAAAAATCTTTTTCAAATGCTTATATCATTGAAAAAACTACCAAAAGGTATTGCAGTGAATTAAAGAACAGGCTTTATACCGGAAACAACAGCTCTAAAAGATGATTGTTTTTTCACTGGGAATATCGTAAAAAGTAACTATTATTTCTTACATTTAAAAAAAGTCCTGATTTAAAAACCTAATTATTTTTTTGTTATTTTTCATTAATATTGATTGATTTACTGGGCGTTCCAACTATAGTGCGCATCCACTGAGTAAAGAGCCCTGAAATAGTTAATTAGTTGAATAAAGGTACTAGTACTGCATATATTTTGAAGCAGCTTTTTCAAACAAACAAATCTTTGTGAAATACGACCAAGGCATAAAATAAAATTGTAGATAAAGTACGTCGCTGTACAATAATGTACTCCTGAATCATATTAGTGTGATATTTTTAAAGTTGTAAGTAGATTATGGGAATTATTGAATCGTACCGTTTTGACAACTAGAAAGTCAAAATTCAAGGCCTACTCGCTTATATCAAGAGTATCTAGGATGGAATTATACTCATAATTTTTGTTTTGATAGATATTTATTTCATTAGGTGAAACATTCATAGGCATGTCTTAATGGGAATTTTGAATTCCATAAAGTTTCCGATAATTACTTGTCCAGTGATGCTACAAATCTTTTCTAGTCTCAGTCAACACTAACCGATTAAATTAATGAGGTTTATAAACTAACACGTTAATTGTAAAGCCTTCTTAGCCTGTACCTTTCTTGTGTGAACATTGAGTTTGTTAGTTCTCGTTGAGCAGTAGAGGTAGATTTTCATTTTCAGCGGATATTGTTTAAGGTAACCAGTAATCGCAACAATTACGCAAGCAGTCAATACGACAGAAACGTCCCCCGCAGCAGGAACGAAGACAAATCTTGGCAAACACTGCCAAAAAGTACAGTAAAAGATAGCCATTGAAAACTGTGTCATAAACGATCGACATACAATGAGAACTGTTATAATTATAAGACAGAAACGTATTGCCATTGTATAATGCAATTAAAACGAAATTATGGTGGAAAGAGAAAGAGACAAGGACATGTTCAAATGGCAAAAAATGTATTGCGTACATTTTAAAAATAAGAACAGAGATTGCAGTAAAACATCTTTGTACGATAAAGATTCGTTTCCTTGCATCAAAGCGATCTGGACATAATAGGTTCATTTAATCTAACACAATGCACTTTTAACGCATCTTTTGAATTGGAACATGTATAAATACCGGATTAACACAGAATATTATATTCTATTAGGTTAAGAAAACTCTTACTTCTCTTGATATGAATAAGTTGAGGGTGTCTGTTAGAAATTGATGTTACAAAGCATAAAATAACCTCTAATACAGTGTCATCAGTTTTTTATTTTGTTTTTACGATGAAATAAATGGATAAAGGTACATTTATCTTTTAATCTATACATAACAAAATGGGAAACAAGAATTACCTTTAAAAAGATAGTAGGCGCAATTATTGTTAGCTAGATGTTTATAATAGGCAAAATAATTTTATTCGGTCGAGGGGCGTCAAATGTCACAAGGTGATGAAAAAAAAACAGAACCTTAACCGGGATTCGAACCTATGTACCTTCCCTTGCAAAGTTGTTAAACCTTATGCTCTCCCGACTGAGCTAACCGGCCACTTGTCAAATTTCTCTCTAATAGTTATTAAATATCTATCGCGACATGTGTATCGGGAAAACAAACTTAATCCTTGTTTTTCTTATAAATATGCCACTCGAATTATTGACCGTTATTCACTGGCCGATAAAGTATAAATACTCTACACTTTCAATTAACATTAATTTGGAGATACTATTAGTAACAACATATTATGTTGATAGATATGAATTATATACGAATTTAAATCATTTAACTGTTTTTTTATTTTCTATTCTCATTCTCACCATAATATAGGTCCTTGGACAAATGACAAAAATTGTAAATATCGTATTACAAATCAAGTAAAATGGCCAAAAAAGACCGAAAAACAAATACTGCCGACCAAATACAACTTGTTTATCTATAGATGATATTATATCGCTATTACTGATTGATTATTCACTATTTACAAATTCCTTCATTTATTTAAAACTTCAATTCTCTTTTCAAAAAAGTTGTTTCGGTCTGCATAAACAGTTTTATATAACAGTTTTTCGGTCCTTTTCCTATCTTATTCGGTCGTTTTCGGTTGTTTTCGGTAATTATATGCACCCTGTATTATCGAAGTAGAAGGTGGCTTACAGCGTAAATTTCTCATTTCAAAAAATGTTATACATTATACTCGCAATTTCATTGGAGGTTGAAGAGTTCCATACTTCCGGTCGAAAGCGAGTTTAATACGGCTGCGCCGAAAAAAGGAACCTCATTTAATTTAATCGGGCTGATTTCAATCCCTGCTAGCATCAGTACTGACAGTTAAAACATGCAGGCATACTAGAGAAGAACAAAATATGCCTAATTTTGTGAAATCTAACGACCTAAATGTTTGATTTGTTGAAATCTGGCTCCAACAATATTACAGATCTTCTCAATGAACAGTTAACAGAGTATCCCGAACAAACAGTACAACACTAACGTTTGAATGTGAAAAATGTATGAACCTTTGCAGATCGACATACACATACTTAGACATATAATATTTCGAACAAAGTCAAATTTACGGTATAAACGTAGGACTTTTTAAAGCAAGAATAACAAACCTGTAAGTTGCTTTGACAAAGCTTCCGTTTCATCTCTCAGCTTTGTCAGCTCATCTGTCACCTTGTCTTTGGACTCTTGAACAACGGTCTCTACTCTTTGAATACTTGTTTCATTCATGTCCATTATTGACTTTTCCCACTTTTCCCTTTCTGCTTTCAGGTCAGCGAGTGTTTCTTTTGTGTTATCGCGTATGATTTCCATTTCTTTCTTCATATTTTGTACCGAAAAATCAAGCCTGATCATTTTCTCCAAGAGTTTCTCTTCGTAATGGTATTTTGAGCACTGAGGCTCAAACACCATTCCGTGTATTTGCAGTAAAACTAAAACGATTATTTTCATGTTATTTCTGAAAATCATAACTGTGTGAAAGTGTGCAGCAGCAACTTCTACTATAACAATGCTAAATGTTAAACACACAAACAGTTGCTGAACTGCTTTTTAGTGTGTATTTATGTGTTATCTGTTTCAAGTGGCACGAGGCCCTTCATGTCTTGATCACATTCGTTTGTCGTAACATATTATTTTTTTACAACTTTAAGCAACCAAACCACTAGTGATCCTTATTTGCGCAAACTTTGATGTCTTTGTTTTTGTAGCCACGTGGGTTAAAGTGTTCATACACTCCATTGCTAGGCGATATATTACACAGCTTCGGATCTTCACTGCTACTTTGAAAGTTGAGAAAAAAAACAATGTGATATCATAAACAGTTAATTATAACTAAAGTAACTGCTTTTTAGACTTTATAAGTACATGTAAATGAAATGTTTCAAAACCAAACATGACATACCAATAAAGGAAAAATGACACTCCATGTATCAGATGCGTACAGTCTTAACTTAAAATTAAGAACTCCCAAGTACGACAATAGAAATCAATCTACCGAGTACATTGTGGGTACCTTTATACATGTACATACAGAATTAATGTTGATGATAGTTTTTCGAGCTCTCGAATAGTGTGTGACAACATCAAATGGTTTCAGCAGTGTATGGTTTACATGACGGTTAGACACTGTGCAATGTCAATATTATCGATTACTACCTATTATACTATAACAAAAAAAACTAAAACAATTAAGAATTAGCACCAAACCTAGTACATTTTGATTACCTTTTTCTCTTTTTTCACAATAGGTAAACAGGTCTAAACACTGCAAATAATGTTAAAAGAACAGCAGTGTTATATTTTAAGACTGTCACAGTTGAAATTGCATCACAGTATGTAAGAGACCAACGCAAATGAGCTCATGTAAGTTTTGATGAGAAAAGGATTATTCTGTCGAAATTGTACTTTAACCAAATTAATTTATCAATGTTTTTTGTCAAATAATGTATATTAATTACAGTCGAAATGTCAGGATAATACCAGATATATCTGAAAAGTCAACATGATAAGACCATGAAAATGTTTATAATCATACGGGTATAAAAATAGCGATTTAGACCTATCCGTATAGCAGAATTGTTGTATTGCTATGCGTAAATGATGAGACTTCAGTACTTTTCTTTGATAGTCAGATATTGCTGGACTTCGTTGCACATTGAGGTTCGTCGCTACATATGAAATACACCAGCAAACGTAAACAAATGAAAAAAATATGAAATACATATGCTTCATATATTTCGTCAATATAGAACGTCAATAATACAGTAAAAATTATCCCAAAAAAAGATACACAATTAGATTACATAAGGATTGAGACAATTTTGGAAATGATACATGACATACAAAACATTTAACACTTTAACTCAATATTGTAGTTATGTAATTTATAATTACATTATATATAGAGTTGCATATTCAAACAGATACATGTACATGTACCCTTGTAGACAATTTATTCTTAAAACAAACTTTTCTTTGGCCTACGAAAACGCAAGTTAGCTGATATAAATTTACGTTAAAATTGACCAGATACAAACTGCAAACAATCATCACATGATAACGAAAGCGGTATAGGTAATATAGTCAACTTCATTCTAAGTTGTGTTAGTACCATTGCCTTCCAGATGTCAACATTTCTTACGTTTATTAAAACCATTTAAATCTTAAAGATGATTAATGAAATATAGAAGTGATTACATACAGGTCATTTAAGATATTGTAGACATATGCGTACTAAACAGTTTACAGCCATTTCACAAAAAGGTAAATCAAGCTTGCAAGTAAAGATTTAATCCTTGCATTGTCCAATGAAATAACAAAATAGTATTTTACTAATCTACTGTGTCACTGTCACAATATCCTTAGTGAAATGTACAAAACAAATACAGTGAAATTTAATGTACATTGTTTGCTAACCTATCGGTTGGCAATGCATAAAACGAGTATAAAAGTCATACAGAACAAATATATAGAGACAAGTTATTATTACATTGCCTTTTAAAATGAATTTTTAACCAATTATTTGAATAACAAAAACAACAATAATCTATTGAATTGTGTGACAACGTAACTTGCATGAAATTAAATTGTTTCCTTGCTTTGTTTTGCTATTACTTTATGTCTTCAACTATGACAACAAATATAAACTGTTTGTCTACGAAATTCATTTGAAATGTGTATTGCATTCATCCTGGCATTTGCTTGCCGTTAGTATTAATGATAAGATTGTGTAATGTGCCGTGTCTTCAATTGTTTAGAAGACAAAACAATTTAATTGCTGCCGTAGAAATGTGATTTCCACAGAAACAAATACTACGAGCCTTGCAAAGGAAATAAGTCGATTTGTACCATTTTAAACATAGGACGGATGGTGAACAGAGACTGGGTTTTGTCTTTTATATGACTCCTTGGGTTCCGGTAGTCTTGGAAGGAAGGAAGGCGTGCGTGTTAGATGCCCCTAATAGAGAAAACAAATAGTAAGAACTTCTTTACCGACTACAGAAGTTCCATATCACTAAGTGTCAAACATTGTATCTTATATTAGAAATTGCCATATTTTCTTAACATACATGTAATAGTTTGCTTCCTTTTTATTGAAATGGCATAAATTATTTTGCAGTTAACTCCAATATGCCATTGTTCCGAAACAGCTTAAGAACTAACAACAGATGTTTGTAAAAACACTTATGCCTTTCATCCCTGCGCAAGTAACTGCAACACAAATACACCATCTAATAACAATATTTAGGATTGGGTAATAAGCGTAACGCTTCACTTTCGAAGCAATGACCCCAAAATAAATATGCTTCATCTACTGTTCGCGACTAATGTCCCTACTAAGTTTCAGACCCATATGTCAAAGCCTTCTCCATTACGAAGCAGAAACGGGTTTTAAATGCAATGTCACTGGTATCTTGACCTTCGACACGGTGACCCCAAAATAAATAGGATTCATCTTCTGTTTATGACTATGTCCGCTACCAAGTTAGAGACCTCTGGACGAAAGCCTTCTCAACTTATTGAGCAGACACCGGTTTTAAATGCGAGGTCAATGTGCCCTGAACCTTTCATCCTGTGACTCAAAATAAAAAGGGCTCATAAACTATCAATGACTAATGTTCCTATTCTGGGTCAAAGCCTAACGTTATTGAGCGAAAGTTTATGATCTACCTACTGACCGACTGACTGATCAACCTACCGACCGGCTTACGGACACGCACTTCTTCGAAGGGTGGAGGGGGCATCTAAATCTCACAGATGTTTAAATATATCAATTTTGTTGATCCATTTAGCATTGTATGAAACTATCTTTCTGATCGGCTGAGAGCTTAAAAACAAAAATAGTATCAAACAGGGAATGCCACGTACCAAAAATGCAGCCTCCCCAAAACGAGCCCCACATCACCCAGAAGTGCACACCACCAACACACACACACACACACACACACACACACACACACACACGCACACACACACGACACACACACACAATCATGTACACACACACATATACACTACCAACACACACTAGCATACAAAGCAAACACTTTGCCTTGATAACAAGGAGCATTTTCGCGGGCAACATATTGAAGACAAAGGATACATTTCCAATACACCACAACGACACTGGTTGAGATCGAACCCTTTGTCTAGCGATTCAATTCGGATAAAACACTTAAAAATTGTCTAAAATAAATTTCTGTATTTGTGCTAGATTATCGGAGACACGTTTTCGTCGATTTTTGAGAGATGGAAGTCACATTTAAGCGCAATCTTGAATAAGTAATGCGAAACAAACCAATTTAATGCAGAAAATGAAAAGAAATGTGTTAAGACTTTGCGGATTAAAGATCGCCGCCAACATTTCAAAAATTAGAAAACCAGGAATATTTCTGTGCATGCAGTAAGTGAGCGTTTTCTGTCGGACGACATTTGAGAAAATATATTCCTTTATAGAGAAAAATAATACTTTTAACCTTATTTTGTTTAACCAGTTTCAATAGCTGTATATAAATTACTTGAGAAATGAAAAACGTTTGCTGAAAATACCAATCCCTCAAATGTCAACTTTTTTAATATGCATATTTTATATGATAAATGTGGGTCAAATCTTATCGTACAATTTGTTATGAGTCTACTAACAGAGAAGACTCGCCCGCAGAATTAATTTAAATATCCGTGGCAGTTTTCTGGCGTTTGCTCATCGCTAGAATTAATAATAACAGTGTTTAATATGCCATAAACCATAGTTGCTGATGAGAAACGATTTGATTTGAATTGCTGTAACAGTTCACTTTCATTTACTGCTAAATAAGCACACACACTATGATGTCCTGAGAGATGTGACACGAAAAGGACTAATACAATTTTATCAAAACAAAATTGAAAGAAAGGCAAAGAAGGGATGGAATAGAAAAACAAAACACAAATATTTAGAATCAATATCTTCCAGATTTACACTTATTGTGCTAAATTTATTAAATGGAAACGACGGTCTTTAAATTTGGATAGTACGTTATCGTTAAAAAGGCGTGCTCTGTAGAGAAGTACAATGAGAATAGAGAACAAAGATCAGAGAACAAAGATGTGCTGACTGATCATGATCTGCACTGGTCGCAGGGACAGACCTACTTCCCTTCGTCAGGGAAAAGGTTAAAATGACTTATAGATAAAGAACTAAATGTCTATAATTACCAGGGACGTTAAGTTTATTGTTTATTTAGTTTATAATGATAGTAATGTTTCAAACAAAAACTATTTTGCTATACGAGCACTTTTTGTAAAAGATGTCTTACCTAGTTAAAAGAAACATAAATACTGTTGTAATTGGCCTTTTTGTTTTTCATTTGACATTTCAACGATTAGTTTATTTGGATATATACTCAGTGAATTATTTTCCACAGGACGGTCTGTTGAACGTTCTTCCTAATAATATCTAATTACCAGATCAGTCATAGGCGAGGGAAGATAGATTCACATAAACAACCTCGTGTTATTATTTGTGACTTTCTTAATCTAAAATGAAATGACATTTTGTACAGTTTATGCAAATTCTCAAAAGAAGATATGATTGCTTTTTAAAGCCTAACTGAAGTAGATGTATTATAAGTATGTGTTGTACTCTATCCCTATTTACGCCATGACAATCACACTCTTCTGAGAATCATAATACTCTCGTTTTCTTGAACTCTTTTGAATTCTAAGTTTTGTTTATGCCAAAATAATTTGTTGGTCCTGCCGTATGTATTTTCGAAAAATATCTAGTCATTAAAGCCAAATTCCTTGTAAGTCATAGGCTTTATACTGGTCCCACGGCTTCAATATTCCGAAAGCCTTTGTTCTAAGTTGAAATATAAGAGTAGACGGTTGCATTAAGAATTATCTGTTCAATGTAAGGAAAGGTGCAACTTTAAAATAGCCGTTCCAGAATGAATGAAATACTTACACAATGTGGCAACGCGACATAATAACAGTAGGTATATGTGTAATCAATTCGTATAATGCTAATGTACAAATGTGACCAAATATAAGATCAAAATGGGAAACACCCTATTATCTGTTAATATGGTCCCAACAATTTAGAAATGTGTGATCTTATAACACTAGTTGTTTATGACTTATTAGTTTAATGCCCATTTCAGCAGTATTTCGGTCAGTTTCATGTTTCATATATAAAGAGATATGGTCTATAATAGGGTTGGAACATATACTCTTGAGCTAATGTTATATAACTACAGGTACAATGTGTCAAATGTCTTCTAAATATACATTGTATTATACCTACAAATCACAAGAGATGTTTTGTCTGAAATTATTATCTGCAAACAAGTACTTATTTTGAACACATTTCCATTTGGCTAATGTGTACAATGTAACATAAAGTTTGAAGTGTCATGAACAGAGTCGCTTACTTGATATCACTCTATTCTCAGGGTCATGGGTTCCTGACCTGCTACCGACCATGTCCTTTTCTTTGAGAAAGCTGGAAGTTTCTGAAAGTGAATTTGTTTCTAGTTCTGGTTCCTCCTAGGAACGATTGTAAGGTAAACTGCTCGCCTGAATAAAAAAATACTGAAAAAAAAATATTAGCCGGGACTCTCCGATGTTAAAGCGAACGCGCAACCACTGTGACATGACTGTTTATTTTGTCGAATAAGCAACTGTCAGTGTCGTAGGGTAGATTAAAAGGTTTATTCTAAGTAAATACGCATCTGATACATAAAGTGTCATATTTCCCTTATTGGTATGTCATGTTTGGTTTTGAAGCATTTTAATTACTTATAAAGTCTAAAAAGGCAGTTACTTTAGTTATAATTAACTGTTAATGATATCACATTGTTAATTATAAAGTCTGAAAAAACGAATAACTCTAGTTATTATCAACTGTTAATGATATCACATTGTTTATTTTCTAAACTTTCAAAGCAGCAGCAGTCAAAATCCGAAGCTGAGTAATATACCGCCTAGTAATGGAATGTAAGAACACCTTATATCACTTGGCTACAGCAACAAATACATCAAAGGGTGCGCAAATAAGGATCACTGGTGGTTTGGTTGCTTAAAACTGTAAATATGTTACGATAACCGAATGCGATCAAGACATGAAGGGCCTAGTGCCACTAGAAACAGATAAAACATACATACACGCTTAAAGGCAGTTCAGCTACTGTTTATTTGATTTACATTTAGCATTGTAGAAGTTGATGTACACTTTCATACAGTTATGATTTTCAGAAATAACATGAAAACAATCGTTTTAGTTTTTACTGCAAATACACGGAATGGTGTTTGAGCCTCAGTGCAGCAGAAACTGTTCGAGAAAATGATCAGGCTTGATTTTTCGGTACAAAAAATGAAGAAAGAAATGGAAATCATCCGCGATAACACAAAAAAACACTGGCTGACCTGAAAGCAGAAAGGGAAAAGTGGGAAAAGTCAATAAAGGACATGAAGGAAACAAGTATTCAAAGAGTAGAGACCGTTGTTCAAGAGTCAAAAGACAAGGTGAAAGAAGAGCTGAATAAACTGAGAAATGAAACGGCACCTTTGTCAAAAGAAGGTTTGTTAGTTTTGTTTTTGCTTTTAGATAGTAACTTCTTAGTGTATGAAGTATATTTTACTTAATTTAAAGATTATATGTTTACATATATGTATGTCGATCTTCAAAGGTTTATACATTTCACGCTTTCAAACGTTATTGTTGTACTTTTTGTTCGGAATACACGGTTAACTTTTTATCGAGAAGTACTGTAACGTCGTTTTCACATATCCTTGGAGCAAGAATTCAATGTATATCAAACAATCAGGTCGTTAAATTTCACCACATTAGGCATATTTTGTTCCTCTCTAGTCTGCCTGTTTTAACTGCCAGTACTTATGCTAGCAGAGTTTAAAATCAGCGCGAATACTAGTAATAAAATAAGGTTCCCTTTTTACCATTTTGTGGTGTATAGATTAAAGCATGAATGTACCTTTATAGTTAATCGTAAAAAACAATAAAACTTATGACACTGTTGTCAGAGGGTATGTTTGATGCCTTGTGACATCATTTTCTAGCAGACACCATGAACTTAATTATGTCAAGAGAAGTAAGAGTTGTTTTAACCTAATAGAATATACTAATATGTGTTAATCCAGTATCTATATAAGTTACATGTTCCAATTCAAAAGATGCGGTCAAAGTGCAGTGTGTTAAATAAAATGAACCTTTTATGTTCCGATAGCTTTTAATGCAAGGAAAAGAATCTTTATCGTACAAAGATCTTTTACAGCAATCTCTGTTCTTTCTTTTAAAATTTACGCAAGTCAACTTTTGCAATTGGAACATGTCCTTGTCTCCTACTTTTTCCACAATAAGTTTGTTCGATGCAATAGCAATAAGTTCCTGCCTCATAATTATAACAGTCATCGGATGCGTCGCCCTGTATATGGCACAGTTTTTAAAGGCTGTTTGCCAAGATTTGTCTTCGTACCTGCTGCAGTGTTACGTTTTTTGTCGTATTGTATGCTTACGTAATTGTTGCGTATACTGGTTACCTAGAAATTCCTACACGAAAAATGAAAATTTATCTCTACTGCACAACAAGAACTAGAATCTAAATTTTCACACAACAAAGGTATAGGCTACGGTGGCTCTATAATTAATGTGTAAGTTTATCAACCGCTTTAGAATTTATCAACTAATGAAAAATATATCTATTAAAACAATAAGTACCAGTGTAATTCCATCCTAGATGCTTGAATTGACCGAGCAGGACTTGAACCTTAACCTTCTACTTGTCAAAGCGGTACGACCAAACAATTCCCAAAAGCTACTTACAGCTTTAAACGTATCACACCATTATGATTCAGTGGTACATTACTGTACAGCGACGTACTTTATCTTTAGTTTATTTTATACCTTGGTCGTGTTTCGTTAATGCATTGTAATACAATTGGCCCTTTTTTCCACAAAGATCTGTTTGTTTGAAAAATCTGCTTCAAAATATCTGCAGTACTAGTACCTTTATTCAATTATTTAACTATTTCAGGGCTCTTAACTCGGTGAATGCGCACTATAGTTGGAACACCCCGTGAAACAATGTAATAAAAAAATAACAAAACAATAATTAGGTTATTAAAGAAGGACTTTTTTGTAATGTAAGAAATAATAGTTATTTGTTACGATATTCCCACAGGGAAAAATCTGTTCGAGCTGCTGTTCCTTAATGCACTGCAATACTTTTTGGTAGTTTTTTCAAAGATATAAGCATTTGAAGAAGTTTTTTACAGTACACAAGTACAAAACACAAAATGTCCGAACATCTCCAAGCGCCCAATAACTAGTATACTAGGAAACCGGTAAAGGTTGATTGTTTGCGCACTCATTTATTTGCTGACGCTTAAAAATATTTTTTTCAAAAATGATTAATTAATACATCAAATGTAAATGTATTGGCTAGAATCAACAACGTAAGTAAACATCTAGGTAGATATTCCCACAGTTTCCGGTGAAAAAAAATGTATGTAGGAAATTGCAAAAATCCACTAAAATGTGGTAGGCTTTGTTTAACGGCACCGTTACGCTATATGGTTATATCGGGATTTCGAAAGCGGTTGTAACGCCCTATAATTTGGTACATGTGTAGCGTATAATTTCAAATATACAGATTCAAGGTCCTGCAGTTAGTTATTAGTTATATGCTTACTGGTGGTATATGGTAGTATGTCAGTCAGTCAGTGAGTCAGTCAGTTCGTTAGTTGGATTTTTATTTATTTATTTATTTATTCATTTCTGTTTAATATATTTTTTAATTCACTTATTTATTTATGTTGTACATACATGTATCTTTTGACAATTAACATTTATTAAAATTGATGACTCGTGGCACGAGAAAAAAGTACCTAATTTGTCATTGTGTTTTATGTTTCAAGAAAAATTTTCATGTATTGAACCACAAGGCCGGAAATCATTTCCAAAAAATGGCAATAGCTTTTACTGAAAGATAGACCCTACCTTTTCACATTAATTTTGCGGTGTATGCCATATAATACAATGTTATTTTACTACCTATAAAATTACAAGAGCTACTCAACAACATTGATTATCAAAATATAAACATAAAACTTTCGTGAAGACTTCCTATTTAGCAATGTGAGACATCTGAGACTCCTTGGGTTTCGGAATAAATATTCATCATGCTTTGAACAGGACACAAACTCTGATGTCGAAGAAGGAAGGCGTGCGTGCTAGATGCCCCTGACACAAATCTAACAGAGAAAACAAACAGTAAAAACTTCTTTACCGACTACAGAATTTCCATATGACTAAGTCTCAAACATTGTATCTTATACTAGAAATTGCTATACTTTCTTAACATACATGTAACAATTTGCTTCCATTTTATTGAACAGGTATGATTTATTTTGCAATTAACTCCAACTTGTTCCGAAACTGCTTAAGAACTAACAACAGATGTTTGTAAAAGACTTATGCCTTTCAATCCTACCCAAGTAACTGCACCACAAGAAATTGCCTATGATCTAGTTACCCAGAAGTTTTATAACCCACATGTCAAAGTCTTCTGAAGTTATTGAGTGGGATTCGTTTTTAAATGCGAGGTCTCTGTGACTTTGACTTTTAGTTTAAAGGGGCACTCCCTACATCTAGCAGATTATATTTTCGAAACATAGAGTATGTGTTAAATGAACGTAGAATTTAAATAAATACAATTTCACAGAAGAACCTATGGCGAAAAATGCCTCATTTTACCAGAATTAATAAATATAGAGGCTTTCTGTAATAAATCGCATCCACCCATTACTTGTGCAACAACAACTCTAAATACATTATTGCATGGTTTATGGTACTGCAGTATATTTTAAACAGCTGATTTTATCGATAATGACTAGGAATGCATAGCTTTTAGGTTAAGTTATAATACTTCCAAAGATTCTGTTATTTATGTTTTGGAGGTTATTTAGTTTGACCGTTATAGGGTTTGTCCCTTTAAACATTATTTATTCGCATATAAACGCATGTACGAATACAATATATAATAATATTCAGGATTGGGTAATCAGCGTAACGCTTCACTTTTGAAACGGTGACCCCCAAAATAAATATGATTCATCTGCTGTTCATGACTAATGCCCCTACCAAGTGAGACCCATATGTCAAAGCTCTTCTTTCATCTTCATCTTCTGTTCATGTCTAATGCCGCTACCAAGTTGGAGACCTCTGGGTTAAAGCCTTCTCAACTTATTGAGCAGAAACCGGTTTTAAATGCGAGGTCAATGTGTCCTTAACCTTTGATCCTGTGACCTCAAAATAAAAAGGGCTCATCTACTGTCGATGATTAATGTTCCTATTCTGGGTCAAAGCCTTACGTTATTGAGGAACTGCTTAATATGATCTACTGACCAACTGACTGATCAACCTACCGACCGGATTACGGACACCGACTTCTTCGAATGGTTGGGGGCATCAAAATCTAATAGATGTTTTAGATATGTTATTTCTGTTGATCCATTAAGCATAGTATGGAACGTTCATTCTGATCGAATGAGAGCTTAAAACTTTGCCTTGATTACAAGCAACTTGTTCGAGGCCATCAGATCAAGACAAGTACAAATTTCCACTATTCGGATGAAGCACTTTCAAATTGTCTATACATTGAACTACTGTATTTGTGTTGAATTATCGGAGACACGTTTTCGTCGAATTTTATGAGGTGGAAGACACATTTATGCGCAGTTTTGAATAAGCATTGCGAAACAAACCAATTTCATGCAGAAAATTTGCGAAGAAATGTGTGTAGAATTTGCGGAATGAACATTGCAAAAATTAGAAAATCAGGAATATTTGAGCATGCAGTAAGTGAGCTTTTTCAGTCGGACGACATTCCTAAAAATATATTCCTTAACAGAGCAAAAATTACACTTTAACGTTATTTTGTTTAACGAACTTCAATAGCTGTATGTAAATTACTTGAAAAATGAAAAACGTTTGCTGAAATTCAAATCCCTCAAATGTCAACTATTTTAATATGCAAATTTGATATGATTTGTTATGGGTCTGCAAACAGAAATTAATCGCCCGCAGAATTCATTTAAATGTCCGTGGCTTTTGCTCATCGCTAGTGTTAATAATAATAGTGTTTAATATGCCATTAACCGAAGTTGCTGAGGGGAAACGATTTGATTTGTATTGCAGTTCTCAATCATTTACTGCTAAATAGACACACAAACTATAATGTCCTGGGAGTTGTGACACGAAAAGGACTGATAAATATATTTTGGCAAAACAATACTGAAAGAAAGGCAAGAAAAGGAAGGAAAGGGAAAACAAAACAATATTTAGAATCAGTATCTTCCAGATTTACACTTATTGTGCTAAATTTATTTAATGGACACTTCGATCTTTAAATTTGGTTAGTACCATTTATCGTTTAAAAGGCGTGCTCTTTAAAGAATTACAAACAAAATAGAGAACAGTACGATCTTGATCAGACGACAAAGATGGCCGACTCTCATCTGCACTGGGACAGAACTACTTCTTTTCAGTAAGGGAAAGGTTAAAATGACTCCTGGATAAAGAACAACATGTCTACATTCAATTTCTAAGAGGCCATATTAAATTTCATTGTTTATTTTGTTTATAATGATAGTAATTTGACAAACAAATTAAAACTGTTTTGCTAAACGAGCACATTAGGTAAACGATGCCTTACCGAGCTAATACAAACATAAATATTGTCGTTATTGGCCTTTTTGTTTTTCATTTGATATTTCAACGAGAAATTAGTTTATTTGAATATATACTCAGTGAGTTATTTCCCAAAGGAAGGTCTGTTGAACGTTCTTCCTAATAATATCTTATTACCAGATCGATCATAAGCGAGGGAAGACAGATTCACGTAAACAACCTCTTGTCATTATTGGTGACTTTCTTAATCTAAAATGAAATTACATTTTGTACAGATTTTGCAAAGTAGTTTAATCTCAAAAGAAGATATGAATGCTTTTTAAAGCCTACCTGAAGTAGATGTATTTGGAAACTGTGTTGTACTCTATCCATATTCACGCAAAGACAAGTACAATCTTCTGAATATCGTAATCTTCTCGTTATCTCGAACTCTTGTTAAGTCGAATTCCTGATTATGCCAAAATAGTTAGTTGGTCCTGCCGATGTATTTTCGAAATAAATCTAGTCCGTAAAGCCACATTCCTTGTAAGTCGAATGCTTTATACTGGTCCCACGGCTTCAATATCCCGAAAGCCTTTATACTAAGTTGAATATGATAGTAGACGGTTGCATTAAGAATTATTTGTTCCATGTATGGAAGGGCGCAACTTGAAAATAGCCGTTCCAGAATGAATCAAATACTTACACAATGAGGCGTGTGAGTATATGTGTAATCAAGTCGTATAATGCTAATGTGCAAAATGTGACCAAATATGAGACCATAATAGGAAATACCCTAATATCTGTTAAAATGGTCCCACAAATTTAGAAAAGTGTGATCTCATAACACTACATGTTTATGATTTATTAGTGCCCGTTTCAGCCGTATTTCGGTCATTTTTACAAGCGGATAGTGTACCTTACTATAATTCCATGGAAGAACCATTACTAGATCCCTATCCTCCTAAAGAATCTTTCAAGTTCTATACATGAAGAGATATGATCTTTAGTAGGATTCGAACATATACTTTTAATCTTTGGTTATAAAACTACAGGTACAAAGTGTCATATATCTTCTTAAAGTATTATACCTACAAATCACACAATATTTTTTGTCTGAAATTATTATCTGTAAACAAGTACTTATTTTGAACACATTTCCATTTGGCTAATATGTACAATGTAACAAAGCGTTTGAAGTGTCATGATTAGAGTCGCTTACTTGATATCACTCTAATCACAGGGACATTGGTTCGAGATCTGCTACCGACCATGTCTTGTTCTTTGAGAAAACTGGAAATTTCTTTAAGTGAATTTGTTTCTATTTATTTCTTGTTCCTCCCAAGAACGATTGTAAGGCAAATTTGCCTGAAGACAAAATGACTGAAAACATATCAAACGGTCGAAACGGGTGTTTAACCCCAATAAACGAGCCGGGACCCCTCGATGTTAAGGCGAAGGAGCAACCACTGTATCATGACTTTTTTGTCGAATAAGCAACTGCCGGTGTCGTATTTTATGTCCGAGTCGGCGTTCAATACTTTTACCTACTGTTGTCCCATTTACTAATACTAACCAATATATCACGTGACTTTTATTAACCAATCAGCTTAGAAACTACTTCAAGTCAACTTTTTATAAAGTGAACTTCATTGTTAGACATCTTGCAATTTTTCTTAATATCTCCGAATATACTGAAAATATATTCAGGTGTTTACAGCGGTGCCCGTGAAGTGACATGTGATACGTTTTTTTTTTATTTCGTAATTACGAAATACATTTCGTTAAAACGAAATAAGATTTCGTAAAATTGAAATAAGATTTCGTGAAAACGAAATAAGATTTCGTAGAAAAAACAAATATTTCGTAAAAACGAAATAAGATTTCTTAAAAACGAAATGATTTTCGTAATAACGAAATAAAGAAAATGTATCACATGTCACTTCACGGGCACCGTAATTAATCAATTTTGTGCTATTCAAACATCTTTCTAATGTATTGTTAAACTTTTACTTATTGTGAACTGAATTTATTGATATAATTTGATGAACAATTTCAAATTTGGTTTTTGAAAACGGTTTGCTACGCGCCATCACACCTGTGTTATTTTACATTGTTATTATTTACCTTTTTGACACGTGTAAAAATGAAATGTCAGTGATATAATATTATATTTGCATGTATAACTGTTGATTTCTAATTATTTTGTCCGTTCTATTTCAGATATTTACAGTAGAGTATTTTACTATGTAGAAACCTATTATTGATATCATCACGAAAATACAAATTACATATCGTTCAGCCTACATCATTTCTTGAACCCGTACCAGATATAAACTAAGTATACAAAATACAAGATACAAAAAATTCTATTTTACGTCGGATATGATATAACAATACAACATTAGCTTTAAGCTATTTTCCCGACCAACAATTGTATAAAAGATTGGTAAGAGAGCTGTAAGAGATACACGAGTGTTATGACACAATTTAAGGTATTCAAACTAGAAATAGATAATTATCATTTATGACCTACATGTGCAATAGCACGTTTAATACATAAGATTTTATAATATAAAGCACATTGAATACTATAATCTATAAACCATGCACTATCTTGGAATCTAAAATGCCTATGGTATTTTCTATAGTGATTCCGAGTGCTTTAATATGATTAAAGCACTCGGAAAAGTAGGCGGAGTTTCTGATGTAGAAATAGGTCTTTCCGGATTTTCCAATTTTCTCTCACGATATACGTACAGTAATATATAATACTTATATAATTTATATTCGGCTTAAATCTGCCATAAAAGTTAAAATAATTGACTAAAGAGCAGCAAAGAAACGATCATTCTATCCTTACATAGCGTCAATAGTTTCTCCTTAAAGAAAACAAACACATATTCCAGATTTGTTTTATTTATGCATGTGTTCCCACGGGGCATGAATGAACGCTTACGTCACTAAAGAAATACTACCGTCTACGTCATTATTGCACGTGTGCGTTTGTAAACATTATAATAAAACGACATCATAGTAGTAAACAAAATATGGCCGATATCCCGGTGGGAGCCGATGTTGAACTACAAGGAGACCGTTGTGGCTCCTGGAGAGTCATAAATACATTATTTTGATGGGCTAGTGACCAAATGCATGATTCAATCAAAATTTAATGGAGAGATCAAAAACGTGTTCAAACACCATATAATTGAGAAAGGAACGTCAACGTACAAAGAATTAAATGAATTCTTCACGAAACAGATGGAATTTAAAGAAATCCAATACATTATAAATGACTTATTTACACCATTTGATGATGACTTTAATGGTATGTTGCAGGCAGAATTTATTAATTTTATTTCAGGTGTAGTTTTTGAAATTGTTTAATTTTATTTGTTTAAAGTTTCTTAATCAGTTGTATGAAAAATTCTTGCAACTTAAATTAAGTATTCTTAATGATTGCTTCCTGGAGTTCATACCAGTACTTGAGCTGAAAGAATAGATTGTGCTGGTCAAAGTCCAATACTGCTGTCAGAATTTCAATCTGAGAGCTCTAATTAACATTACTATGCTGTGGGCATCGAGATTCTAAAGTTTTAAGTTATTCAAGTTATACTCTGTGTACTACTGTTGCTATGTATGTTTGTCAATTTGCTATTACAGAACATCACACAAATGAAAGCTACGATGAGGTGCAGAAGATCTTAAAGCAGGAGGCTCAAATTCCATATGTCAAGTCCGCTACCGGAACATCACCAAGGCGTTTTAAAGCTTTTAATGACGATTTGGTTAAAAAGAATAAAGAATCGAATACAGAGGTGACAACAAGAAATTCAACTAAATGGGCTGTAAACATACTTAAAGGTATCTAAAAGGTATTTTAACACGAATATTAGTTTTATATTGCATCTTTCATTTCTGAAGCTCAAAGGAACAGTCCCTTTTTAACGGTGTTTTCAGTAATTTTAGGTGATTGTTTAAAACTTACCTTAAATTAGTTTAGTTTAGCCCTAATCTGTGCTGCAAAATTGTATATTATGAATGTAATGCATGTATTTTAATATGTTAATTAGTGTAACAGGTATATTTAATATTCAGCAAATTTCAGTGATTTATTCTTGTCATATCAAATTCTACAATGATCTTATTTTGTTTATTATTAGAATGGATGACGGAAGCAGAGATAGATGGTACTGGTTTTGAAGAATGGCCAGTGGAACAATTGGACAATATGTTGGAAATGTTTTACAGTTTCCTTCACTCTAAGAAAGGAAAAGAATATTCTAAACAATCCCTTGTCAGTATTGGTGCTGGAATAAATAGATATTTAAACGAACCACCTTATTCTCGCAAAATATGTCTTATGAGAGATATGGCTTTCATGGGATCTAATCAAGTTCTTTGAGGGGGAATAAAAAATTTAAATAGGGAACAAAAAGATACAAGCACACACAAGGAACCAATTAATGAAAATGACATGATAACATTATATGATTCTGGGGTCTTCTCAACTGAAAAGCCTGACACATTACAAAATAAGATCCAGTTTGAGTTGATGTTGCAGTTTGGGCGCCGTGGTAGGGAAGGTTTACGTTCTCTTAAGAAAAATAGTTTTCAACTTAAAAAAGATTCCGCTGATCGTAAATATGTAACGATGACCTTTAATGAGTCAGATAAAAACCATCATGGTATTGACAACAGAGAAGATAATAAAAACCCTAGAATGTATGAGCAACTAGGTAACAAGAATTGCCCTGTGGCTAGCTTTGAAAAACTCCACCCTGATTGTGACCATTCTTTTCAGAGACCATTAGCAAAAACAAATAATAAGGAAATATGGTACAGTAATGTTGCTGTAGGTGTAAATACACTGAGCAATTTAATGCCAAGAATTTCAAAAAAGGCCAATCTAAGTATACGCTATACGAATTACTGCGTAAGGGCCACAGTAGGTACCACTTTACAAAGGGCAGGGATTTCAAATAAAGGAATAATGTCAGTTACTGGTCACAGGAATGTTCAAAGTTTATCTTCATATGTAAAACAAACTGAGGATGAAAAACATCAAATCAGTTCAATTTTGTGTAATACAAATCAAAATAATGTGTCAAATCAGCACATATCTCAAGATGTAGCTATACAGTCAACAGAACGGGGTCCTAACTCTTTACACATTGGCAGTTTTTGTGATGAGCCAACAAATGGGGTTGTTATTCCATTGAACCATAAAAATGCTTATGGTTCTCTGCAGTTGCTGAATGGAAATGTATCCAGCACAATAAATATATACATTCAAGACAAAAGTAAGCAATACAAATTATTGCGAGGAAAAAGACTGCACAAAAGTAATAATATTATTGTTGAAATCATTATCAGTATGTTTTCTGAGATGTATTAAGCTTATTTAATACACGTAACAGTGTCAGTATCAACTTTATATGTAAGTTAGTTTGTGCTAACACTAAGTAATGTGTCTGAAATTCAATGATATGATTGTGTAACAACTGAAATGTTCTTATGAATGTATTAAATCAATTATTTACATTTTCATACTGATATATTATACAAGAATATATATGTGTAAGAAGAATTCAGTATTCTACATGTATACCGGTACTAGGATTATATAGTATGTTTAGTACACATCAAGTTTTAAAATGTAGTATCTACTGATAAATGATAGAGAACACTGTTATGAAATGTACTGTGGATTGTAATGTCTCTGCATTATTAGTTAACAATTGCATGATGACATATTTAAATATTAAATGTGTATATGCACTTCTGGGAACATAAAAATAAAATACTATGCAATAAAATATTTTCATGACTAAACCTTAGTTTGTGTTATTACTTTACATTTAATTTTATCAAGTACCAGAGCACCATCTTCCTGCAACTAATTAGTGCACAGTCAATATGGAGACATCATAGGCACCTGCCCGCTCCCTTCGCATCAACAACAATTCCTTCCCATGATACATTTAAAATGAACTTATCACCGAGTTAGAAATCAGCATCTTGCTACATACCTAAAGTGCTCAATTTCAAACAAAGAAAGTCCTGCATCTGATATCACTGTACTTGACTTTTGCAAATTGAATACCAGTCTTAAACCAATAGTTTCTCTACAATGTATTGTATGGAGATATAACTGTATTGTAATAGTATTATAGCCGAATTCTAGTCTAATTAATTTTGCCTTTCAGTGTGACCACTTTTACAGATCTGATATTTTATAATTGTCACACCTTTAAGTTGAACAACTAAAATATCAGCCTATAACATTGGTTTGCCTCCGAAGGCGAAATAGACGAGCCGCATTCCAATTATTTCTTAATATTAAAAAAACTAATTCTCTGAATTGGTGGTGCATTTAATTATAGTGTTAACATAAGATTTAACACGTTATAACATCTGCAAAATCCCGAGGGATGGTTGGAGCCAGAGCCCGTTGGGACAAGGTCACCAACACATTCCGAGGGATTCTGCAGATGTTATAACACGAAACAACGTGCGTTTTCACTATTTTTGCGTGAAAATCACAATGAATATAAACGAAACATTCTTCCTGTTAAGATGCACAACAACGTTTTCCCTCCTGTTAAAACACCAGCAAAATGGGCGAAAACAGCATTTTATGCTAGAATCTTTACTTGAGCTTACTCCGACAGGAAAATGCGACAATGTAACCGGTTAAAATACGTTGTTTGAATTCTGGAGGATACTGTCCACTTCAGCATAAAGGAATTTTAACGAAATGATGAAATCCCCTACCAGTAGATTTAGTCAACAAAACAGAAAAAAACTGATTTAAACTAGATGCTATGAATTCAATATACGTTTTGCATTATTTAAGATATGTATGAAAAGTGAGAATCAGAATTCCATTTTATTTTTAAAAATAATGTTTAAATATGGTATGATTAACATATTAAATATTAAAGGTAGGTATAGTGGAACGAACGACAAACAAAGGATTATGTTAAAGTTTTATTTCAATTCCTACGTTTCGACCATAACTATGGTCTTCATCAGGGATACAAAATGACAGAAATGTTGTACTGAAGTATAAAACATATTAATTCAACTCTTACAACTGTTACAATGTAGTTCACAGACTTGAATTCACATTGACAGTGAAAAGTACGAGCTGATTCAGGTACGAGTCAGTACTGACATTAGATATAAACGGAAAAAACATGTTGCCACACATAAACAATTATATACAAAATTAGCAAAAAATCACCTCAATGCAGTATTTCCATTTATCCATGTTATATTATGATAATTTTCACAAGATTGTATTAAATCCGAGCGAATCACACAACTGACACCACATGTACACAATATCCGATCCGACATTTCAGTTGGCCCCAAAATGGATAACTAAAACTTCATACGTTTAAACCCCCTCAAAATATAATCAAAGTCGATTTTTTTTTTTGGATTTAGTTTTATGAATAAGTCTCATTCTTTAAGAATAAAGATATATGTAACAAATCAAGATAGTATTCCGAACACTGACTCAAAGTTTCGGAGAGAAAATTTCAACACCCGGTGCCTCATAACTTCTGTTGACCTGAAAATAATGGCGATAATACTTTAAATAACTGTTATATATAAAGGGCATATTAGAATCGAAATAATCTATGGCTTGGTATTTTGATATTATTTTTGTTTTTTTGGAGTGCTTTATCGAAATTGAAGCATTTCCCGTCGGTAATGTTCACTTCACCTCCGAGCAATGCTTCAATTTCGATAAAGCACTCCAGGCCATAGATTATTTCTTAATTATATACATTATATATTAAAAGATAAAAATTAAGAGAACTGAAAAAGACTTAAAACATATCATGACTGCCAGTGGCAGTAACTCATTACTAAATAAAATTAGATAAAAATTGTGTTGTCTCCCTCTTAAGTAATACAGATATTATTTAGATATTAATATTGAGATGCTGACCTTGATCTATCTGTAGATATAAAACTGCCATAAAAAGGATAAAACTCTGAATTGCAAACGAAAAACAAAAGTGTGACCAATAAAAAAAGACATTTAATAATTTGTAAATTAGAAGGTTGAAATCCCGCATAGTAGTGCTAGCTAGGGTGAGACAATGGGGCGGCGATACCATTCGTTATTATAGATCTAATGACACTGAGTGCTTGCAAGCAATTGAAAACAGGATTTATCCCCCATATTCTAGCGGAATGCATACTACACTATACCAAGAAATTTGCGAGCCAACAGAAGCCAAAACAGATAATCTTGAGCCTTTAAATCCAACCGATTCCCAAGACAAAATGGAGCATAAAAGCAGGTCAAGGCAAAAAGATAATCAAAGAGGCATTAACAAACAAACACAAATCGACAAATTCATGAAAAGTTCAGAGGTTAAGATAACCCCTAACCGTAGAAGAAGCATATCTGTAGTAAGGTCACCTCCTACACCTACAGAAGACTTGCACGACAATACGAAGAAAGCTCGTGGTCGTTATAAAGACAATACGAAATTGTAACTGTATCTGATATGAGGCAAATGGCAGTACGGTATCAATACCAGGAACTGATATACGGATTACGAGATAGAATATGCAAAACTACTGTTACACTCGGTTTTTATATGAACACAATGGCAATTCGGTTGTGCATTGATGGTCATCACTTATAGTTTGAATATCAAAGGTATATATTTTTTATGCAAACGGTTTATAGTCGGACTATTCATTATAGTCTTTTTCTTATAAAGGAATGTTACCTATCTTCATTCATATTCTTCATGAACTTCATGCTTTTTTACATGAAACTATGCATGGTATATAGTTACCACGATAAAACGGTCTACCGTATTGTTTGTCATCTAACAGTTAAAATTGTGCTTTCGCAAATCTTTACTTTCAGCAAATGTTGTGTTCAAATAGCTTTACTTTTTATTGTGAAACTGTTTCGGCTATACTTTGCATATTGTATTTTGACACAGCTTTACATAGACATGCATTACAAGGCATCCTTTGTGTGTATACGCTCATTACAATGGTATTATGTAAAATGAACATGTTCATTTAATTATTTTCAACTAGAAAAAATAACATAAGATGCTTACATCACATTTTCATATACTATCACTGAATACTCAGGGATTAAGAAATATCAATAAAAGAAGTAGATTGAAAGAATATATTAGACAGCAAAAGGTTGATATATTATTTATACAAGAATCTCACTTTACTGTAGATATAGTTGACAAAATAAGAAACGAATATATTGACTGGGAAATATATCATTCGTTTGGAACCTCTGCTAGTAGAGGCTGTTCTATCTTACTTAGTAAAAAGCTAAAGTTTGAAGTATTAAACAACTCAATATGTGAAAACGGTCGGTATGTTATGATAAATATACTAATAGAGGGTAATACATATACACTACTAAATTTATACGCTTATAATGATAAGAATACTAGAAATCGTTTCTTCAAATCTATTACTGATCTAATAATCGAAAAAGCTGAAGGCCTACTCATAATCGGAGGCGATATGAACGACACATTAGACACCTTAGATAGACAGACAAAAGTACAAACGGCCAGAAATGCATGTGAATCTCTTTTACAACTTATCGAAACATGTAAACTCTGTGACATATGGAGAAGTCTCCATGAAAATATAAAACAATTTACGTGGAAAAGAATAAACGGAAACGAACGTAGCAGAATAGATTTCTGGCTAGTAGATGAAAACATAATTCCCCTTATACATACCTCAGATATAAGACCCGCCGTAATTAATTATACGGATCATCAAGCTATTTCAATTAAAATAAAATTTCCGTTAAAGAGAGGTCCGGGATATTGGAAGTTCAATAACTCGCTGCTAAACGATAATGAATACCTAAGCTACATAACGAATGTTATAAATACTTACAAAAATCAAAGTGCTGAAATCACTTCACCACAAATACAATGGGAACTATGCAAAGCCGAAATTAAAGAAAAATCGATTGCCTTCGCTAAAAGAAAAGCAAGGTATCAAATAGAAAGAGTAACCGTTCTAGAAAATAGACTTTCCGAACTTTACATTTTACAAAACAGAGATCAAACTATAGAAAACGAAATAAATGAGATTGAATTAGAGCTTAGACAATATTACGAAATGAAGGCAAAAGGTGCACAGATACGTGCTAAAGTAAATCACGTTGAACATGGCGAAAAAAATACATCCTATTTCTTAAACTTAGAAAAATCACGTCAGTCAAGAAAAGTTCTAAATAAGCTTAAAATAGGAAATAACGAAATAACCGATATTTCTTCCATTTTAGCTGAAGAAGTAAGATTCTATGAAAATTTATACTCTTCACGAAACATAAACGATGATGATATTCAAATATATCTTGAAAACACAACACCAGATTACACTTTAAACGATTCCGAAGCCAATGAATGTGAAGGATTAATAAGTCTAGATGAATGTCAGAAAGCCATTTATTCAATGAAAAATAATAAAAGCCCAGGTTCAGATGGATTGACTGTTGAATTTTATAAAGCTTTCTGGAACCTAATTGGAAACATGGTCACTAACTGTTTAAATGACGGATATATTAAACACAAGCTTTCGCCCTCTCAAACTCTCGGTATTCTGTCGTTAATATATAAAAAAAGTGACTCGACTAACCTAGAAAATTGGCGACCTATCTCATTACTTAATAATGATTATAAAATTGCAGCCAGAGTATTAGCTACTAGAATACAAAAAGTAATATACAAAATCGTTAGTACAGACCAGCAAGGCTACATTAAGAAAAGATTTATTGGTTACAACATTCGTCAAATTCAAGATATCATAGACTATGCTGAAGATAATCAAATAGACGGCGCGATATTGTTTTTAGATTTTAGAAAAGCATTCGATACCATAGAATGGAATTTTCTGTTCAAAGTTTTAAAATATTTCGGTTTCAAAGATACCTTTATCAACTGGATACAAACATTTTACAACAATAGTAGAATACAAATTATAAATAACGGATGGCAGTCAGAAATTTTCAAAGTACATCGTGGAATTCGCCAAGGATGTCCATTATCCGCTCTGCTATTTATTCTTGTTGCAGAAATAATGTCAATACATGTCAGAAATTCTGACATCAAAGGAATAAATATTTCTGAAGTAGACAGAAAATTGAAAATTTCACAACTCGCCGACGATACAACTATATTTGTAAATGATGAAAAAGACATCAACATTGCACTTACTGTAATCGAAACATTTGGTAAATTCTCTGGCTTAAAATTAAATAAAAGTAAAACGAATGGTCTTTGGATTGGAGCACTCAAAGCAAGCGCTTCACATCCGGGAGGGATTAACTGGCCCAACACATCAATTAAAGCACTTGGAGTCTATTTTAGCAATAATACAGCCGAATGTTTTCAGTTAAATTGGAATAATAAGCTTGACACTTGTAAACAGCTGATTGAACAATGGAATAAACGAAAACTAACAATGTATGGTAGAATACAAGTAATAAAGTCAATACTGCTTCCAAAGTTCACATATTTGTTTCATTCACTATACGTTCCTGACAAATTAATTAAGAAGATTGAATCGATGTTTTACAAGTTTTTATGGAATAACAAGAGAGAAAAGATTAAACGAAAAACTCTAATAGGTAATAAATTAGATGGGGGAGTTGAAATGATCGATATAACATCTTATATAACATCCATCAAAGTTAAATGGGTTCAAAGTTTAACCGACGGTGACTCAAAACCTAATTGGAAGATACTACCTCAAGTGCATTTAAATCAATTTGGAAAAGACTTCCTAATTTTTCATATGAATCTTGATAAAATAGAGAATCTACCACATCATAAAAAACTGCCTGAGTTTTATAAAGACATCTTACAAAAATGGTTTCTTCTTCAAAATCTAAATAAAAAAGAAGTAACAAACTTTGCCGATATGCGTAAACAGATACTCTGGGGAAACAGACATGTTAAGTTCAGGGGTAAATGTTTGATTTTTAAACATTGGATTAGTTCAAACATAGTATTCGTTGATGATATATTGGACGAAAAGGGGAGTGTAACTATTGATAAAGTTAAGGGGCAACTGCAAAATACTAAAAACTGGATATCCGAAATTAGCAAGATAATTCGCTCAATTCCCAATACCTGGAAGAGCACCATGAGATCTGAAATATCAGTGAAAACAAGGGTTAAGACAGAACTAAAACTTACAATAAATAATATCATCATTCATGCAACGTGCAGCAAAACAACGTATAAATACGCGATATCAAAGAAATTCATTAAACCTTATATACATAGATACTGGGATAATGTCTTTAACCATAAAATTGATTGGAACGCTTTCTACGAATTTTTAAATCTAATTCCTGATAATAGGGTTAAGCAAAATAAATACAGACTAATACACAAAATATTAACCACAAACGAGGTAAGACATGTCTGGAAAATATCTGACTCACCAAACTGTAATATTTGTAATACAAAAGAATCATACGAACACATGTATAACGAATGTCCCGCTCTTGATCAAATCTGGTGTGAAATAAATAATTTATTCTCAAAATGCGGTATAAACAAAGACCTAAGAAGCCTCAAAACAATTATCATCGGTTATAAATCTTCACAAAAGGAATACCTATACATTAATCTGATACTAGCCTATGTTGGTTTCTCCATAAATAAAGCATACTTCTTAAGTAATAATTGGAAATCGGCAATTAACGTGTATCAAGTCTTCAAATATGAATATAGAACTCTTTCGGAATACTTGAAAAGAAAGCATATTAATGATAAAGTCATAAACATATTTAACAAACACCTGCTTGTATACTGAAATAATGGATTATATTAAGTATAGATGCATATGGACTTTCTAATATATATATATTCTTTTTTATTCTAGAAAAATACCCAAAAGATGCGCCAATATACATTGAGTAGATAGAAATGCATAGCGTCAGTCTAGCACCTTTCGTTTTCTTATTGGCTAGCCTGACCATACATGCATTGCTTCATTGTTGCCGCTTTCTTTTTGCTCTAAATGTGCTTTAAAGCATGAATGATAATAAGCATGAATGATAATTAGCCTTAGATTGGAAATGTTATAGAATACATATGTATCTTCATATAGCAAGTTTATTGTCAATTCTAATACTCTGACTTCATAGCTAGATCCAACTTAATTACATTGTTTTAAATATTTGAAAAATACGGAATATTAAATGTCATACACATGTACTGAATTGTTCTAAAAAAAATTTAGTCTATCATGTGCCTTATGCTATACACTTGTAGTTATTTACTTTTGCTTTTATTGTGATTATGTACATGTTGGAAAAAAAAATGAAATATATAATAAAAAAGAAAAAAAAGGATTTATCCCCCCGCCGAAGGCGAAGGGGATATTAGAAATGGTCTCCGTCCGCCCGTGCGTCCGTCCGTGCGTCCGTCCCGATTTTGTCCGGAGCATAACTCCAAAAGTACTTGAGCGATTTTCTTCAAACTTCATACACTGACAGAGCACATTGGGAGGAAGTGCATTGTATAAGAACAATACCCTGCCTACTTTTAGAGTTATTCCCCTTAATCAGATTTACTTGAAAAACTTTGTCCGAAGCATAATTCCAAAAGTACTTGAGGAATTTTCTTCAAAAACTTAATACACTGACATAGCACATTGGTAGGAAGTGCAGTGTGCAAGAACAATAAATCTACCTTGCCTATTTTAAGAGTTATTCCCCTTTATCAGATTTACTTTAAAAGTTTTGTCCAGAGCATAACTCCAAAAGTACTTGAGGGATTTTCTTCAAACTTAATACACTGACATAGCACATTGGTAGGAAGTGCAGTGTGCAAGAACAATAACTCTACCTTGCCTACTTTTAGAGTTATTCCCCTTTATCAGATTTACTTGTCCGAAGCATAACTCCAAAAAACTTGAGGGATTTTCTTCAAACTTAATACACTGCCATATCACATTGGTAGGAAGTGCAGCGTGCAAGAACAATAACTCTACCTTGCCTACTTTTAGAGTTATTCCCCTTTATCAGAATTACTTTAAAAGTTTTGTCCAGAGCATAACTCCAAAAGTACTTGAGGGATTTACTTCAAACTTAATACGCTGACATAGCACATTGATAGGAAGTGCAGAGTGCAAGAACAATAACTTTACCGTGCCTACTTTTAGAGTTATTCCCCTTTATCAGATTTACTTGAAAAACTTTGTCCGAAGCATAACTCCAAAAGTACTTGAAGGAATTTCTTCAAATTTATACACTGACATAGCACATTGGTAGGAAGTGCAGTGTGCAAGAACAATAACTCTACCTTGCCTACTTTTAGAGTTATTCCCCTTTATCAGATTTACTTGTCCGAAGCATTACTCCAAAAGTACTTGAGGGATTTTCTTCAAACTTAATACACTGACATAGCACATCTGTAGGAAGTGCAATGTGCAAGAACAATAAATCTACCTTGCCTACTTTTAGAGTTATTCCCCTTTATCAGATTTACTTTTAAAGTTTTGTCCAGAGCATAACTCCAAAAGTATTTGAGGGATTTACTTCAAACTTATTACACTGACATAGCACATTAGTAGGAAGTGCAGTGTACAAGAACAATAACTCTACCTTGCCTACTTTTAGAGTTATTCCTCTTTATCAGATTTACTTGAAAACAAATTTCCGGAGCATAACTCAAAAAGTACTTGAGGGATTTTCTTCAAACTTAATACACTGACATAGCACATTGGTAGGAAGTGCAGTGTGCAAGAACAATAACTCTACCTTGCCTAAAATGGAAAAATATCATACGTATACTGATAAAGA
Source organism: Saxidomus purpurata (assembly GCA_022818135.1). Classification (NCBI taxonomy): domain Eukaryota; kingdom Metazoa; phylum Mollusca; class Bivalvia; order Venerida; family Veneridae; genus Saxidomus; species Saxidomus purpurata. Next base: position 29,191,626 of record JAFMSR010000013.1, read on the forward strand.
ACATTAATATAATTTTGCAAACCTTCTCTTCATTGCCTTATTCTTTTTCCACTTACTTGAAAGCTGTACTCCGCATGACCATAACTATATGGCTTTTTAAGGATTTCCTCTCACCAAGTAAAATGTACGAAAGTACAACCTTCAGGTAACTTCTTCCCGGCGGGGGGATTAACCATGTGTAACATGGCTCTTGTTAAATTTAAATGTATTTGCAATTCCTGTCTCATTATTCTAAACAAACAACCCTAATACGCGTAACAGTTCTCTTTCAACTAATTTGACGTTTCTTTAGATATTCTTTCCACAATGTAAATATTTCGTAAAACTTTATTTAGCTGTGATCCAGAGTTTGATATAAGTCTTGAAATTGACAAATTTAATCGATAATACGATAATATATTAATTCTTCATAGGTAATACGGGGATACACGAATGCTTTGTAGATAACATGATAATACGAACACTTCGTAAATTACACTTCGTAGATAATACGATATTTCATAAATACTACGTAGATGATACGACAAAACACGATACATGTAATAACGATGCTTTAAGTGACAGCAACTCTGTTTAACCCTGTATTCTCGTAAGGAGGTCCTGTCATGTCTGTATTGTCGTTGTTTCGTGCTGACTTTGTTTCATGCTGTCGTTATTTCGTATCAGGGGCACCATGGTGTAAGGGTAGAGCGTCGGACTCCTAACCTGGAGGTAGTGGACCTCGTATACCGGCAGCGTTTTTTTACTACGACCACCATGAACCCCTTCTTACGGCGTGAATACCACTCAGAACTCCAAGAAGCAGTCATCGAGAGTAGTACAAGGGACATACCCTATCACTGATGTCAAACTAAATAACCTCCAACAAATAAATAATATAACCTTTGGAAGTATAATAACTTAACCTAAAAGTTTCAGCTATGCATTCCGAGTCATTATCGATAAAATACGCGGTTTAAAATATACTGCAGTACCGTCAACCACTCATTAATCTATGTAGAGTTGTTGATGTACAATTAATGGGTGGATGTTATTTATTACAGAAAGCCTCTATATTGATTAATTATGGTAAAATGAGACATTTTTGCCATAAGTTCTTTGCAATTGTATTTATTCATCATTTTACGTTCATTGAAAACATAATCTATGTTTCGAGAATATAATTTGCTAGATGTAGGGAGTGTCCCTTGAATATACGTTTCAAGAATTTGTTCTACAATCTATGAAAGATAAATAAACTATAAAACTAAACCGAGGACAAAACAAAGGTGGATTTGTCGTTGTTTCGTGTAATCATGTAGCGCAAACCAAGATGTTGCTGGCCATATCGCAATAAGAGTAACTGGGCCTAAGCATCGTTATATGAGCCGCCACACGAGAAAATTTTATCAGCTTAGGCCCAGACCACAAGCAACAGCAGCAGCATATATGTATTCAGTTTTTTATTCTCGATCTCTAAACAAGTTCTTACAAACCAGATTAATCGCTCTCGAGACTCATTCCAGATTGATTCAACCTCAAAGAGAGAGAGGCAATGTGGAATTATTTGTTTCTTGCCTAAGGACACTACCGACATAGCTATTGTAGTGATCGAACCCGGGACCCTTCCGTCCTGAAGCGATTGCGCTACCACTGCGCCACGGCGACTAACTTTTCATTGGTATATACGCTATTATGGAGGGTGAGAGTAAGTTTTCAGCTGTGACGAAAATGATACTTACCTGTTTGTTGCAGTCTTTTACTTACCAAAATGATTCCTGCTTAAGTGATACTTACCTATCCGTTTAATAATGATTTCCCGTCCAGCAAAAAGACGGATACTTACCTGTGTAATTTAAAGAGTTACTTCCCTTGGTTTTTATAACATCATTTATATAGAAACAAACTTCGAAGAATTTGTCAATACCAGACACCACTTTATTCTGGTAGGTATCAAACGGTCTTTATTGATTATTTCTATTGCTCACTATTAATTACGATCAATTATAGACACTGTTACAAGGTATTAGTCTAATAATATCGGTTTCTAGTTCATCTTATTCATTGAACGCTTATAGCATTGTAAGAACTAATCTCCGTCATTTCAGAGGCTCAATAAAACAGCAAGAAGGTACTGTTGGCCAATCGTAGTGCATATTATATGTAGCAGTTGGTATGATGTAAGGATGCTTTTCATTGGTTAAAGTAAGTCATGTGCTGCTGCTGCAGGTATAAATACAGGAGATTGAAAATATTTTGAGGAGAACTGCGATAGATGTCGAAGTGAAAGGCCGAAAGCTGCATACTTAATAATTATAGTGACTTTGTGCCAGAAACGCTCAAAGGGCTCAACCCGAGAACTGGAAGCATTGTCTGAGACATATAAGCCTTTTAGTTCTTTTTAAAGCATAGCGCTTTAAACTGGGGTACAGCCTTTGGTTATTAAGGTGTACGGGTCGCTATATAAGTTGGGAGCTGAAACTATGTAAGGGTAGTTGTACCCTATAGGGTTATAGAGTAAAACATATAAGACCATAGGGTTTTCTGAAGGAACAATGTATTAAACGGGTCTGTAGGCTTAAGGAACATTAAGCAAAGCAGTAGGGTTTTATATCATTTATTATTGTTAATTCACGATAATTCTTTCAACATAACATCATTTAGCAATCATTGGTATTCAATCACAAGGCAAAGCAGCCTAAGGAAAATTCGTATATCTATAAAACATAAGTCTAGGCGATCGGACTATTGTTGGGATTTATAGACGCTACCTCACGAATATTTAGACCCTACAAGGAAACAGGCGCTCGGAATCGTTACAGATTTTGGTGGCAGCGGTGGGATTTGACACATTGACGGAAAACCACCGTCACTTACCTACGTTTTGAGAGTCATCACCTTGCTTGTAGCATAAAGACAATGATGGCTGAAGTTACAGCACTAGTTACAGCATTAGAACAAAGGTTTTCTCCCCCAAACCAAACTGAATTATATCGTGCTCAGCTTAGGGAAAGGCGACAAAAAGCTTCTGAAACATTGTCAGAATTAGGGCAAGATATCAGACGGTTAATAAATTTAGCTTACCCTTCTGCCCCTATTGATGTAAAAGAAACTTTAGCTAAAGAACAATTTTTAGACTCACTGTTTAATTCGGACATGAGGTTACGCATCAAGCAGGCTAGGCCAGTTGACTTAAATGATGCTATAAGACATGCAGTCGAACTCGAAGCCTATCATAAGGCGGAACGCAAACACTTAAATGGTCAAGGTTACATTAGATACAGTTCGGAAAGGAATTATGATCAAAATGATTCATACAAAAACCGACTTGATTCCTTGCAGAAAACAGTTGATAAGATTTCACAAACATTCGAAACCATGAACAAATCGCACTCTGATAAAGACGACAAAAACTAAAGGCCTTACGGAAATCAAACTTATACAAACAGTAACTATCAGAATAAATCACAACAAAACAAAGACAATACCAAGCGAAAATGCTATACTTGTGGTTCAGAAAACCATATTAGTAGCTTTTGTCCTAAAAACCAAACAGGTCATAGTACCAAGTACATTGCAAGCTCAGGTTCAGGCCTATACATCAATTGTAAAATACAGAATGTTGAAACTGACTGTTTAATTGACACCGGAGCATCCCTACAATAGTTTCTATTAAGGCTTGGGATCTCATTAAGCAGTTTACCACCACAGAGCTCGAACACTTTCCATCTAAAATATTGACAGCATCAGGCGAGCCTGTTAACGTTCTAGGTAAGACTTTAGTTTCGATAAACTTAAAGGATGTCCATTGCTTGTGCAGGGTGATAGTTGCGGACATTGATGTCGAAGCAATCATAGGTCTAGATTTTCTTATGGAAAATCAGTGTAAAGTAGATCTAGCAAACTGCTCATTGAAAATTAAGGGTCAAACTTTGGAATTGAAACAGGCTGGGAAAGTAGGTTGCTACCGCATCACAGTTTCAGACAATGTTGAAATACCGCCTATGTCTGAAATAATTACAGTAGGTAAAGTAGATATACCACCTCTGAAATCAAATAAAATGTCTATCATTGAACCATCGGATAAGTCATTTTCGTCAAATATAGGGCTTGTGGCTAAAACTTTAGTCTATGCAAATTCCGAGGTCCCGGTACGCATTATGAATTTAAATAATGAAACACAGGTCATACATCCAGGCACGCATATAGCAGACTTGAGCCCAGTGTCCAAGGTGCATGAAGTTAATGTCCAAAATGCAAATAGGGATAACCTAGTACAAGTCCCTGAGCATCTCAGAGATTTATACACACGCACAACAGATGGTATGTCTAAAAATCAAAAACAGCAAGTTGCGAAACTTTTGATCAAGCATTCGTCTACGTTTTCTGAAACAGATGAAGATCTTGGTAAAACAGGTATTATTAGACACGGAATACACACAGGAGACGCGAGACCAATTAAACAAACATTCCGCAGAACACCTGTTCATATGAACGAAGAAGTTGGACAACATATCAATGATATGTTGCGCAGAAACGTAATACAACCATCATCCTCACCTTGGTCAAGTGGTATAGTTATGGTACAAAAGAAGGATGGAACGAAACGGTTTTGCGTGGATTATAGAAGACTCAATGATGTGGATGCATATCCTTTGCCACGCATTGACGAATGTTTAGACCAACTCTCTGGTTCTCAGTGGTTTTCCTGCCTCGATTTGAACTCGGGTTATTGGCAGATAGAAGTCGAAGAAGCTGACAGAGCGAAAACAGCTTTTACAACCAGAAAAGGTTTTTGGTACGTGGCATTCCCTGTTTGATATTATTTTTGTTTTTAAGGTTTATGGGTGCCCCACTGTGTTCCTTTAATTGTTCGTTTTGTCCTCGTGTGTTTGCTTTGTATGCTAGTGTGTGTTGGTAGTGTATATGTGTGTGTGTACATGATTGTGTGTGTGTGCGCGTGTGTGTGTGTGTGTGTTGGTGGTGGTGTGCACTTCTGGGTGCTGTGGGGTTCGTTTTGGGGAGGCTGCGTTTTTGGTACGTGGCATTCCCTGTTTGATATTATTTTTGTTTTTATACGAATTTCGGGTAATGCCTTTTGGCCTTTGCAATGCGCCTGCGACGTTCGAAAGATTAATGGAGACAGTTCTAGTAGGGCTTAATTGGAATATTTGTCTAATCTACTTAGATGATATTATTGTTACTGGCAAAACTTTTGAAGAGATGATTGAAAACCTCGACAAAGTTTTGACTAGAATGAAAAATGCAGGGTTAAAAACAAAAATAATATCAAACAGGGAATGCCACGTACCAAAAACGCAGCCTCCCCAAAACGAACCCCACAGCACCCAGAAGTGCACACCACCAACACACACACACACACACACACACACACACACACACACACACACACACACACACACACACAATCATGTACACACACACATATACACTACCAACACACACTAGCATACAAAGCAAACACACGAGGACAAAACGAACAATTAAAGGAACACAGTGGGGCACCGCCTTGGAACGGTCAGTGGCAAAAACACCACTGGGGAGCTTAAACCGGTTTATGGTGCGCACCCAACCTCACTCTTACCCCCACCATGTTCCAAAGTCACAGGACAGTGTAAATAAAAGTAATCCCTGCTAGGTGAATCTCTAACACACGCAATGGAAACAAAAGGCATAGTATGTAAAACACAAAAATGCTCGTGTATAAATATATAAAAAGCAAACCTTGAGAACCAAACAACGTATGTACTCAATGCCTTTGCAGAAGGCAGAGCACCAAGAGAAACACCCTTAAGGGCCCGACGAAACAGGCCAGAGGACAGAAATCAAAACAGTTTCGTCCCAGTGGGATTTAAAAACTGCCCATCACAGAGTCCTCCCCCTCTTCCGTCAGACACAATCAAAGAGGGAAGCATAGCGTCCAACTGTAAACGGGTTGAACACCAAACATGCGGTGTGTCTCAAAACAGTTGGGTCGTAACCTCTTTTAACAAAACGTTTTACAATTTTAGCAAATACAGTTGGAAAATTGCCATGACCCAAAATCTTACGAAGTTTGTAAACCACATCCCCATAAAAATCGGGTTTTGAAATACCTTCTCGCAGAAGAGTCTTTAGATTACTATTGAATTTCAAAACCAAATCAGAATTACGATAGTAAAATTTAGCAAAATATTTACGCAATTTGTAGTAACGGTAGCCCTGTTGAAGAAGTTTATTTGTAATATATTGATTACGTTCATTGAAATCCTCAACATAACTACACGCTCTGGCAAACCGAATTAACTGAGAAATGTATACCCCATAAGATGTAGCATGAGGTACATCCCCATCCAAATGGGGGAAATTTACAATACTAAAATTAAAATCATCCCTCTTGTCATAAATTTTGGTATGTATAATATTGTTATAAATAGAGAGATGTAAATCTAAAAATGAAGCACCAGTATCCAAATTGTTAGTTCCAAGGCGGTGCCCCACTGTGTTCCTTTAATTGTTCGTTTTGTCCTCGTGTGTTTGCTTTGTGTGCTGGTGTGTGTTGGTGGTGTATGTGTGTGTGTGTGCGTGATTGTGTGCGTGATTGTGTGTGTGTGTGTGTGTGTGTGTGTGTGTGTGTGTGTGTGTTGGTGGTGTGCACTTCTGGGTGCTATGGGGCTCGTTTTGGGGAGGCTGCGTTTTTGGTATGTGGCATTCCCTGTTTGATATTATTTTTGTTTTAATTAACTGGAGTTCCCGGGGATAAATAGTGTCCACCAATTGACCAAAAAACGGGTTATCCATATTAAGAATATCATCCAGATAGCGTGATGTATTATTAAAAGCAGTGATAATGTCTGCCTGCGTGTCTGGAGAAAGACTCAACATAACGTTTTGGGGAGGCTGCGTTTTTGGTACGTGGCATTCCCTGTTTGATATTTTTTTTTTTTTTTTTTTTTTTTTTCAACATAAAGTCTCTTTCATAACAATATAAAAACAAATCTGCGACAAGGGGTGCACAATTTGTTCCCATGGGAATACCGATTACTTGTCTGAAAACTGCATTCCCAAACCTTATATAAATGTTGTTCAATAAAAAGGAAAGGGCTTTACAAACTTCGTCACAGGTCCACATAGTATAATGTTTAACAATACAGCTAGTAAAAAAAGCTTTATCGAAATTGCAGGCGAGAAATGTAACATTCTCCCTGGCAAAAGTCTTTTGAATTAGGGCAGTTAGCTTGTCATTTATCAAATTATGTGGTAAGGTAGTATACAGAGTAGAAAAATCGTATGTACTGACTGAAGTTACTTTGTAATTATTAACTTTAAACTTATCCAGGATTTCGCCAGAATTTTTGATCGACCAAAATAAATGTTTACCAGAGTTTTCGTATACTTTATCACAATATCTTTTCACGTGGGCTTTTATAGCAGTTAGGCAAGATGTTAATAGTTTTGAAATATTTGTAGTGGTACAAGAGCTTGAATTAGCGATGAAACGAGCTTTATATGGTTGTTTATGTAATTTAGGAATCCAGTACATAGTAGGAAGTTTAATATGTTGATCATCTATACGAACTTTCAAATTAGAAACTTCACTGATGTGATCAGTGACCACATTTTGTTCAACGGAAGGACTCAATATATAAGCTTTAGTGCTATTTAGTTCGTTTTGTAAAACATTAATATAATGTAGGCGTCAAATGATGATAATATTGTTGGCCGCCTTGTCTGCTGGAACTAAGACATACTTAGAATGAAATTCTTGGATTTCCTTTTTCAGATGTCTTAAAGTAAACTTGGGTTTTGGTGGAAGTAGGTGTTCATTTGTTTGGTAAAATTTTATACGAGAATCGACAATGTTAAAAATACTTCGTTTCCAAGACGTTAATGCATTTGGATCAGCATTCTCACGACGACACCATTTAACACAAAAAGTTTCGATGGATTCCGCAATATGACCACGACAAGCATGAAAATCAATAGTAGAAGGAATTCTGTATTTTGGTCCTTTAAAGAATAAATTACGAATACGCTTGTCTTTGTTGTTAGTGTATATGTGTGTTTGTACATGATTGTGTGTGTGTGTCGTGTGTGTGTGCGTGTGTGTGTGTGTGTGTGTGTGTGTGTGTTGGTGGTGTGCACTTCTGGGTGCTGTGGGGCTCGTTTTGGGGAGGCTGCGTTTTTGGTACGTGGCATTCCCTGTTTGATATTATTTTTGTTTTAATAATATCAAAATTACCAGTGATGACATGACCGGCATCTGAATAGCAAAATTTCGAGTTTTTACATTCGCAGTAAGAAGGGGTATTTGTTTGAACATCTAGGTCGGAAACAATTTTATTGTAATTGAATATAACATTTCTAACAGGTGTTTTATATTTATAACAGATAATAGGAACTTCGGAGTTTCGGAAATACTTAGGCACAGAATCAATGACACGTCTATCACGAAATATACTGGGTATATCGATGAAGTCAATACCTTTATTAATGAAATGAATTTTAAGAAAATGTCTATCATGATCAGATTGAGTGTCAATATGTGGACGGAGAACGTGTTGTGTGTAATGTTGGATAAGATATGACACAGTGTAAAACGGATCTGTTTGAATAACGTACTGGTCCGCTTCCTCGTCTAGTTTTTTAAGAGACTGAATAGATAAAGATGTGAGACGAGAAAGCATTGAATGTCTACCAGAGTTTGAAAGAATTATATCGAGGTCTGCAACAGAAATATTGACTTTTGATTTGCGCTTAATATTACCATTGCGTCTAATTCCATGAGACCTAGATTTACGTTTCCTAATATTTAAAATTGAAAATATATCGATATCAGGGTTTTTAGAGATATTACCTTCTTGATAAATATTATCATTTAAGCCCAACGGAAACGGTGACTGTAAATTTTTAATCCATTTGAATTCTGCTAAATGTCTGGCTTTGATTTTAAAACTAGATGTACAATTTATATCATAGACGATTTGCTCTACTGGCTGAATGGTTACCTGATCAATTGTATGGCCAGATTTACGAAAGTGTTGATATAAAAATGTAGTGAACTTCTACATTCAACTTCTAGCAACTGAATTTGTAGCATTGCTGCAAACTAAAGACATTGAACAAATGGATATCAAAACAAAAATAATATCAAACAGGGAATGCCACGTACCAAAAACGCAGCCTCCCCAAAACGAGCCCCACAGCACCCAGACAACACAAGAGCAAGATGAAGAAATATCAGAAGTGAAGGCATGGCTAAAAGATGGAAAAAGACCTGAGAAAGAAAGCATTTCTCACAGAGGATATTTCCTGAAATCACTTTGGAGCCAATGACAGAGATTAGCAATCAAGAACGATATAGTAGTTAGACGCTGGGACGTCGAAGATTGTGATATCGTATACTGGCAAGCAATAATTCCCTTAAAACATAGACGTTTAGTTTTGCAATATTCTCATGACATCAAGGCCTCTGGACACTTAGATGTTACTAAAACATTAAGCAAGATAAAAACAAAAATAATATCAAACAGGGAATGCCACGTACCAAAAACGCAGCCTCCCCAAAACGAGCCCCACAGCACCCAGAAGTGCACACCACCAACACACACACACACACACACACAACACACACACACACACACACACACACAATCATGTACACACACAAACATACACTACCAACACACACAAGCATACAAAGCAAACACACGAGGACAAAACGAACAATTAACGGAACACAGTATAAAAGGTAAAATATCAGTCAACGTTACTACTGGCCCGGTATACAAAACGATGTTAACGTTTAACAATTAACGGAACACAGTATAAAAGGTAAAATATCAGACAACGTTACTACTGGCCCGGTATACAAAACGATGTTCGACTTTATGTTACAGCTTGTGAATTATGTTCAAAACGAAAAGGGTCAAACAAAACTAAGATTGCACCTATGAAAATGGTTCGAAGCGGTTACCCAATGGAAAGGTTAGCGATTGACATTCTTGGACCTCTTCCTAAAACCGAAGCAGACAATAGGTATATACTGGTAATAGGTGATTATTTTACTAAATGGACAGAAAGTTTAGCCTTACAGAACATAGAAGCAAAAACAGTTGCGAGATTGTTAGCTGAAGAAGTAGTAGCTAGGTTCGGAATACCGGATTCTATTCATTCTGACCAGGGTAAACAATTCGAAAGTACATTGTTCCAAGAAATGTGTGCTATATTAGAAATAAACAAAACACGTACTACAGCCTATCACCCACAGTCAGATGGAATGGTTGAGAGGTTCAATAAAACTCTTGTAGCAATGCTAAGCATGTTTGTTGATGAGAATCAAGATAACTGGGACGAAATGCTTCCATATTGTATGATGGCATATAGGGCAACTCAGCATGAGACAACTGGGATGTCTCCAAATGTTGCCATGCTAGGTAGAGAGGTTACCTCTCCATTAGACATTGCTTATGAAATGCCAACGTCAATTAAGCAAATTCCAGTTAATCAATGGGTTTGGGAGCTAAGGGAAAAGTTAGAATCTGCCCATACGTTTATAAGACAAAACACTGGTCAAGCCATAAGTAAACAAAAGAAATTACATGATTCTAAACTTTTCTATGAAACTCTTGATATAGGTGATAAGGTGTACGTTTATTTTCCTGTGAGAAAGGTAGGTCTTTCAAGTAAGCTAACCTTTTTCTGGAGAGGACCTTTCAGTATAAAAGGTAAAATATCAGATCTTCTGTATAAGGTAGATTGTGGTCGTGCAGGTTCTTTGCAGATAATTCACGTAAATAGACTGAAGAAGGCAAGAGAACAGTTATTTTTAGGTGAGAACGAAACTAAACAAATTGCAAACACAGATGATGAAGATATTACAGAAGAAGTAACTGAAGGGTGTGTTTCCGATAACGAAGAAGGTCAGTATGTAGAAAAGCGAACTAGAAGAAAACCAGTTTGGATGAAAGATTATATTGTTTCTACTTGCAGGAAGATGCCCAAAATAAAGACCACAGTAAGGAGGATCATTTGCCCCTTGTGTGAGGTAGGGATTCCAGGACATGAAGACTTCAGAAAACATGTTCAGACATGTAAGGGGATAATTATAAGATGTGAAGCATGTAAAGCTGTCTTCAAAAAGAAGGCATACCTGTATAGACATACACAAAAGTTTCACTCTGGGAAAATACAGAAAGACAAAGTGGCCACTTCTACTGAAGCTGACTTAAAAGATTCACAGTCAGAATTATCTGACTGGGACGTAGAGCCAGAAATTGAACTTTTAGATGACTCTAGGCAGATAGACGACATCACATTAGGACGTACTATAAGAAAACCAACGACTCCTAGAGCAGTACTAACACCATCTACAAGTAAGATATTAGTAGTAGAACAAGAGGAATCAACACAGAAAACAGAAAACACCGAAGTAGATTCAGAGCAGTCTGAACAAGAAATGGGAACAGATGATGAGTTAGAAGCTAAGGATAAGAAACATGACGACAAAACCGAAAACAGTGATGCTCAAGCTATAAAGGCTGATAAGTTAGAAACGAAGGTTGAGAAATAAGACGACAAAGTGAAAGCCGAAAACAGTAATGCTCAAGCTGTGAAGGCAGTTGACAAAGAGGACGAACATTAAAGTGTTGACGAAATCATAATTAAAGCAAGTAATTATCCGATCAGAAAACGATTAACCCTGATACTCCCGAACGGTGATAAGTGTAGTCTTGACTTAAAATTTGAATCTGGAAAGTAGTGTTGTTTCTATATCTATATATATTGAAACAAAAGTAAGAAGTAACATATATGTAACAGTGAAGAGTTTAAAAACAGAATTTTAAGGAGGAGAATTTCTTTTATAATACTGTTAGGTAAACAGACAACAACAAAACTTATAAATGTGTATTTTTATTTGAACATGATTTTTACTCGGAAGAAGTAAAACTTGAACTTGATTTCATATTGATATGTTTTCATCGTTTTTCCAGAAGGTCTTTAGTTCTTCCCCACCATGTTTAATGATACCATGCGGGACGCATGTACCCGGAGGCGTGGGTAATGTGACGAAAATGATACTTACCTGTTTGTTGCAGTCTTTTACTTACCAAAATGATTCCTGCTTAAGTGATACTTACCTATCCGTTTAATAATGATTTCCCGTCCAGCAAAAAGACGGATACTTACCTGTGTAATTTAAAGAGTTACTTCCCTTGGTTTTTATAACATCATTTATATAGAAACAAACTTCGAAGAATTTGTCAATACCAGACACCACTTTATTCTGGTAGGTATCAAACGGTCTTTGGCAGTGTATGTTTGTGTGTGTACATGATTGTGTGTGTGTGTGTGTGTTGTGTGTGTGTGTGTGTGCGTGTGTGTTGGTGGTGTGCACTTCTGGGTGCTGTGGGGCTCGTTTTGGGGAGGCTGCGTTTTTGGTACGTGGCATTCCCTGTTTGATATTATTTTTGTTTTTATTGATTATTTCTATTGCTCACTATTAATTACGATCAATTATAGACACTGTTACAAGGTATTAGTCTAATAATATCGGTTTCTAGTTCATCTTATTCATTGGACGCTTATAGCATTGTAAGAACTAATCTCCGTCATTTCAGAGGCTCAATAAAACAGCAAGAAGGTACTGTTGGCCAATCGTAGTGCATATTATATGTAGCAGTTGGTATGATGTAAGGATGCTTTTCATTGGTTAAAGTAAGTCATGTGCTGCTGCTGCAGGTATAAATACAGGAGATTGAAAATATTTTGAGGAGAACTGCGATAGATGTCGAAGTGAAAGGTCGAAAGCTGCATACTTAATAATTATAGTGACTTTGTGCCAGAAACGCTCAAAGGGCTCAACCCGAGAACTGGAAGCATTGTCTGAGACATATAAGCCTTTTAGTTCTTTTTAAAGCATAGCGCTTTAAACTGGGGTACAGCCTTTGGTTATTAAGGTGTACGGGTCGCTATATAAGTTGGGAGCTGAAACTATGTAAGGGTAGTTGTACCCTATAGGGTTATAGAGTAAAACATATAAGACCATAGGGTTTTCTGAAGGAACAATGTATTAAACGGGTCTGTAGGCTTAAGGAGTACATACGTTGAGTACATACGTTGAGTACATACGTATGTACATTGAGTACGTTACATACGTATACGTTACGTACGTATACATACATACGTATACATACATACGTACATACGTATACATATATACGTACATACATACGTACATACGTATACATACATACATACATACATACATACGTATACATACATACGTACGTATACATGTTACGTTACATACGTATACATACGTATACGTATACGTTACATACTCAACATACGTTGAGTACATACGTATGTACATTGAGTACATACGTTTTTTGGTTCTCACGGTTTGCTTTTTATATATTTATACACGAGCATTTTTGTGTTTTACATACCATGCCTTTTGTTTCCATTGCGTGTGTTAGAGATTCACCTAGCAGGGATTACTTTTATTTACACTGTCCTGTGACTTTGGAACATGGTGGGGGTAAGAGTGAGGTTGGGTGCGCACCATAAACCGGTTTAAGCTCCCCAGTGGTGTTTTTGCCACTGACCGTTCCAAGGCGGTGCCCCACTGTGTTCCTTTAATTGTTCGTTTTGTCCTCGTGTGTTTGCTTTGTATGCTAGTGTGTGTTGGTAGTGTATATGTGTGTGTGTACATGATTGTGTGTGTGTGTGTCGTGTGTGTGTGCGTGTGTGTGTGTGTGTGTGTTGGTGGTGTGCACTTCTGGGTGCTGTGGGGCTCGTTTTGGGGAGGCTGCGTTTTTGGTACGTGGCATTCCCTGTTTGATATTATTTTTGTTGTTTTTTTGGTTTTAAGGAACATTAAGCAAAGCAGTAGGGTTTTATATCATTTATTATTGTTAATTCACGATAATTCTTTCAACATAACATCATTTAGCAATCACTGGTATTCAATCACAAGGCAAAGCAGCCTAAGGAAAATTCGTATATCTATAAAACATAAGTCTAGGCGATCGGACTATTGTTGGGATTTATAGACGCTACCTCACGAATATTTAGACCCTACAAGGAAACAGGGGCTCGGAATCGTTACATCAGCCAAAAGATGACTCTAACACGGTTTCAATTGCTAGGAAAATGTGTTTGGTCATTTTCACTGTAAAACTTCGAGTGTCGGAATAGACGGGCGGGGATATACATGCGTAGTAACCCGGTATGACTTAAAACGCTGTCAGAAAACGATTTTTATTAAGTATAGTGCTGTACTGTATTAAACAGTTTGACCAGTGTCAAAAGCCACCCAAATTAAGCATCAATTTACCAGCAGCAGTGAGTATTGCGGACCAATTTGAATAACTTTAAAACTAAGTGACAGTATTGCCATCACACCTGAAGGTCTCAGCTGCAAATTCCTGCAAAGCTCTTTCAAATTAGCATAATCATACATGTTGTAGTTCCATAAAACCTTCATAAACACTTGTTTCCTAATATTTGGGTGGGTACCGATTTACTATAAAACGTCGCTATGTTGGCACATATGAACGCTATTTGTTCGTCTTGAAAATCTTACTTATTTATTATTTTACATACATTTTGCACATTGCAAACGTTTTGAGAGAATAATCTGCTCGTTGTAGGGAATGTCCCTTTCATTAGTATGCCCTCAATTTCTCTGTTACATTGCAATGTTAGCCTTAACATTTTCTTTTTTGCTGGACAGTAATGATTTCAATCAATGTGTGTGCTTTAATAAGGAAATGGCTGAAACTACAGAAGAAAAGCTTTATTTTAAAAGAGCATGAGAAGTTACATCAATAAAGTTCTAACACACTTTTTATACGCTGGCTAGTTGAAACATGTAAAAAGCAGTATTCACTCTGATTACATTTCTGCATACGGCACGGAAACAAAGATTCATAGTCAACCATGAAACACATGGAGAGCACCGAAACCTTGCGCGTTAGATGACTAAATGTTTTATGTTCTTTATTGTGCTCGGATCAGAACGCCAGAGAACATATTCCAGTATCTGCTAGAGTCTTCAACCAAAATAGATCCCGTATTTGAACTGACGATCTTTATCTTAACGTTATCACCTTTATTGACAACAGATACTACATCATAACTGTAACATGCATCCCAAGATTTTCTCTGTATCCGGGATATTTTGAAGGCAACTTCATTAGCAACAAAGGCAAAATCAATATGTTTGCCGCCGTACATACAGAACTGTGCCGTAAAAATATAAATGCCGGTAATTGGAACTGTGAATACGCCATTTTCCTTGTTGTAAGCGTCGCCTTCATTCAAGATGACTTGTGTGTAAATCATTATCTGACCACTTCCAGTATATGAGGTGGATTTAGCAGTTCTGGCCGAGAAGACGACAACATCGCCTGTAAGTTTATCTGAAAATAAGAAGTGTGTTTTAATGTTTCAGCTGAAGATCAAAGAATTGAAATGTGTATATTCGCATTATTCTATTTCCTTTAAATATCGAATATCGAATATTTGTACAAAACTTGAAATCTGAACAATTGATAACGCAAGGTTAGTTAGGTCACGAATCAGTTGAATATACTTAAAGCTGCTTGCTCTTAGATTTTTGTTGAAAAAATAAAGTTCTTCAAACTCTCTGAAAATAACATATTTTAGAATGAATAGTCAAAGAAAAATGTTCAAGTAAACATTCATGTAACGCATATCTGAATATTTAAAATTATACGCTACACATGTACCAAATTATAAGGCGTTACAAACGCTTTTGAAATCCCAATATAACCATATATCTTGCGGTGCCGTTAAACTAAGCCTACGAACATTTTCAGTGGAGTTTTGCAATATTCTACCTGGATTTTTACTTACGTTGTTGATTCTAGCCAAAACATTAACATTTCATGTATTAGTATATCTCTTTTTTCTTTTTTTTTTCACCGGAAACTATGAGCGAGCAGCTTTAAGCGTCAACTAGTAAAATGAGTGCACACACAATCAGCCTTAACGGTTTACTAATATACTAGTTATGTGGCGCTGACAGGTGTTCGGACATTTTATGTGTTGTACTTGCGTACTGTAAAATCTTTTCAAAAGCTTATATCTTAGAAAAAAACTACCAAAAAGTATTGCAGTGCATTAAAGAGCATGCTTTTTACCGAAAACAACAGCTCGAACAAATGATTGTTTTCTCGGTAGGAATGTCATAACAAGTAACTATTATTTCTTTAAAAAAGTCCTGCTTTAATAACCTAATTTTTTTGTTGTTTTCTTTCACACTAATATTTATTGATTCACGGGGCGTTCCAACTATACTGCGCATTCATTTAGTTAAGAGCCCTGAAATAGTAAAATAGTTGAATAAAGGTCCTAGTACTGCAGATATTTTGAAGCAGCTTTTCAAACAAACAAATCTTTGTGAAAAAAAACATTATTGCAGTGCATGAACGAAATACGACCAAGGCATAAAATAAACTACAGATAAAGTACGTCGCTGTACAGTAGTGTACCATTGAATCCTAATGGTGTTACTTTTAAAGTTGTCTTTAACTGTCGTTAATTGTTTTAATTCCGAGGTAGATTAAGCAGCGTTAAGGTATTAGTTTCAGATCAATATCGATGTTTCAAATATTACTGAAATCATAGTTATATTATTGAGAAAAAGTACTTTTAACTCCCTCAAAATTATGGTGAAAAAAGAAAGAGACAAGGACATATTCCAATGGCAAAAATTGTCTTGCGTAAATTTCATAAAATAAGAACAGAGATTACAGTAAAATATGTTTGTAAGATAAAGTTCGTTTCCTTGCATCAAAGTTATCTGGACATCATAGGTTCATTTAATCTAACACAATGCACTTTGACCGCATCTTTTGAATTGGAACATGTATTTTGTATAGATGCTGGATTAACAAAGAATATTAATTCTATTTGGTTAAGGAAACTCTTACCTGTACTTCTCTTGATATAATTAAGTTTAGGGTGTCTGTTGGAAATTGACAACAGTGTCATAAGTATAATTGTTTTTACGATTAACTTATAAAGGTACCTGTACATTTGTCTTTTAATCCATACACAATAAATTGGGAAGCAAGAACTACCGTTAAAAAGATAGTCGGTGCAATTTTTATTATATGAAAGCGATTGTTAGCTAGATTTTTATAGTAAAACTTAATTTTATTCAATCAGAAGGCGCCAAATCTCACAAGGTGAGAAAAAAACAGAACTTTGACCGGGATTCGAACCGACGTAGCTTCCCTTGCAAAGTTTTTAACCTAATGCTCTCCCGACTGAGCCATCCGGCCACTTGTCAAACTTGTCTCCAATAGTAATTAAATATCTATCGCGACATGTGTATTAGGAAAACAAACTTAATTCTTGTTTTTCTTATGAATATGCCACTCGAATTATTGACCGTTATTCACTGGCCGAGAAAGTAAAAATATTCTACACTTATAATTAACATTAATTTGGATGTAACAAAATATTCTACTGATAAATATGAATTATATACGAATTTAAATTATTGACCTATTCAAGAA
Source organism: Saxidomus purpurata (assembly GCA_022818135.1). Lineage (NCBI taxonomy): Eukaryota > Metazoa > Mollusca > Bivalvia > Venerida > Veneridae > Saxidomus > Saxidomus purpurata. The sequence continues at coordinate 29,209,160 of JAFMSR010000013.1, forward strand.
AGACTGAAAACGCAAGAGTATTTTATTATCTATTCTTAGTCTCACTAGATATAGATCCGTGGATAAATGAAGAAATTTGTAAATATCGTATTACAAATCAAGTAAAATGACCAAAAAAGACCGAAAAACAAATACAAATGTACTACAGATCGCTTGTACTGATTGATTCACTATTTTCAAATTCATTCATTTATTTAAAACTTCAATTATAAATTATACATTTTCTTTTGAAAAAAAGCTGTTTTCGGTCTGCATAAACAGTTTTTCGGTCCTTTTCCTTTTCCTGTCTTATTCGGTCATTTTCAGTTGTTCTATGCACCCTGTATTACCCAATCAGAAATTGCCTTTCAGCGTAAATGTCTCATTCAAATGTTATACATTCTACTCGTCAAATCACTGGCGGTTGAAGAGTACCATACTTCCGGTCAAAAGCGAGCTTAATACGGCTGCGCCGAAAAAGGAACCTCATTTTATTACTAGTATTTGCGCTGATTTTAAACCTTGCTAGCATCAGTACTGACAGTTAAAACATGCAAGCATACTAGAGAAGAACAAAACATGCCTAATTTGGTGAAATATATCGACATGAATGTTTTATTTATTGAAATCTGGCTCCAACGATATGTGAAAACAATGTTGCAGATCTTCTAAATGACCAGTTAACAGTGTATTCCGAATAAACAGTACAACAATAACTTTTGAATGTGAAAAATGTATAAACCTTTGCAAATCGACATACACTTACTTAAACATATAATATTTTAAATAAAGTCAAATTTTCTTTATATACCTAGGACTTAGTACCTTTAAGCAAGACTAACAAATAACAAACCTGTAAGTTGTTTTGACAACGCTTCCGTTTCATCTCTCACCTTAGTCAGCTCATCTTTCACCTTGTCTTTTGACTCTTGAACAACGGTCTCTACTCTTTGTATACTTGTTTCTTTCATGTCCGTTATTGACTTTTCCCACTTTTCCCTTTCTTCTTTCAGGTCGGCAAGTGTTTCTTTTGTGTTATCGCGGATGATTTCCATTTCTTTCTTCATATTTTGTAGCGAAATATCAAGCCTGATCATTTTCTCTAACAGTTTCTCTTCGTAATGGTATTTTGAGCACTGAGGCTCAAACACCATTCCGTGTATTTGCAGTAAAACTAAAACCATTGTTTTCATGTTATTTCTGAAAATCATAACTGTGTGAAAGTGTGCATTAACTTCTACTGTAACAATGCTAAATGTTAAACACCCAAACAGTAGCTGAACTGCTTTTTAGCGTGTATTTAATATGTGTTATCTGTTTCTAGTGGCACGAGGCCCTTCATGTCTTGATCGCATTCGTTTTTCGTAACATATTAATTTTTTACAACTTTAAGCAACCAAACCACTAGTGATCCTTTGATGTCTTTGTTTTTGTAGCCACGTGAGCTAAAGTGTTCTTACATTCCATTGCTAGGCGATATATTACACAGCTTTTTCGGATCTTCACTGCTACTTTGAAAGTTGAGAAAATAAACAATGTGATATCATAAACAGTTAATTATAACTAAATTAACTGCTTTTTAGACTTTATAAGTAAATGAAATGTTTCAAAACCAAACATGACATACCAATCAAGGAAAAATGACACTCCATGTATTAGATGCGTACTTAACTTAGAATTAAGAACTCCCAAGTACGACAATAGAAATCAATCTACCGAGTACATTGTAGGTACATTTATTCATACAGAATTAATGTTGATGCTAGTTTTTCGAGCTCTCGAATAGTGTGTGACAATATCAAATGGTTTCAGCAGTGTATGGTTTAAATGATGGTTAGACTCTATGCAATGTCAATGTATTCGATTACTACCTATAATACAAATAATCTAAAAAATTAAGAATTAGCACCAAACTTAGTACATTTTGATTACCTTTTTCTCTTTATTTCTCAATAAGTAAACAGGTCTAAACACTGCAAATAATGTAAATGTAGTAGCTTTTGGAAGCACCGTTATGTAGGGGTAGAGCATTGGACTCAGAACCCGGATGTCGTGGGTTCTAATCCAGGCAACGGCATTTGACTCTGACCTCTTTAATATTTTCCTTCGGTGCGAGTATTGGTCAGAAGTCCAAGAAGCAGTCATCGAGAATTTAAATAAATTGCAAGAACTTGTTATACAATCGATGTAAAACGAATAAGTTCAAAGCAAGTTTTAACTGCACTTAAGTGATATTTTTGTATTTCTTTTAAGTCACATCAATTGTTACCACCCTATTAGCACTTGCTGTGCTCGATAATTTATGTAATTTTTCATGTAAAGGTCCGGTCATCCGCCATGATACAGCAGCGAAAAGATAATGTACAAAATCGAAAATGGCAACACTTTCAAAATGCTTTAAAATTTGAGTTAACTAGTAAGTCACTGGATCTTGTTCAAATTTAGCTCAACATAGATTTGAATGATTAAACTATCCAAAAACATAGATAGAAGTGACAATGGAAAGTTAAGTTATTGATGCCTAGATAATGAGATACATTTTGAAATAAGTTATTGAACAGACAATGTTTTTTACAATTCTTATTACTATTCATAGAGTATTGTGTCAATGCAATGATTATGTTTTATAGTTGTATTTTTGAATAACGTAAAGAAACACTTGTAGAAAAATTATTTATAAACAAAATTCTTTGACAGACGAAAATGAAACTAATGTTTTCAAATTTATACGGCATCACTATGTCGTAACAATTTTACTTGACGCATGTTTATTTTTTTGATTGATTTATTTATTAATTTATTTAAACACAATTTTACAGAGCAAGATCTAAAATTTTATGCTTAACAAATGACTCATTCTATGTCTGGCCGTATATTGACCTGGAGGGTATAATTTGAGCAAATGTACACCCTCGATAGTTGACCATTAGACAAAACAATATGTAAAATATCTATCAAGAGTTAAATCTTAGCTTAGAGGTTTAAGAGACACACATATTCAAAGCTTTTACATTTGGTTGCCAAGCAAAATTATTCATCGAATGAAATTGTTTTGAGTATTGATAGAACAAGAGCATTTCTGCGAAGTTGGATTGAAATTTGCCGAAAGGTTTTGTTGAAGATGATGTCTGAATCAAAGTGTTGACGGCGGACAACGAACGACGAATGACGGACATCAGAGGAATTGAAAAGAAATAGAAGTATGTAACATTTCAGTGTCTAGAACTATACATGTTTTGAAAAAGAAGAAAGTACATGTACATGTTCTAGGGACTGAATATAACACATCCCTCGACCTTAAAATAACAACAGTGTGCGACAGCTGACAGGCATATGATGATTAAAATTGAAAGCAATGAAGAGAATGACATTTTCACGCGTTTCGATTAGAGTATAGCGTGAAAATATTGTCTTTACGGTACACTGATACACAATGGTGAAAGTTAAGTTGACTATTCAGTGCACGAAAATTGCGTGTGAGGTGTAAATTGATGTTAAAGGGCGTTTCGATATTTTAAATCAGTCTACCGGACGCTCTCGTGCAGTCAACACGTTTAAGTCTAATTTTCTTCTATAATTTTGTAATGCTTTAAGGTTAAGCCAACATTTGTTATAAAATATTAATGATATACATTTACATTTCATCAGTTTAGTGATGAATGTATATAACACATGGTAAACGTTTTCTGACCTTTTGAAAATTGAATTGAAGTATCAGCTTGTTCGAGGAGCCATGTTATAAACGTTACTCATATTAATCCTGCAATTTTATGTTTCACTGTCACGTGGTCAAACAAATACATGCTTGTCCGGCAAAAGCATTATACTTGTTGCTTTTGTATTTTGTCATTGGTGTGAAAAGTTTAGTTAAAGACATGGAAATATATTGCAGTTCGCAGTATCAAGATCTACGCACTATTTGAGAAACTAGATGGGTGTTCAGTAGAAGACTTGTGTCGCCCTCATACGCTTTGTCAGAATAACCAATAATTTTGTGACAAAATCTAAGTACAAAAAGGGGCATAACTCTGTCAAATATGACCTTGACCAACAAAATTTGGTGGCATCATGACGCTTATGTCATAAGCAATACAATTTGAAAGTTTGATGAAGAATCTTAAGAAATGGCAAAGTTATAGCCAACATTAAGTTTTCGTGACACAATTTAAGTAAAAAAGGGGCATAACTCTGTCAAATATGACCTTGACCTACAAAATTTGGCGACATCACTACCCTTTTGACATAAGCAATACAATTTAATAGTTTGATAAAGAAATCTTAAGAAATGGCAAAGTTATAGCAAAAATCTAAGTATAAAAAGGGGCATAACTCTGTCAAATATGACCTTGACCTACAAAATTAGGCGGCATCATGACCCTTATGTCATAAGCAATGCAATTTGAAAGTTAGATGAAGAAATCTTAAGAAATGGCAAAGTTATAGTCAACGTTAAGTTTTCATGACAAAATCTAAGTACAAAAAGGGGCATAACTCTGTCAGATATGACCTTGACCTACAAAATTTGGCGGCATCATGACCCTTTTGTCATAAGCAATACAATTGTAAAGTTTGATGAAGAAATCTTAAGAAATGGCAAAGTTATAGCCAACGTTAAGTTTGTGTGACGGACGAACGGACCGACGGACCGACGGACGGACAAAGCGATCCCTATGTATCGCCTTTTCTCCGAAAGGGCGACACAAAAAGAGGAAAACAATTTAAAATACCTGTCTACAGCAAATATCTCGGCCTTAAAAAGAACAGCAGTGTTATATTTTAAGACAGTTGCAATCGCATCACAGTATGTAAGAGACCAACGCAAATGAGCTCATGTAATTATGGATGAGAAAAGGATTATTCTGTCGAAATTGTACTTTAACCAAATTAATTTATCAATGTTTTTTGTCAAATAATGTATATTTATTACCGTCGAAATGTCAGGATAATACCAGATATATCTGAAAAGTCAACATGATGAGACCATGAAAATGCTTATAATCATACGGGTATAAAAATAGCGATTTAGATTTATCCGTAGAGCAGAATTCTTGTATTGCTATGCGTAAATGATGAGACTTGAGTACTTTTCTTTGATAGTTAGATATTGCTGGATTTAGCTGCTTATTGAGGTTCGTCGCTACATATGAAATACACCAGCATATTCGTAGATAAATGTAAACAAATGAAATAGATTAAAAATATACATGATTCAGAACGTCAATATTACAATATAAATTATCAAAAAAAGACATAATGAAAAGATACAAAATTAGGTTACATAATGATTGAGACAATTTTGGAAATGAGACATGACATACAAAACATTTAACACTTTAATTCAGCATTGTGGTTATGTAAAGTAATAATTATGTAACCTATTTCAACCTAAGGCTTGTAAACAAGTTATTCTTGAAACAAACATTTCTTTGGCCTACGAAAACGCAAGCTAACTGACACAAATTTATATTACAAATTGATCAGATACAAACTGCAAACAATCATGACATGATAACGAAAGCGGTATAGGAAATATAGTCTACTTCACTCTTAAGTTAAGTTAGTACCATTGCCTTCAAGATGTCAAATCTTCTTACCTTTATCAAAACCATTTAAATCCTAAAGATGATTAATGAAATAAAGAAGTGATTGTTTGCAGGTCATTTAAGATATTGTAGACATATGCGTACTAAACAGTTTACAAACATTTCACAAAAAGGTAAATCATGCTTGCAAGAAAAGATTTAGTCCTTGCATTACCCAATGTAGTGTACTCTTCTACTGTGTCACTACCCTAAGTGAAATGTATAACTACAAATAAAGTGAAATTCGCAGTACATTGTTTGATTACCTTAAAAAGCATCTGTTGCATAAAACGAGTATAAAAGTCATACAGAACAAATATATAGAGACGAGTTATTATTACATTGTCTTTTGAAACGAATGTTTTAACTAATTATTTGTTTCTTCATTAAAGGGGCACTCCCTACATCTAGCAGATTATTTTCTCGAAACATAAATAATGTGTTCAACGAACGCAAAATAATAAATAAATTCATTTTTAGAGAAGAACATCTATCGAAAAGTGCCCCATTTTAGCACAATTAATCAATATAGAGGCCTCCTGAAATAAATCGCATCCACCCATTCATTGTACAACAACAACATTACATAGATTATTGAATGGTTAACAGTACTGCAGCATATTTTAAACCGCTGATTTTATCGATAATGACTGGAATGCATAGCTGAAACTTTTAGGCTAAGTTATAATACTTCCAAAGATTCTATTATTTATATTTTGGAGGTTATTTGATCGGCATCAGTTATAGAGTATGTCCCTTTAAGATGTGTGATTATGTACTAACCTCTTTAAGGAACTGAATAACTAAAACACATGACAACGTAACTTGGATGTAATTAAGTTATTTTCTTGCTACGTTTTGCTATTACTTTTTGTCTTCAACTATGACAATAAATAGAAACTATTCGTCTACGGAATTCATTTTAAATGTGTATTGCTTTTATCCTGGCATTTGCTTGCCGTTAGTATTAATGATAAGATTATGTAATGTGCCGTGTCTTCAATTGTTTTGATGCAGACAAAACAATTAAATTGCTGCTGTGGAAATGTGATTTCTACAGAAACAAATACTACGAGCCTTGCAAAGGAAATTAATCGTTTTACGTCGTTTTTATCATAAGACGGATGGTTAACGGAGAGTGGGTTTTGTCTTTTATATTATTCTGTAACAAGGGTGCGCAGATTACAGGCCGTGATTAGGTGAAAGATTCAAGGTCGTGCAGTTAGTAATTAGTAATATGTTTACTGGTGGTCTATGAGAGTATGGGTGCTGGGTGAACATATATAGCGATAAACACCCTCTGCATAAACAAACAAAACGAATTACGAGAACAACATACAGTACTGTCGATTGGACAGACAAATACAGTTAAGATACAGACAAGTAACACTAATCATAAACATAACTAATCTGAAATATTCGACCCAGTGACATAAACATGTATGAACATAGAATTGAAATTGGAATCGGTATCGTAAGAATATCTCTTAATGCAGGGCAATGTTGCAGCTCTACTGAAATACTCTTGCTTTATTATAACACTCTTACCTGAACACTCACAAAATTCAACAGATACTACCAAGTCATCACACTGCATCCGTAACAATGTTTTATTGCAAATATCGCTTAAGAATTTCGATTTCTTCCTCCAAGAAAAAGTTATTTTTCTGACGACCACGTAATAATGACGACAGAGATCAAGAATCAAAGAAAGTCATACGTTTTCCAAAGAAGTCCAGCATAAATATAAAAGGTCCGTGATCAAAATGTTAAATAATATAACAGAACGCCACATATGTTTCAATCAGTTAGTCAGTCAGTCAGTTTGTCAATTTGATTTTTATTTATTTATTTATTTATTTATTTATTTATTTATTTATTTATTTATTTATTATTTCTATTCAATATATTTCTTTAATTTACTTATTTATTGTATGTTGTTCATACATGTATCTTTTAACAATTAACATTTACAAATTCTTGTGTCGAGGAAGGAAGGCGTGCGTGCTAGATGCCCTTGACACAAATCTAACAGAAAAAAACAGCTAGTAAGAACTTCTTTACCGACTACAGAAGTTCCACATGTCTTTGATTAAGTGTCAAACATTTTACTGTAGCTTATATTAGAATTGCCATACTTTCTTAATATACAATGTACATGTAATAATTTGCTTCCATTTTACTGAAAAGGCATGATTTATTTTGAAATTAACTCTGATATGCCATTGTTCCGAAACAGTTTAAGAACTAACAACAGATGTTTGCAAAACACTTTCACCCCTGCCCAACTAACTGCAACACAAGAATTTGCCTTTGATCTAGTGACCCCGAGGTTTTAAAACCTCCATGTCAAAGTCTTCTGAAGTTACTGAGTGTGATTCGTTATTAAATGCGATGTCTCTGTGACTTTGACTTTTAGTTTAAACATTATTTATTCTCATATAAACGCAGGCACAAATACAATTTCTGATAACAATATTCAGGATTGGGTAATAAGCGTAACGCTTGACCTTTGGTACGGTGAACCCTAAATAAATATTATTAATCTGCTGTTCATGACTTATGCCCCTACCAAGTGTGAGACCCAAATGTCAAAGCCTACACTCAACTTACTTAGCAAAAACCGGTTTTAAATGCGATTCCACTGGGATCTTGACCTTTTACACGGTGACCCCAAAATAAAGTGGATTCATCTGCTGTTCATGCCTAATGTCCCTACTAAGTTGGATACCTCTGGGTCAAAGCCTTCTCAACTTATTGAGCAAAAACCGGTTTTTAATGCGAGGTCGATGTGTCCTTAACCATTGATCCTGTGACCTCAAAATAAAAAGGGCCCATCTACTGTCGATGACTAATGTTCCAATTCTGGGCAAACGCCTAAAGTTATTGCGCGAAAGCTTATGATCTACTGACCGACTGACTGATCAACCTACCGACCGACTTACGGACACCCACTTTTTCGAAGGGTGGGGTCATCAAAACCTCATAGATGTTTTAAATATATCATTTCTGTTGATGCATTTAGCATAGTATGAAACGTTCATTCTGATCGGCTGAGAGCTCAAAACTTTACCTTGAAAACAAGCAACATGTTCGCGGACAGATTCAAGACGAATGATAAATTTCCAATATATCACTGGGATCGAACCCTGTGTCTTGAGATCCTAATTCGGATGAAACACTTTCAAATTGTCTAAACATTGAATTACTGTATTTTTGCTGGATTATCGGAGACACGTTTTCGTCGATTTTTGTGAGGTGGAGTGCGAAACAATTTGCTTTTGTTAGCAGTGCTAACAATTTTATGCAGAAAATTCGCAAATAGATGTATGTAGACTTTGCGGAATGAAGATCGCCGCGAACATTGCAAAAATTAGAAAATCCGGAATATTTCTGCGTATGCAGTAAGTGAGCGTTTTCTGTCGGACGACACTCAAGAAAATATATTCCTTTACATAGCAAAAATAATACGTTTAATGTTATTTTGTTTAACGAGCTTCAATAGCTCTATGTAAATTACTTGAGAAATGAAAAACGTTTGCTGAAAAATTCCAATCCCTCAAATGGCAACTATTTTAATATGCAAATTTAATATGATAAATGTGTGTCAAATCATATCGTGCAATTTGTTATAAGTCTACAAACAGAAATTACTCGCACACATAATTCATTTAAATGTCCGTGGCATTTTTCAGGCCTTTGCTCATCGCTAGAATTAATAATAACAGTGTTTAATTGCCATGAATCAAAGTTGCTGAGGAGAAACGATGTGATATGTATTCCTGTGAAAATTCACATCCATTTACTGCTAAATAGGCACACACACTATGATGTCCTGAGAGTGACTAATAAACAATTATTTTAACAAAACAAAACTGAAAGAAAGGCAAGAAAGGGAAGGAAACGAAAAACAAAACAAAAATATTTAGAATCAGTGTCTTGCAGATAAACATTTATTGTGCTAAATATATTAAACGGACACGTCGATCTTTAAATTCGGATAGTACCATTAATCGTTAAAAAACGATGTTCTGTAAAGCATTAAAAACTGAATAGAAAAAAGTGCGATCATTAGTACAAAGATGTGCAGAATGTGTAAAATAATATGACATTTTGTACAGCTTTTGCAAACCTAAGTAGAAGATATGATTGCTTTTTATAGCCTAACTGAGGTATATGTATTTAAAACATGTAATGTACTCTATCCCTATTCTCGTCAAGACAACTACAATCTTATAAAAATCGTAATACTATCGTTATCTCGAACTCTTGTTAAGTCTCATTTCTGTTCATGCCAAAATAATGTGTTGGTCCTGCCGATGTATTTTCGAAATAAATCAATTCCATAAAGCCAATTTCCTTGTAAGCCGAAGGTAATATACTGGTCTCACGGCTTCAATATTCCGAAAACCTTTGTACTAAGTTGAAATATGACAGTAGACGTTTTCATTAAGAATTATTTGTTCCATGTATGGAAAGGTGCAACGTTAAAATAGCTGTTCCAGAATGAATCAAATAGTTACACAATAAGGCGACGCGGCATAATAACAGTGGGAATACATGTATGTATAATCAAGTCGTATAATGCTACTGTACAAAATGTGACCAAATATGAGACCAAAATGGGTAACACCCTATTATCTGTTAATATGGTCCCAAAAATTTAGAAATGTGTGATCTTATAACACTTAGGCTAGTTGTTGATAATGTATTAGTTTAATGCCCGTTTCAGCCGTATTTCGGTCAGTTTCAAGTTTCATACATAAAGAGATGGGTCGTATTCCAGCAGCATCTTAAGTGATTTCTTAAGTATTTTAACTTAAGTCCAAAAAATTTAATTATTATAATTCGTTTAAAAGTGAAAGACTGTGTAATTTCATCATCATTACAGAAAATGGTCATGGAAGATTTGGTAAATTTTCAACATGCTGCAATGTACATTTTCCTTTTTAAATTATCTTCTTAAGGAAATTGTTAAATTTAAGGAAAATCTTAAGATTTGACTTAAGATGCTACTGGAATATGACTCATGGTCTATAGTAGGGTTCGAACATAAGTATACTCTTAATCTATGGTTATAAAAATAAAGGTACAAAGTGTCAAATGTTCTCTAAAGGTAAATTGTATTATACCTACAAATCACAAAAGATTGTTGTCTAAAATTATTATCTGTAAACAAGTACTTATTTTTAACACATTTACATTTAGTTATGCTTACTTGATATCACTCTAATCTCAGGGTCATGGGTTCGATACCTGCTACCGACCATGTCTTTTTCTTTGAGAAAGCTGGACATTTCTTTAAGTGAATTTGTTTCTAGTTCTGGTTCCTCCCAGGAACGATTGTAAGGTAAACTGCCCGCCCGAAGAAAAACTGACTGAAAAAATATTAAACGGTTGAAAAGGGTGTTTAACCCCCCTCCAATGTTAAGGCGAACGCGCAACCACTGTGTAATGACTGTTTATTTTTGTCGAATAAGCAACTGCCAGTATTGTAGGGTTAATTAAATCGTTGTTGAATTTCATTCCCTTTTTATGTCCGAGTCGGCGTTCCATATTTTTACCTACTGCTGTCCCATTTACTAAAACTAACCAATATATCACGTGACTTTCATTAACCAATCAACTAAGAAAATACTTCAAGTCAACTTTTGATAAAGTTAACGCCATCTTACAATTTTTCTAAATATCTCGGAATATATTGAAATAAGATTTCGTACAATCGAAATAAGATTTCGTGAAAACTAAATAAGATTTCGTAAAAAACGAAATAATATTTCGTAAAAACGAAATGTATTTCGTAATTACGAAATAAAGAAAATATATATTTCTAGAGTATTGTTAAATTAGTACTTATTTTGAACTGAATTTATTGATATAATTTGATAAACAATGTATCGGGTTTTTGAAAACGGTTTGCAACGCGCCATCACACCTGTGTTATTTAACATTGTTTTTGTTTACCTGTTTGACAGAAGGCACGTGTAAAAATGAAATGTCAGTGATATAATATTATATTTGCATGTCTGTTGATTTCTAATTATTTTGTCCGTTCTATTTAAGATATTTACAATAGAGTATTTTACAACTATGTAGAAACCAATTATTGATATCATCACGAAAATACAAATTATATATCGTTCAGCTTACATTCTTTATTGAACCCGTACCTGATATAAACTGTGTCAACAAGATACAAGATACAAGAAATGTTATTTTACATCGGATATGATATAACAATACAACATTAGCTTAAAGCTATTTTCCCGACCAACGATTGTATGAAATATATCATTGGTAAGACAGCTCTAAGATATACACGAGTGTATACATAATTTAAGGTATTCAAACCATAGAACTTTTAATATATAAAATTATATAATATAAAGCACATTAAATACCATAAGTTCAATTTATAAACCCTGCACTATCTGAAATTATATACATTTAAAGATGACAATTAAGAAAACTGAAAAATACTTAAATCATATCATGATTGCCAGTGGGAGTAACTCTTTACTAAATAAAATTAGATAAAAATTGTCTTGTCTCCCTCTTAAGTAATACAGATATTATTTAGATTGTGAGTTCTGATCTTGATCTACTTGTAGATCTAAAAACTGCCATAAAATGGATAATAAAAAAAGTTAAAGACATTTAATAATATGTAAATTAGAAGGCTGAAATCCCACATAGTAGTGCTAGCTAGGGCGAGACAATGGGCCGGCAATACCAGTCGCTAATATAGCTCTAATGACGCTTGCAAGCAAAGCATCTTCACTTACCGCCCGTCTCCACTGGCACAATTGAAAACATGATTGAATTTAAATGTCTTTGAAATTCCTTTCTCATTATTCTAAACAAAGGGTCCTGACATGTGTAACTGTTCTTTTTCAACTAATTTGGCGTTTCTTTAGGTTATCTTTTCACAATTTCATGTAAATAAAACTCTTTGTTTTTAAGATGAAAGTTGTCTCGAGATAAGTTTTAATAAGCCTGATTGCACAGTCATAAGTATTTTCTAGGAGGAAATAAACACTCTGCATGGCATGATATCAAATTATCATTCACAGTTCTAGCTTTATGGACGAAATAGCAGACATGTCTGTGAAAAGAAAAATAATGAGGCAATTATCGTATTTCATAGATTCCTGTTATACCTTGTCCGATGTAACCAACATGCATTCACTGAAGTATATATGCTTATTTACACAATTTACACGACAAACTTGATCAGCGACAATTCCCTTTAATGATTTATACAATAATACTTGAAAGTTGACCGTTCTGGACCTAAGAGTGGGCCGTTCTGGACTGGGCCTTTCTGGTAGTGGGTCGTTCTGGTACAAAACCCTAAAAATATTGCCTGTGCTGCTGTGGTGATGCTATTAAGCAGGCCTCATCAAATCATTAATGTTATCTAATTTGTCTCATGGTTTATGTTCTATGAAAACAAAGACTGTACATGACAACGAGAAATATCAGCATTTGAAATCCCTTCAAAAGATTATAATTGACGTATATATGGTGGCTGGCTCCTGCCATGTCTGTATTGTCGTTGTTTCGTGCTGTCATTGTTTCATGCTGTCGTTGTTTTGTATCAGGGGCACCGTGATGAAAGGGTAGAGCGTCGGACTCCTAACACGAAGGTCGTAGGTTTCGTATACCGGCAGCGTTGTTTGACTACGACCACCTTAAACCCCTTCTATCGGCGTGAGTATACTAGTCACGACTCCAGGAAGCAGTCATCGAGGGTAGTTAATATAAGTTTCAAGAATTTGTTCTACAATCGATGTAAGATAAATAAAGTATAAAACTAAACCGAGGACAAAACAAAAGTGGCTTTGTCGTTGTTTCGTGTAATCATTTAGCGCAAACCAAGATGTAGCTGGCCATACTGCAAAAAGAGTAACTGGGCCTATGCATCGTTATATGAGCCGCAACACGAGAAAATTTGACCAGCCTAGGCCCAGACCACAAGCAGCAGCAGCAGCAGCAGCAGCAGCAGCAGCAGCAGCAGCAACAGCAGCAGTAGTAGTAGTAGTAGTAGTACAATGTAGCAGCTCCTCAGTATGAGAAGGAGAAGGGGCTGGTGAGGGGGAGCAGCAGCAGCAACAACAATAACTGTTACAGCAGTCAATAATTACAGAAACGTCTACAATGTCAAACTATTCTATTGCTTTTAGTCATATATCCTGTTTCGGTCTTTCAAACATCGGTTTGCTCTCTTTCATTTCATCACTAGCATTAAATGGGATAGGGTAAGCATTTTAACAGAAATACATTAATATATATTTTAAACATAATGAGTTTCATGAGGGATTAATCACTTGTCTGCCGCATATAGCTAACGTGCGCTTTATGAGCTATATTGTGTCAAATTGGCTAGAAAAAAGGGTGAAATAACTGTGTTAAGGCGGCATCAAGGTATATTTATCACCTTCAGCGATAGCTCTTGTGAACAACTGAGTATGTATCTGAATGAAAGATAAACTTTTAAACAAGCTTGCCCATTGTTAGTAAAATAATTATACATGTAAATACAGTTCTCATTGTGTTACCGTCGGACGTTCTATGTGTCATGTGTCTTTTTAAGTCACTAGAACGAGAACTGAAACAATAAATGCCTTTACAAAAGATACAAGTCTTAGATATGCATAGTTCCTATAAGCTATTTTTTCTCAACCGTGCAATTTGAAATTTTCACATTTTTGCAAAAGTTTGGCCTATAAACTCGAATATTCAGGGTATACTGTCAAAGATGGTTCAGATTGAAGCATAACAGATAAAAAAGAATTTAATTCGTAAAACTGTGATATTATTAAGCCGCTTCAAATTGAAATTTATATCTTAATGGTTTCCTCATCGTAACTAATTTCTTGTGCAGTAATGTTTCTAGAACAATATATTTTCGTTTCGGCGTTTCATTACTTTCAAAACATGTATAGGATACCCGTTCGTAGAGACTCATAAAACAAAGACAAATCTACACAACACCTACACAACATTTTTTCATGATAAAACTGTCGTCACTGCCGTTCAGGATGAGCTCCAAGTTCACTGCTGTAGGATCGTCACTAAAGTTTTATTCCTTTTCAGTTTTTCAGCTGTATATACTTCGAAACACTTTGCTTGATATCAATTGTGTGCGATATATAATGTATCCATAAAGTATGACTTTCAGTACAAATGGCGAACAGAATGTTTATTAGTTCTCCACATAGTTGTGTAGCTGACTCCTATCAATTATCGGTAAACAAGGGAGAGCAAAACCATACTGGCAATGACAAAATATACTGTGTTTTTTCATCGGTATATTTATTTGCATTAAGTTATTTATTCTCGATTGCTAAACAAGTTCTTACAACTTAGATTAATCGCTCTCGAGACTCATTCCAGATGGAATCAACCTCAAAGAGAGAGAGGAAGTGAAATTATTTGTGTCTTGCCTAAGGACACTACCGACCTGGCTATAGTAGGGATCGAACCCGGGACCCTTCGATCCTGAAGCGAATGCGCTACCACTGCACCACGACGGCTCCACTAGTAATTATTTTACACGATATTGTGGAGGGTGAGAGTAAGTTTTCAGCCAAACGATGACTTTTACACGGTTTCAATTGCTAGGGGAAATGTTTTTGGTCATTTCCACTATACTAATTCAAGTGTCGGAGTAGAGGGGCGGGAATATGCATGCGTAGTAACCCGGTGTGTCATGAATAGAAATCGCCTCCTTGATACGCATATAACAGTTTGCTTTCGTTTACGTTCAAGACATAAAGCTTCTAAAACATTGATATATATTGTCTCAACAGCGAGTTCTGAGTAGAACAACAAGTATTATAGATACAACACAAGGACGAGCTGTTTTTAGAATGAGATTCTAGCTAAAATGGAAACGTATGTCCGCAAATCCATTTTTGTAGTTGATAAACTCTCAATATATCTAAATAGATCGAAAGTCACTAATTAAGTTCAACATACCTCCTTACTCTGACTGTAATTTTCATGTAATCATGACATCATTTTAGTTCATTGTAATTACTGTTACATCCGAAGTGGTAATGGGACTGTAAACATCGTAAGAATTTTTTTTTATGAAATATAGTGCTGTACTGTATTAAACTACATATGACTAATGTGTACGGCGGTTTAAACTTAATACAGACAGAAACTTCAGTTGGCGTGATGTAATATGGTTTGTACATGGTACAATTATTTTTCTTTTTAATGGTAAACATTCCAAAATACCTTCATGAAATTAAAAAGTCTCTGGGTAATTTCGGATACTGAATTGACATAACTAACTCCTTATACACGTTGGAACTTCATTCCATCTCATATATAAAAAGGACCGTCAGTTGTAAACTGACACTTTCAGAATTAAATCCGTCGTATGTTAACAATGATTAAAGTTCCATTAGCATTTTAAATACTCATTTGTTAAACGATACACATTTGGATAGAATTATGATAGAGTAGTGTCTTATTGAGTCTAAAACATTGTTGATTGTTTCATATTCTGGGAATTTTCGTGAAAAAGCGTTCTCGGACACTATCTTATTTTGTAATATTAAATAATAAATAAAACGATTTTTATGAAGTATAGTGCTGAATTGTATTAAAAAGTTTGACAAATGTCACAAGTCACCCGAATTAAGCGGTTACTTACCACCAGCTTTCAGTATCGTTAGAACATACCCAACATCTAGCAGATTATATTCTCGAAACATAGATAATATGTGCAATGAACGTAAAATGATAAATAAATAAAATTCTCAAGAACGACATAAGGCGAAAAATGCTTCATTTTACCACAATTAATATATATACTAGAAGCCTTCTGTACAACAACAACTCTACATACAGTATGAATGGTTTACGGTGCTTCAACATATTGTTAACCGCTGCTTTTATCGATAATGACTGGAATGCATAGCTTTAACTTTTAGGTTAACGTATTATACTTCCGAATATTCTCTTATTTATGTTTTGGAGGTTATTTAGTTTGATATCAGTTATAGGGTTTGTCCCTTTAACTAGTATGCCCTCTCGTAAGCCTTAGAATGTTTTTTCCGCGAAACAGTCATGATTTCAATCAATGTGTATGCATAAATATGGAAATGGTGGAAATTCAGAAGACTAAATTAGTCTAAAAATACAGGTTTATTTCAAAAGAACATGAGAAGTTACATAACTAAAGTTATAATACACTTTTCATACACCGGCTGGTGTGCTTATGATCAATTCTAATAATGATCATACTGTGATTCTGAAACATAATTATATTTAATATGTATGCACATTGTATATGCGTCAACTATTATATATGTATTAGTAATGATATATTTGCTGAGGATAGAACAAACGTTGGTTTTCATATTAGGCCTGTTTTTCTATTCAAAAGTATGAAACTTTACATCACTCTGATTTTACATGCAGCACGTAAACTAATATTCATAGTCAATCATGAAACATATGGAGAATACCGGCACCTTGCCCTACTTTCTTTATTGTGCTCGAATTAGAACGCCAGAGAACATGTTCCAGTAATTGTTAGTGTTTTCAAACAAAATAGATCCCGAACTTGAACTGACGATCTTTATCTTTACATAATCACCATTATTGACAACAGATACTGCATCATAACTGTAACATGATTGCCAAGTTTGTCTCTGTATCCGGGATATCTTAAAGGCAACTTCATTAGCAACAAAGGCGAAATCAATAACGTTGCCGCCGTTCATACAGAACTGTGCCGTAAAAATATAAATGCCGGTAATTGGGACTGTGAATACGCCATTTTCCTTGTTGTAAGCGTCGCCTTCATTCAAGATGACTTCTGGGTAAATCATCTGATCGCCTCTTTTCAGTGAGCGGGATTTAGCAGTTCTGGCCGAGAATACTATAGCATCGCCTGAAAGTTTCTCTGAAAGTAAGAAGTATGGTTCAATGCTTCAGCTGAAGATCAAAGAATTGAAATTTGTATTTTCGCATCATTCTATTTCCTTTAAATATCGATTCCGTGTACAAAACTTTAAAACTGAACAATTGAGTCAGGTCATGTATCGGTTGAAAATACTTAAAGCTGGTTGCTCTCAGATATTGTTGAAAAAATAAGGTTCTTTAAACTCTCAGAAAATTACATATTTTAGAATTAATAAGCAAAGACAAATGTTAAAAGAAACATTCCTGTAAAGCATATCTGTATATTTGAAATTATACGCTACACATATACGAAATTATAAGGCGTTACAAACGCTTTTGAAAATCCCAATATAATCATGTAGCGTAGCGGTGCCGTTAAACCAAGCCACCAATATTTCAGTGGATTTTTGCAATTTCCTACTAGGATTTTTACTTACGTTCTTGATTCTAGCCAATACATTTACATTTGATCATTTTTGAAAAAAACACGGGAAACTGAGCGAGAAGCTTTAAGCGTCAGCAAGTAAAATGAGTGCGCAAACAATCAGCCTTTACCGGTTTCCTATTACATATTTACTAGTTATTGGGCGCTGGCAGATGTTCGGACATTTTATGTTTTGTACTTGCGTACTGTAAAAACTTTTTCAAATGCTTATATCTTTGAAAATAACTACCAAAAAGTATTGCAGTGCTTTGTACCGGTAAGAACAGCTCGAACAAATGATGGTTTTCTCGGTGGGAATATCGTTACATGTAACAATTATTTCTTACATTTAAAAAAGGTCCTTCTGTAATAACCTTATTATTTTGTTGTTATTTTACACTAATATTTATTTCCAACTAGAGTGCGCATCCACTGAGTTAAGAGCACTGAAATGGTTAAATAGTTGAATAAAAGTATTAGTACTGCAAATAAGCTTTTTCAAACAAAATGTCAAAAAGTATTGCAGTGCATTAAAGGTTTATAATTGGAATTTGGCCATGTAATAGATTTGTTTGAAACTTTAACATCTGATCATTTACACTTATTTATGTTCACTTAGCGCTTAATTCAAGTAAGATTTTCACTGGAGGTATTTTTAAAATTTGATTTCCCTATCCTGGTTGCCCAACCAAGATAGAGTTATTTTATCATAAGTAAAAATTTGATACACATACTTTGCCTGCAGAAAGATATAAATATAAGACCTATTATATTATATTTGTGAAATATTTGCATTAAATATTATATATTTAGATGGAATTCATTAGAAATTCAAGTTTGAAAAGATATGATTACCTCCCTTTACCTATCTTGGGTGCGCACCCAAGATAGGTTGGAAATAAATCAATTCAGAAGCTACACGTAGGTTTAAAACTTGCATTTTGGTTCAGAATGTTAAGATATTTGTAAATCTATCCAATTCAAATGTAAAAGTAGAAATTATATTGAAATAAAAAAGAAATACTCAACGTTTTAAATACTTTCATATTAAAGGGGAGTAATAACAAAATTTCATAAAAGTTAATGAAACGTAAATTTCTGATAGGGATTTAACTCAATGTAATGGGTCTTTTTGTTCATTAAATTAATCTCTAACAGAATAAACAAAAAGTAAAAATTGTCATAAAATGTTGCTTAAAAGTAATTGACCACCTTTAACGAAAAACAACGAAGGCATAAAATAAACTACAGATAAAGTACGTCGCTGCACAGTAATGTGCCATTGAATCATAATGGTGTGATACTTTTAAAGCTGTTAGAAGCTTTTGGGAATTGTTAGGTTGTACCGTTTAGACAACTTGAATGTCAATGTTCAAGTCCTACTCGGTAATATCAAGAGTATCTAGGATGGAATTATACTGATACTTATTGTTTTGATATTTATTTCATTAGGTAAAACATTCATAGGCGCGTCGTAATGGGAATATTGAATTCCATAGAGTTTCCGAGAATTACTTGTCCAGTGATACTATAAATATTTTCTAGTCTCAGTAAACATGAACCGATTAAATTAATGCGTTTATAAACTAACACGTTAATTGTAAAACTTACTTAGCCTGTACCTTTCTTGTGTGAAAATTGAGTTTGTTAGTTCTCGTTGAGCAGCAGAGGTAGATTTTCATTTTTCGCGGAATTTGTTTAAGGTAACCAGTAAACGCAACAATTACGTAAGAAGTCAATACAAGGAAGAAGACAAATCTTGGCAAACACTGCCAAAAAGTATTAAGTACTGTAAGTACAGTAAAAGACAGCCATTGAAAACTATGTCATAATAGGGTGATGCATCCGATCGACATACAATGAGAACTGTTATAATTATGAGTCAGAAACTTATTGCCATTGTATAATGCAAATGGAATTATTGTGGAAAAAGAAAGAGACAAGGATATGTTCAAATGGCAAAAAATGTCTTGCGTAAATTGTAAAAATAAGAACAGAGATTGCAGTGAAACATCTTTGTACGATAAAGCTTTGTTTCCTTGCTTCAAAGCTATCTGGACATAATAGATTCATTTAATCTAACACAATGCACTTTAAACGCATCTTTTGAATTGGAACATGTGTTTTGTACAAATACCGGATTAACACAGAATAGTATATTCTATTAGGTTAAGAAAACTTTTACTTCTCTTGATATAAATAAGTTGAGTGTGTCTGTTAGAAATTGATGTCACAAGGCATAAAAATAGCCTTTAATACAGTGTCATCAGTGTTTTGTTTTTTATGATTAACTTATGAAGGTACATTTATCTTTTAATCTGTACACAACAAAATGGGAAACAAGAACCACCTTTAAAAAAGATAGTCAGCGCGATTTGTAGTATATGTAGCGATTGTTAGCTAGATTTTTATAGTAAAAAATAGTTTTATTCAGTCGGAGGGCACCAAATGTCACAAGCTGATGGACAAAAACAACATAATTCGAACCTTTGTACCTTCCATTGCAAACTTGTTCATAATTGTGCATAATGCTCTCCCAACTGAACTAACCGGTCACTTGTCAAATTTGTCTCCAGTAGTACTTAAATATGATTGAAGTCATGTGAAAAGGGTCCTTATGGTCAAAATTTAACATTTTTATGTTTTTCAATAAAAATGACCAGTAAACTCTTAAAAATGATTTTCACTAATTTTTATACTTTTTTCTCTTCTATTCACGTTGCTATGACGACGAAAAGAACACCATGCACATATTTTAAAGAAAAATACATACTTAACTGGTTTCATTTAGGTTTTTATTATAATTTGTTTTTCAAATATAACTTCATGTTTAACAAACTTCCAACCATCATTTACAGATTAATATTCTAATATAACGTTGCTATAGTTACCAAATGTATTAAAAATACATATCAAACATCTTAATTTCATTTGTTATAGACCACGTTATATTTGCGGTTTAGATTTGAATAATAAAACAAACCTCTTAACAAAGTATTTTTACGTTCTTACAAAGTTTTACAAAGTGATATGTACATACACTGTATATGAAAAAATGTAGTTTAAAACTTGCTGTGTCTTGTTTACAAGAGTATTAAACTACCCCAAGAGGACAACTGACAAAAATGCAACACAGTACCTCTTAAAATATTCTTCATCTTCTTGAAACTCTGTCAATATATGGACAAGCGCTGCAAACTTATACACACTTTATTTTGTTCGAAAAAATATTCCATTTTCCCTAACCAATCTTACTTTTAAACACACAACTATCTCGGAACAATCTGACTACATAGGGCGGACTATTAGTATTCGTCATTTGCAAAATAATCATCAAATTTCGAATGCACTGTTTGAGTGAACTGACACATTTTGTTGAACAGAAATCAAAATAATGAAGGAATTATCAACTAGAATAAAGCCTTCCTGGTCAGTCTGAAGTACTAAAGTTATTTTTCACAGGTCTCAGTTATGGTTGCTAGGTAATTTCAGAACATCAGTGAAAATCTTTGATAAATCCAATTAGCCCGGTTGCCATGGTAACAAACGTTGCTCTAAATTTTCTAAATATAAGCTTCAAAGAAAGGAAAAGGAATGTTCACCAAAACAAATGTCACTACAAGAAAATCAGAGGCAAATGCTAGAAATGATCAGCATTTGAATACGGCTTTACACTATTTACATATAGGTGACAGACATGACATACGACTCAACACATCTTTTTTTCATTCTGAGAATTGTATACCAGTATGTGCCATTATGAGTGGTAAATGTGTCAAATGATAAATATGTTATCTTTTTTAGAAATTAGTTTCTATAATATTTCACTTGTGTTGCTAATACTAATAGTTTCAGGGAGTTGAGACTGATATACAAAAAGACCCATTTATGAACAACATTTAAAAAACTTTTCAGGCTCTGTAAAATGTGGCTAAAACGAAAATTTAAATTGAATCGGGAACTACTTTTATGAATTTTGAACTTTCCGTAAAAAATAAACTGTTAACCACAGTTACTAATGTCTACCACAATGCAGTCTTAGTAATTTACTCATATCCAAGATTATTCTTCGTATAGAGATGGACACAGAAGATCTTGAAAGTCTGGTTTGACGTTAGGTCGAATATGACTTCTGAAATACTCTTGTCGGGCCCTGCTAAGACTAGCCGGATGTATAATATCTGGCAATACACTGTCGTGTGTCTGTTGCTCGGCAACAGCTAGCATTTTTGTCTGCTCCACATCAGCTGAACTTTCTCGGAAGAACATGAGATCTGGCTGCGAGATAGAGAACCTGCGAATTTAGATAAATAAATCAAAACTCAAACGAAAAGAAAAATAGTTTGTGACGAAAAACAGAGTTAATGAACAATTATTAAATAATATCTTAAACCTACAGGCATTGTATCTACTTAATAATATTTGTTTTATTTTTGATTATGAAAAATCAAGACTCGCTTCGGGCTGATTCAACCTCATAGAGAAACAGACATAATAAAAGGCAGTTTTGACCGCGCGTGTCTTTTCAAAGACACTTTCGTGAACACACAAATGGGGATCGAACACATGATCTTCTTCTCAGAAGTCGAATACAATACCGCTGCTCTAAATGTGACAGTTTTTAGATCCGAAGAAAACGGATTTAAAAGCCACCTTACCACTTAATTGTCAAACAGACAGACAAATATCAAAAATATACCCTCATCAAAACATGAGGCTAATTTCAATGTTTTTTTTTAAATATGTGGTATTTTAGGCCCCCAAAATGAGACATACGAGGCCCCTGACAGACTTTTTTAATCTTTTAAATTTGAAACTGACCGTATTTATTCTAGCACATCACTATAGAATAAACATGCTTGGTTAAAAAAACATTGAAAAATTCCTTTAGATGTGTTCTAGAAATGCATTTTTATTCCCCTAGAATACTAAAAACACAGTTTTCCGGGGGCCTCGCCCCCCTGCTACCCACAGGGGCATTGTCCCCTTGACCCGAATGGGGGCCTATATCGGCACTCATGCCCCCTGCCTGTACAAATAATTCCCCCCTCGACTCTTTGCCTAATCACACCCCTGTGAATGCGAAAAGTATTTCTCAATCAAAATTTAAAAAGTTTCAACTGTTAGATATATTTAAAACAAAACGTTCCTTTTTAAAGAAAAATGCGGAGTTTCAGCGTGTCTGTTTTGTTGTCAATTATTGTGCTATTTTTCAGTAACAGTCAAAGCCGATTTTTTTCACAGTAACAATTTTCTTCTAACTATTGCCGAATGAAATAATGTTTTTGCAAACTCGTTTAATCTTAAAGATTATAAAAGATAAAGTCGCAGGTGTCACGAGATCAAAGAAGGCGCACCGACGTTTGATCTTAGTGAAAGCACGTGGCATTAAAAAGACCGAGAGTTTGAGACATGTACGAAGTAGCTCTAGACGATAGTCTGATAATTTTGAATTATAAAAATACTAGTTTGGAATAAATAATGTTATGAGTAAGTTTTATTTTGGGTGATACAATATATTGAACACGCTATACAAATGTACGTCGGTCGGCAAATATTTTTTAATTTGATATGTTTACAACTCGCAGACAATTCATGTGTATACAAATTTCTACCGAATATAATCAATTTAAATTTGATATATAATCAATTTAAATTTAACTTTCTGTTAACCCGTCCATTTATCTGTAAAACCACTTGAAATGCCGCTAAGTGAAGCGGTATTTCTCCGTACTCGAACACAGGCACATGAAGTTTGGACAAAAAACATCATAACACCCCGGACCCACTATCAAGCATACACAAACTCTCAGTTGAGAACATAGATTTTGGGAATAATTGTGCAAATCGCATGCCATAGCGGCACACATAAAAGCTGTCAAAGTTTCAGATGACATTAAATTTCAGTTGTCTGTTTTTTGGGTGGTGGAAAAAGGTGATTTGTACAGATATATCAGATCTTTTTTTTTTTCGACAGGCCCTTTTCAAAAAAATATCTTGTAAACCAAAAGATAAAAAAGTAGTGGCCTTATCTCATCTTTATATACTGTATAGCGACAATACATGTTCCAGATGCAAAAGTCCAGCGTCTACAAAAAGCAAATGTCTTAGATTTAACAAATTATCTTAAGTTAGTTTAACGGATATTATTGGCAATAAATACAAAACAATTAAAGGGAATTGAAAAGTTTTAGAACCGAATATTTTTATTAACACGTTTCATATATGTTGTGGAGTAGCTTAGCATGATTTCTAACACCGCATTCAGCAGTGTGTGTGCTGCACCCTGTTTTTATTTAAAAACAAGTAATATCTTTAAAAAAAAAAGATGGTCGACGTAGGTGACGTAATAAACACATTTTGTGTTTCAGAAGGCTCCCGGGCAGTACACTGCTTATTCCGGTACCGAAACGCTAGCCAATAATCAATGACGCTAGATGTCCGGCCCCGGACAACACCTCGTTGAATACAAAAGTTGATCTTCGTACTGTCCAGAAACCTTGACATAACGTGTTCTGTTTTTTCTTTTTTTGCAACATGATTTATTATAAATAACTATAATATAAAAAAATATACACATTACGTCGAACAATTACACGCAGCTATATTTCACTTTTGTTTACGGTCCACTGCATGATAATCACAATAATTATTAATCTACTTACCGTGAAAAAAAAAAGGGGGGGTTTTTTTTTTTTTTTTTTTTTTTTGGGTTTTTTTAAAAAATAAATTTTTTTTTTTTTTTATTTTTTAAAAAAAGGAAAATTTTTTTTAAAATGGCGCGGCGTCCCGGCATTGTCGTCTGCATAATCGATAACGCTCGACGTCATTTCCCGATACGTAACGTCATAAGCTTAAGAACCCTTTTCACATGACGCCAATCATATCTATCGCGACATGTGTATCAGGAAAACAAACTTAATCCTTGTTTATCTTAGTTTAGTTTATACGAATTTATTTTAGTTCGATTGCGAAGAAAGCTCCGTAGCTTATTTAAACGCTCTCGAACACTCATTCAACAGGTATCACCATTTTCATTCGCGGGGGGGAGGGGAGGGGGTTTTTCATCGCTGCTACCCATCTTTCACACTGGGTAGACTGAGGCACGTGTGTTTAGTGTCTTTGCCCAAGGACACACCTCGTGCTCCGGCTGGGATTCGAACCCGGGACCTCCCGTTCCGGAGGCGAACGCCCTAACCACTGAGCTATCGAGGCCCACTTATTGTTTATCTTATAGATATGCCATTCGAATTATTGACCGTTATTCACTGGCCGAGAAAGTATAAATACTCTACATTTATAATAAACATTACTTTGGAGGTAACGACATACAGTTCTGTATGATGTTGATAGATATGAATTATATACGAATTTAAATTATTAAACTGAAAACGCAAGAGTATTTTATTGTCTATTCTCATTCTCGCTATATAGGTCCTTGGACAAATGAAAACATTTGTTAATATCGTATTACAAATCAAGTAAAATGACCGAAAAAGACCGAAGACTTGTTTTTCTAAATATAATATTATGTCGCTAGTACTGATTGATAATTCACTATTAACAAATTCCTTCATTTATTTAAAATTTAATTATAAATTATCTACATTATCTTTTGAAAAAAGTTGTTTTCGGTCTGCATAAACAATTTTTCGGTCCTTTTCTTTCCTTATTCGGTCGTTTTCGGTTGTTTTCGGTAATTCTATGCACCCTGTTTTATCAAATTAAAAGGTGCCTTACATGCAGGCATACTAGAGAAGAACTAATTATGCCTAATTTGGTAAAAAGTAACGACCTGAATATTTTATCTATTGAAATCTGGCTCCAACGATATGTGAAAACAATTTAACAGTTACAGATCTTCTCAATGAACAGTTAACAGTGTAGACGGAACAAACAGTGCAACAATAACGTTTGAATGTGAAAAATGTATAAACCTTTGCAGATCGAAATACACATACTTAAACATAATATAATATTTTAAATAAAGTCAAATTTACTTTATATACCTAGGACTTATTACCTTAAAGCAAGAATAACAAATAACAAACCTGTAAGTTGTTTGGACAAAGCTTCCGTTTCTTCTCTAATCTTAGTCAGCTCATCTTTCACCTTGTCTTTTGACTCTTGAACAACGGTCTCTACTCTTTGAATACTTGTTTCATTCATGTCCGTTATTGACTTTTCCCACTTTTCCCTTTCTGCTTTCAGGTCGGCAAGTGTTTCTTTTGTGTTATCGCGGATGATTTCCATTTCTTTCTTCATAGTTTGTACTGATAAGTCCATCTTGATCATTTTCTCTAACAATTTCTCCTCGTAATGGAATTTTGAGCACTGAGGCTCAAACACCATTCCGTGTATTTTCAGTAAAACTAAAACCATTGTTTTCATGTTATTTCTGAAAATCATAACTGTGTGAAAGTGTACATCAACTCCTACAACGTTAAGTCATAAATACCCAAACAGTAGCTGAACTGCCGTTTAGCGTGTATTTTGTGTTACCCGTTCTAGCGGAACGAGGCCCTTCATGTCTTGATCGCATCGATTGTCGTAACACATTTACAACTTTAAGCAACCAAATCACTAGTGTCCTTATTTACGCAACCTTTGATGTATTTGTTGCTGTAGCCAAGTGATCTAAAGCGTTTTTACCCTGCATTGCATGTACTAGGCGATATATTACACAGCTTCGGATCTTGACTGCTGCTTTGAAAGTTGAGAAAATAAACAATGTGATATCATTAACAGTTAATTATAACTAAAGTAACTGCTTTTAAGACTTTATAAGTAATTGAAATGCTTCAAAACCAAACATGACATACCAATAAAGGAAATATGACACTCCATGTATCAGATGCGTACTTAACTTAGAATTAAGAACTTCAAAGTAAGACAACAGAAATCAGTCTATCGGGTAGGGACATTTATACATACAAAATTGACTTTGAAGCTGGTTTTCGAGCTCTCGAATAGTGTGCGACAACATTAAATGATTTCAACAGAGTGTTGGGTTTAAATTAGGGTTTCATATTTTTCATGTAAAGGTCCGGTCATCCGCCATGATACATATCAGCGAAAAGATAATGTCAAAAACCTAAAATGGCAACACTTTCAAAATATTTTAAAGATTAACGACAAGTAGGCCCCTGGATTTTGTTAAAATTTAGCTCAACGTAGATTTGAATGATTAAACTATCAAAAAACATAGATAGAAGTGAAAAATGGAAAGTTAAGTTATTGATGCCTAGAAAATGAGACATTTTGAAATATAGTTATTGAACAGACAATTTATGTGTTTTACAATTCTTATAACTATTCATAGAGCATTGTGTCAATGTACTTGTACACTGCAATGATTATGTTTTATAGTTGTATAACGTAAAGAAACACTTGTAGACAAATTATTTATAAACAGAATTCTTTGACAGACGAAAATGCAAGTTTTCAAATTTAGATGACTTCACTAGATCGTAAAACTTTTACTTCACGCATATTTATTTATACTTAATTTATTTATTTTTTATCATTTTTTTCAGTCTATTTTATTTATTAATTTATTGATCAATTTATTTATACACAATTTTGCAGAGCAAGATCTTAAATTTTATGCTTAACAAGTGACTCTACGTCTGGCCAAATGTTGACCTAGATGGTATGATTTGAGTAAATGAACACCCTCGTTAGTTGACCATTAGACAAAACAATGTGTAAAATATCTATCAAGAGTTAAATCTTGCTTAGAGTTTTAAGAGATACAAATATTTAAAGCTTTTTCATTTGGTTGCTTAACAAAATGATTCATTGAATGAAATCGTTTTTAGTATTGATATAATACCAGTACAAGAGCATTTCTGCGACGTTGGATAGAAATTTACCGAAAGCTTTTTTTATAGATGATATCTAAATCAAAATGTTGATGGCGGACGACGAACGACGAAAAATGGACATAGGGGGAATAGAAACGAAATAGAAATATATAGCATTTCAGTGTTTTTAACCAGGCATGTTCTGAGAAAGAACAATGTATATGTACTACAGACTGGATATAACAAATCCCAGGATTTTTACAAATAACAATAGTGTGCGACGGCTGACAGGCATGTGATGGTTAAAATTGAAAGCGATGAAGAGAAATGGATCTACGCACTTTTTGAGACAGAAGAGAAAAACAATTGAAATTGCCTGACTATAGCAAATCCCTCGGCCTTAAAAAGAACAGCAGTGTTATATTAAAGACAGTTGAAATCGCATCACAGTATGTAAGAGACCAACGCAAATGAGCCTATGTAGTTTTTGATGAGAGGAAAAGGATTATTCTGTCGAAATTGTACTTTATCCAAATTAATTTATCAATGTCTTTTGTCAAATAATGCATATTTATTACCGTTGAAATGTCAAAGTAATACCAGATATGTCTTTAATGTCAACATGATGAGACCATGAAAAGGCTTATAATCATACGGGTATAAACATAGCGGTTTAAAATTATCCGAAGAGCAGAATTGTTGTATTGCTATGCGCAAATAATGAGACTTGGAATCTTTTCTTTGATAGTCAGATATTGTTAGACTTCGCTACACGTTGAGGTTCGTCGCTACATATGAAATACACCAGCACATTCGTAGATAAATGTAAAACAAAATGAAATAAATTTTAAATACATGTATACATGATTCAGAACGTCAAATATACATGTACAATATAAATGGTCAAAAACAAGACAGAAGAAAAAGAAAAATTAGGTTACATAATAATTGAGACAATATTAGAAATGAAACACAACATGCAAACCATTTAACATTATCAGCATTGTGATTATATAAAGATTATATAAAGTAATAATTATGAATGGAGTTGAATACTTGAACAAATACCCTTGTAGACAAGTTATTCTTTAAACAAACATTTCTTTGGCCTACGAAAACGCAACTAGCTGATATAAATTTACATTAAAAATTGACAAACTGCAAACAATCAAGACATGATAACGAATGCGGTATAGGAAATATAGTTTACTTCATTCTAAGTTAGGTTATTACCATTGCCTGTGAGATGTCAAAATTTCTTTCCATTTAAATCTTAAAGATGAATAATGAAAAAAAGAAGTGATTGTATACAGGTCATTTAAGATAATATCTTAGACACATGCGTACCAAACAGTTTACAAACATTTCACAAAAGGGTAAATCATGCTTGCAAGTAAAGATATATTCCCTGCATTACCCAATGCATTTACAAAATAGTATCTACAGTGTAACTGTCGTATTATCCTTAATGAAATTCGCAAAAAAACTAAAATGAAATTTGCAGTACATTGTTAGCTAACCTAAAAGAGCATCGGTTGCATAAAACAGGTATAAAAGTCATACAGAACAAATATATAGAGACAAGTTATTACAGCACTGCCCTTTAAAACGTATGTTTTAAGTAATTATTTGTTTCTTCATTAAAATGTGTGATTATGTACTTACATCTTTAAGAGACTGAATAACAAAAACAACATTAATCTATTGAATTTTGTGACAACGTAACTTGCATGAAATTGAATTATTTCCTTGCTATGTTTTGCTATTACAACACATAGAAACTACTTGTCTACGAAATTCATTTTAAATGTGTACTGCATTTATCCTGGCATTTGCTTGCCGTTAGTATTAATGATAAGATTGTGTAATGTACCGTGTCTTCAATTGCTTTAAAGACAAAACAATTTAATTGCTGCCATGGAAATGTGATTTTAACAGAAACAAATACTACGAGCCTTGCAAAGGTAATAAGTCGATTTGTGTCGTTTTAAACATAGGACGGATGGTGAACAGAGACTGGGTTTTGTCTTTTATATGGCTCCTTGGGTTCCGGTAGTCTTGGAAGGAAGGAAGGCTTGCCTGCTAGATGCCCCTGACACAAATCTAACAGTGAAGACAAATAGTAATAACTTCTTTACCAACTACAGAAGTTCCATATGACTAAGTGTCAAACATTGTATCTTAAATTAGATTATATTTTTTTTTTTTTTTTGGGGGGGATATTTTGCAGTTAACTCCAATATGTCATTGTTCCGAAACAGCTTAAGAACTAACAACAGATGTTTGTAAAACACTTATGCCTTTCACCCCTGCGCAAGTAACTGCAACACAAATACAATATCTAATAACAATATTCAGGATTGAGTAATAAGCGTAAAGCTTGACTTTTGAAACGGTGACCCACAAATAAATATGATTCATCTGCTGTTCGTGAATAATGCCTACTAAGTTTAAGACCCATTTGTCAAAGTCTTCTCAACGTACGGAGCAGAAACCGGTTTTAAATGCGATGTCACTGGGACCTTGACCTTTGACACGGTGACCCTTAAATAAATAGGATTCATCTTCTGTTTATGACAATGTCCGCTATCTAGTTGGAAATCTCTGGAATAAAGCCTTCTGAACTTATTGGGCAGACACCGGTTTTAAATGCGAGGTCAGTGTGTCCTGAACCTTTGATCCTGTGGCTTCAAAATAAAAAGGACTCATCTTCTATCAATGACTTATGTTCTAATTCTGGTCAAAGCCTTACGTTTTTCAGCGAAAGTTTATGATCTACCTACTGACCGGCTGACTAATCAACCTACCAACCGGCTTACGGACACGCACTTCTTCGAAGTGTGAGAGGGGGGGTATCAACATCTCATAAATGTTTTAAATATATCATTTATGTTGATCCATTTAGCATAGTATTAAACGTTCATTCTGATCGGATGAGAGCTTAAAAATTTGCCTTGATAACAAGCAACATGTTCACGGCCAACACATTCAAGACAAGGGATACATTTCAAATATACCACCACGGCATATGGATCGAACATAATGTCTAGCAATCCAATTCGGATGAAGCACTTTCAAATTGTCTTCATTAAATTGCTGTATTTGTGCTGGATTATTAGAGACACGCTTTCGTTGATTTTTGTGAGTTGGAACACTCATTTAATCGCAGTTTTGAATAAACAGTGCGAAACAAACTAATTTTATGCAGAAAAATCGCACAGAAATTTGTGTAGAATTTGCGGAATTAAGATCGCCGCGAACAATGTAAAAATAAGAAACCCAAGCATATTTAATCGCATGCAGTAAATGGGCGTTTTCTGTCGGACGAAATTCAAGAAAATATATTCCTTTACAGAGCAAAAATAATACTTTTAACCTTATTTTGTTTAACGAGCTTCAATAGCTGTATATGAATTACTTGAGAAATGAAAAAACGTTTGCTGAAAATTCCAATCCCTCAAATGTCACATATTCTAATATGCAAATTTTATATGATAATTGTGGGTCAAATCAAGCGTACAATTTGTTATCAGTCTACAAATAGGAAAGACTCGCCCACAGAAATGATTTATATGTCCGTGGCATTTTACTGGCCTTTGCTTATCGCTAGAATTAATAATAACAGTGTTTGATATGCCATGAACCAAAGTTGCTGAGGAGAAACGATTTGATTTGTATTGCTGTGAAAGTTCATATATTTTTGCTGCTAAATAAGCACACACTATGATGTCCTTAAAGTCATGACACGAAAAGGACTAATAGAATCATTTTAAAACAAAACTGAAAGAAAGGCAATGAAAGGTTGGAATAGAAAACAAAAGTATTTAGAATCAATATCTTCCAGATTTACATTTATTGTGATAAATTAATTAAATGGACAAGTCGGTCTTTAAATTTGGATAGTACCATTTATCGTTAAAAGTCGTGCTTTATAAAGAATTTCAAACAGAATAGAGAATAAACATCAAGAGTACAAAAATGCGCTTGCTGATCATGTTCTGCACTGGTCGCAGGGATAGAACTACTTCCCTTTGGCAGGGAAAAGGTTAAAATGACATATGGATAAAGAACTAAATGTCTATAATTACCAGAGACCATATTTATTGTTTATTTAGTTTATGATGATAGTAATTTCAAACAAAATATATTTTGCTTTACGAGCACTTTAGGTAAAAGATGCCTAACTTAGTTAAAAGAAACATAAATACTGTTGTAATTGGCCTTTTTGTTTTTCATTTGATATTTCAACGATTAGTTTATTTGCATATATACTCAGTGAGTTATTTCCCACAGAACGGTCTGTTGAACGTTCTTCCTAATAATATCTAATTACCAGATCAATCATAAGCGAGGGAAGACAGATTCACGTAAACAACCTCGTGTTATTATTTGTGACTTTCTTAATCTAAAATGAAATGACATTTTGTACAGTTTATGCAAAGTAGTTTAATCTCCAAAGAAGATATGATTGCTTTTTATAGACTAACTGAAGTAGATGTATTTAAAATATGAGTTGTACTCTATCCCTATTTACGCCATGACAATCACACTCTTCTGAGAATCATAATACTCTCGTTTTCTTGAACTCTTGTGAAGTCGAATTTTTGTTTATGCCAAAATAATTTGTTGGTCCTGCCGATGTATTTTCGAAAAAAATCTAGTAGCAAATTCCTTGTAAGTCATAGGCTTTATACTGGTCCAACGGCTTCAATATCACGTAAGCCTTTGTTCTAAGTTGAAATATAAGAGTAGACGGTTGCATTAAGAATTATCTGTTCAATGTAAGGAAAGGTGCAACTTTAAAATATTCGTTCCAGAATGAATAAAATATTTACACAATGAGGCGACGCGACTTAATAACAGTAGGTATATGTGTAATCAAGTCGTATAATGCTAATGTACAAAATGTGACCAAATATGAGACCAAAATGGGAAACACCCTATTATCTGTTAATATGGTCCCAACAATTTAGAAACGTGTGATCTTATAACACTAGTTGTTTATGATGTATTAGTTTAATGCCCATTTTAACAGTATTTCGGTCAGATTCATGTTTCATACGTAAAGAGATATGGTCTATAATAGGGTTGGAACATATACTCTTAAGCTATGGTTATATAACTACAGGTACAATGTGTAAAATGTCTTCTAAATATACATTGTATTATACCTACAAATCACAAGAGATTTTTTGTCTGAAATAATTATCTGCAAACAAGTACTTATTTTGAACACATTTCCATTTGGCTAATGTGTACAATGTTACATAAAGTTTGAAGTGTCATTATTACAGTTGCTTACTTGATATCACTCTATTCTCAGGGTCATGGGTTCCAGACCTTTCAGGGGAGCCAAGGGGGCGGCTACCGCCTACACATGTCTTTTTTTATAATTAAGTCCGTAAGTGACATAACAGTATATTTCTTTGAGAAAGCTAGAAGTATCTGAAAGTGAATTTATTTCTAGTTCTGGTTCCTCCTAGGAACGATTGTAAGGTAAACTGCCCGCATGAATAACAAATCACTGAAAAAATATTATACTGTTGAAGCGGGTGTTAAACACCCAAAAACGAGCCGGGACTTTCAGATGTTAAAGCGACGGCGCAACCACTGTGACTTGACTGTTTATTTTGTCGAATAAGCAACTGCCAGTGTCGTAGGGTAAATTAAAAGGTTGTTAAATCTTTTGGTATCCGAGTCTGCGTTCCATATTTTTACCTACCATTGTCCCATTTACTAACACTAACCAATACATCACGTGATATTTAATAACCAATCAGCTTAGATAATACTTCAAGTTAACTTTTTTTTTAAAGTAAACGCCATTTTTAGACACAAATATCTCGTAATATATCAAAACCTTTTCATGTTTTAATTTTGTATATTTCAAACATTTTTCTTGTATTCGAAAATTTGTACTTATAATGAACTGAATTTATTGACATACTTTGATGAACAATGTATCGAGTGTTTGAAAACAGTTTGTTAGCCCTAGTATTTGTTATGGGGGGGGGGGGGGGGGGGGGGGGGGGGGGATTTGCATGTATAACTGTTGATTTCTAATTATTTTGTCTGTTCTTTTTCAGATATTTACAATAGAGTATTTTCACGGTGGGGAATCACATGATCAAAATAATCTTTTAACAAATGTAAATCTATGAAAATGTTGCAAAATAATGAATGCCTTTTAGCTGTAATTATAAAATACAGCCTATCATAAGGCCACAGGTCACATAAATAGTCACCTTCCGATTGTGCTGAACACTTCAAGAAACTGAAATTATTTATTTTTGAAGTGTTCAACACAATCGAAAGATGACTGTGATAGAGACCTGTTTAGTTCTAGAATACTTTTATGTTGTCATTAGATGGGCTACATTTAAAATGTACATCTAAACGGCTTTGATTATTTTCTAACATGTTTCACTGTTCTACTTTTGTTTAGAGATTATTTGGATCATGTGAATCCCCACCGTGATTTTACAACTATGTAGAAACCAATTACTAGCATGGATATCATCACGACAAAACAAATTACGTATCATTCAGCCTACATCCTTTATTGAACCCGTACCCGATATAAAATATGTATACAAGATACAAGATACAAGATATGTTACATCGGATATGATATAACAAGACAACATTAGCTTAAAGCTATTTTCCGGACAAACAATTGTATAAAATATATCATTGGTAAGAGAGTTGTAAGAGATATACGAGTGTTATGACATTATTTAAGGTATTCAAACTAGAAAAAGGTGAATATCATTTATGACCTACAATAGCACATTTAATACAAATGTACATAAAGTTTATAATATTAAGCACATTAAATACCATAAGTTCAATTTATAAACCCTGCACTATCTGAAATTATATACATTTAAAGATGACAATTAAGAGAACTGAAAAAGATTTGAAACATATCATGATTGCCAGTGGGAGTAATTCATTACTAAATAAAACTAGATAAAAATTGTGTTGTCTCCCTCTTAAGTAATTCAGATATTATTTAGTTAAAAATTGTGAGTTGCTGATCTTGATCTATCTGTAGATCTAAAGCCTGCCATAAAAAGGATAATAAAACTCTGAATTGCAAACGAAAACACAAAAGTGTGACCAATGAAATAAAGTTAAAGACATTTAATAATATGTAAATTAGAAGGTTGAAATCCCGCATAGTAGTGCTAGCAAGGGTGAGACAATGGGCTGGTGGTACCAGCCGTTAAATTAATATTGCTCTAATAACACTTAGTGCTTGCAAGCAGAGCATCTTCACTCATCGCCCGCCCGTCTCCACTGGCACAATTGAAAATATGATTGAATTTAAATGTCTTTGAAATTCCTTTCTCATTATTCTAAACAAACAGTCCTGACATGTGTACACATTTACTGAGGATAGTACACATGTTGGTTTTCATGTTAGGCCTGTAATTCTATTCAAAAGTATGAAAATTTATCTCTGATTACATTTCTACATACTACACGGAAATAAATATTCATAGTGGACCATGAAACACACGAAGAGCACCGACACCTTGCGGGCTAGGTAGACTCAATGATTTATCTTCTTTATTGTGCTCGGATTAGAACGCCAGAGAACATATTCCAGTAAAAGCTAGAACTTTCAAACAAAACAGATCCCGTACTTGACCTGACGATCTTTATCTTAACGTTATCACCTTTATTGACAATATATACTGCATCATAACTGTAACATGCATCCCAATTTTGTCTCTGTATCCGGGAGATTTTAAAGGCAACTTCATTAGCAACAAAGGCGAAATCAATGACTTGTTCGCCTTTCATACAAAACTGTGCCGTAAAAATATAAATGCCGGTAATTGGGACTGCGAATACGCCATTTTCCTTGTTGTAAGCGTCGCCTTCATTCAAGATGATTTCTGTGTAAATCATTATCTGATGACCACTTCCAGTCAGTGAGAGGGTTTTAGCAGTCCTGGCCGAGAAGACGACAGCATCGCCTGAAAGTTTCTCTGAAAATAAAAAGTATGTTTGAATGTTTGAGCTGACGAACAAAGAATTGAAATGCGTATTTTCGCATTATTCTATTTCCTTTAAATATCGAATCTTTGTACAAAACTTGAAATCTGAACAATTGATTACGCAAAGTTAGTTAGGTCACGTATCAGTTGAATATACTTAAAACTACTTGCTCTCAGATTTTGTTGAAAAAATAAAGTTCTTCAAACTCTCTGAAAATAACATATTTTAGAATGAATAGTCAAAGAAAAATGTCCAAGTAAACATTCATGTAAAGCATATCTGTATATTTGAAACTATACGCTACACATGTACCAAATTATAAGGCGTTACAAACGCTTTTGAAATCCCGATATAATTATATAGCGTTACGGTGCCGTTAAACCAAGCCTACCAACATATTCAGTGGATTTTTGCAATTTCCTACATACATTTTATTTTTTTCACCGGAAACTGTGGGAATATCTACCTAGATGTTTACTTACGTTGTTGATTCTAGCCAATACATTTACATTTGATGTATTAATTAATCATTTTTGAAAAAAATATTTTTAAGCGTCAGTAAGTAAAATGAGTGCGCAAACAATCAACCTTTACCGGTTTCCTAGTATACTAGTTACTGGGCGCTTGCAGATGTTCGGACATTTTGTGTTTTGTACTTGCGTACTGTAAAAAACGTTTTCAAATGCTTACATCTTTGAAAAACTACCAAAAACTACCGTGGGAATATCGTAACAAGTAACTATTATTTCTTACATATAAAAAAGTCCTGCTTTAATAACCTTATTTTTTTTTTTTTGCTATTTTACACTAAAAATAAATATACATTGTTTCACGGGGCGTTCCAACTATAGTGCGCATTCACTGAGTTAAGAGCCATGAAATAGTTAAATAGTTGATTAAAGATACTAGTATTACAGATATTTTGAAGCAGATTTTTCAAACAAACAGTATTACAATGCATTAACGAAACACGACCACGGTATACAATAAACTACAGATAAAGTACGTCGTTGTGCAGTGATGTACCACTGAATAATAATGGTGTGATACATTTAAAGCAGTTAGTAGCTTTTTGGAATTGTTTGGTCGTCCTGCTTTGACAAGTAGAAGGTTAAGGTTCAAGTCCTACTCGGTTATTTCAAGAGTATCTAGGATGGAATTATACTGGTACTTATTGTTTTGAAAGATATATTTTTCATTACTTGAAACATTCATGGGCATGTCTGATTCCATAGTGTTTCCGATAATTACTTGTCCAGTGATGCTGCAAACGGACTTTTGTACCTGTCAACATTAACCGATAAATTTTAAAGCGGTTGATAAACTAACACATTAATTATAGAGCCACCATAGCCTATACCTTTGTTGTGTGAAAATTTAGATTGTAGTTCTCGTTAAGCAGTACAGGTATATTTTCATTTTTCGCGCAGGAATTTCTAGGTAACAAGTATATGCAACAATAACGTAAGTAGACAATACGACAGAATATGTCACACTGCAGCAGCGACGAAGACAAATCTTGACAAACACTGCCAAATAGTATTAAGCCTTTGAAAACTGAAAATAGCCTTTTATTCATATACAGGGCGACGCATCCGATGACTGTTATAATTATGAGACAGGAACTTATTGCTATTGTATCAAACAAAATTATTGTGGAAAAAGTAGGAGACAAGGACATGTTCCAATGCCAGAAGTTGTCTTGCGTTAATTTTAAAAGTAAGAATAGAGATTGTTGTAAAAGGTTTTTATACGATAAAGATTCCTTTCCTTGCATCAAAAGCTACCGGAACATAATAGGTTCATTTTATTTAACACACAGAACTTTGGCCGCATCTTTTGAATTGGAACATGTAATTTATATAGATACTGGATTAACACGTATTAGTATATTCTATTAGGTTAAGAAAACTCTTACTTCTCTTGACATAATTAAGTTCATTGTGTCTGCTAGAAATTGATGTCACAAGGCATCAAACATACCCTCTGACAACAGTGTCATAAGTATTTAATTTATTGTGTTTTTTACGATTAACTATAAAGGTACATTCATGCTTTAATCTATACACCACAAAAAGGTAAAAAGGGAACCTCATTTTATTACTAGTATTTAAATAGTATATTTAAACCCTGCTAGCATTAGTACTAGCAATTAAAACAGACAGACTAGAGAGAAACAAAATATGCCTAATATGGTGAAATTTAACGACCTGATTGTTTGATATACATTGAAATCTGGCTCCAAGGATATGTACAAAAGGACGTTACGGTACTTCTCGATAAAAAATAAACCGTGTATTACGAACAAAAAGTACAACAATAACGTTTGAATGTGAGAAATGTATAAATTTTTGAAGATCGACATTCACATATGCAAACATGTAATCTTTAAATTAAGTAAAATATACTTCATACACTTAGAGGATACTATCTAAAAGCAAAAACAAAACTCACAAACCGTCTTTTGACAAAGCTACCGTTTCATCTCTCAGTTTATTCAGCTCTTCTTTGACCTTGTCTTTTGACTCTTGAACAGCGGTCTCTACTCTTTGAATACTTGTTTCATTCATGTCCTTTATTGATTTTTCCAACTTTTCCCTTTCTGCTTTCAGGTCGGCAAGTGTTTCTTTTGTGTTATCGCGGATGATTTCCATTTCTTTCTTCAGATTTTGTACCGAAAAATCAAGCCTGATCATTTTCTCTAAGAGTTTCTCCTCGTAATGGAACTTTGAGCACTGAGGCTCAAACACCATTCCGTGTATTTGCAGTAAAACTAAAAAGATTGTTTTCATGTTATTTCTGAAAATCATAACTGTGTGAAAGTGTGCATCAACTTCAACAATGCTAAATACTAATCACCCAAACAGTAGCTGAATTGCCTTTAAGCATGTATTTATGTTTTATCTGTTACACGAGGCCCTTCATGTCTTGATCGCATTCAATTATCGTAACATATTTACAATTTTAAGCAACCAAACCACTAGTGATCCTTATTTGCGCAAATTTGGTGTCTTTGTTTTTGTAGCCAGGTGATATAAGGTGTTCTTACATTCCATTGCTAGGCGATATATTACACAGCACCGAATCTTGACTGCTGCTTTGAAAGTTGAGAAAATAAACAATGTGATATCATTAACAGTTAACTAACGTAACTGCCTTTTTTAGACTTTATAAGTAATTAAAATGCTTCAAAACCAAACATGACATACCAATAAAGGAAATATGACACTCCATGTATCAGATGCGTACTTAACTTAGAATTAAGAACTTTCAAGTACAAAGTACGACAATAGAATTCAATCTACCAAGTCTTGCCCCATATTGACCTAAAGGGTATGATTTGAGTAAATGAACACCCTCGTTAGTTGACCATTAGACAAAACAATATGTAAAATATCTATCAAGAGTTAAATCTTAGCTTAGAGGTTTAAGAGACACAAAGATTTAAAGCTTTTACATTTGGTTGCCAAACAAAACTATTCATTGAATGAATCTGATTTGAGTATTTATAGAACATCAGTACAATAGCATTTCTGCGAAGTGGGATTGAAATTTGCCGAAAGGTTTTGTTGGAGATGATGTCTGAATCAAAGTTTTAACGGCGGACAACGAATGATGGACATAGGAGGAATTGAAAAGAAATAGAAATATATAACATTTCAGTGTTTAGAACTATACTTGTTTTGAGAAAGAAGAATGTGCATGTACATGTTCTAGGGACTGAATATAACAAATCCTTCGACCTTAAAATAACAACAGTGTGCGACAGCTGACAGGCATATGATGATTAAAATTGAAAGTGATGAAGAGAAACGGAAATAGATCGCAGTTTGCAATATTAAGATCTACGCAGTATTTGAGAAAAAAGAGGAAAACAATTAAAATTGCCCGACTATAACAAATCTCTCGGCCTTAAAAAGAACAGCAGTGTTATATTTTAAGACAGTTGAAATCGCATAACAGTATGTAAGAGACCAAAGCAAATGAGCTCATGTAATTTTGGATGAGAAAAGGATTATTGTGTCGAAATTGTACTTTAACCAAATTAATTTATCGATGTTTTTTGTCAAAAAATGTATTATTTATTACCGTCGAAATGTCAGGGTAATACCAGATATATCTGAAAAGTCAACATGATGAGACCATGAAAATGCTTATAATCATACGGGTATAAAAAAGAGCGATTTAGATCTATCCGTAGAGCAGAATTCTTGTATTGCTATGCGTAAATGGTGAGACTTTATTACTTTTCTTTGATCGTTAGATATTGCTGGACTTAGCTGCATATTGAGGTTCGTCGCTACATATGAAATACACCAGCATATTTGTACATGTAGATAAATGTAAACAAATGATATAAATTTAAAATATATATATGATACAGAACGTCAATATAAATTATCAAAAACAAGACATAATGAAAAGATACAAAATTAGGTTGCATAATGATTGAGTCAATTTTGGAAAAGAGACATGACATACAAAACATTTAACACTTTAACTCAACATTGTAGTTATATAAAGTAATAATTATTTATAGAGTTGCATATTTCAACAAATGATACCCTAAGGCTTGTAGATAAGTTGTTCTTAAAACAAACATTTCTTTGGCCTACGAAAACGCAAGCTAGCTGACATAAATTTACATTAAAAGTTGACCAGATACAAACTGCAAACAATCATGAAATGATAACGAAAGAGGTATAGGAAATATAGTCTACTTCATTCTAAGTTAAGTTAGTACCATTGCCTTCCAGATGCCAAAAAAACAAAAAAACAAAAATAATATCAAACAGGGAATGCCACGTACCAAAAACGCAGCCTCCCCAAAACGAACCCCACAGCACCCAGAAGTAGGGCACCCCAACACACACACACACGCGCGCGCAAACACACACGACACTCACACACAATCATGTACACACACACATATACACTACCAACACACACTAGCATACAAAGCAAACACACGAGGACAAAACGAACAATTAAAGGATACAATAGGACGGGATAACTAGCATGACATGAAATCTTCTTACCTTTATTAAAACCATTTTAATCCTAAAGATGATACAGGTGATCGTATACAGGGCATTTAGAATAATGTAGACATATGCGTACTAAACAGTTTACAACCATTTCACAAAAAGGTAAATCATGCTTGCAAGTAAAGATTTAGTCCTTGCATCACCCAATGAATTTACAAAATAGTATTGTACGGTCACTTTCACAACATCCTTAGTGAAATGTACAACAAAAAATAAAGTGAAATTTTATGTACATTTTTTGCTAACCTATCGGTTGCATAAAACGAGTATAAAAGTCATACTGAACAAATATATAGAGACAAGTTATTATTACATTGCCTGTTGAAAGGATTATGTACATACATCTTTAATGGACTAAATAACAAAAACAACATTAATCTATTGAATTTTGTGACAACGTAACTTGCATGTAATTAAATGATTTGCTTGCTCTGTTTTGCTATTACTTTTTATCTTCAACTTTGACACCAAATATAAACTATTCGTCTACGAAATTCACTTTAAAGGTGGATAATCAGATTTTGGCCATGTAACCGATTTGATTGAAACTTTAATATCTGATCATTTACACTCATTTATGTTCACTAAGCGCTTCATTCAAGTAAGAGTTTCACTGGAGGTATTTTTAAAATTTGATTTCCCTATCCTGGTTGCCCAACCAAGATAGAGTTATTTTATCATAAGTACAAATTTGATACACATACTTTGCCTAAGGAAAAATATAAATATAAAATCTATTGTATTATATATGTAAAAAATTTGCATTAACAATTATATATTTAGATGGAATTTATTAGAAATGCAAGTTTGAAAAATTATTATTACCTCGGTTTACTATCTTGGTTGCGCAACCAAGATAGATTGGAAATAAAAGAATTCAGAAGCTACACGAAGTTTTAAACTTGCCTTTTGGTTCAGAATGTTAAAATATTTGTATATCTATCCAATGCAAATGTAAAAGTAGAAATTTTATTGAAATAAAAAGAAATACTCAACTTTTTTAATACTTTCATATTAAAGGGGAGTAATAACAAAATTTATATAAAAGTTAATAAAATGAAACTTTCTAATGGGGATCTAACTCTATGTAACGGGTCTTTTTGTTCCTTAAATAAATCTCTAACAGAATAAACAAAAAGTAAAAATTTCATCAAATGTTGCTTAATCGGATTGACCACCTTTAAATGTGTACTGCTTTTATCCTGGTATTTGCTTGCCGTTAGTATCAATGATCAAATTTTGTATAGTGCCTAGGCTTCAATTGTTTTGATGCAGACAAAACAATTAAATTGCTACTTAGGAATTTGTGATTTCTATAGAAATAAATACTACGAGCCTTGTATCTGATAGTTTAAACAATTTACATTTATAAAAGAACATGACTCGAAGCACTCGTTCCAGTAAAATTTTCATGTATTGACACGCAATGCCAGAAACCATTTCCAATACATAGCATGGCTTTTACTGAAATATGAACCCTAACTTTTCACATTATTGGTTTATGCCATATAAAGCAATGTAATTTTACTACATATATATGATTCCAAGAGATATTCAACAATTTCCATTATCATAATAAACATCAAACTCTCGTGAGAAATTCCTATTTGGCAGTGTGTTGTTGTCTGACTCTACTTAGGTTTTTGTAGTGTTGAATAAATATTCATAATGACTTCAACAGGACACAAAGTCTGATGTTGAAGAAAGTAGGATGTGCGTGCTAGTAGCCCCTAGAACAAATCCATGAGAGAAAATATTAATACAAACTTCTTTATTGACTACAGAAGTTCAATATGACTGTCAAACATTTTATCTGATATAGAATTTGCCATACTTTCTAAATATTCATGTAATAATTCGCTTCCAGAATAATTTAAAAGGCATGATTTATTTTGCAATTAACTCAAATATGTCACTTGTTCCGAAACAACCTAACAACTAACACCAGATGTTTGTAAAACGCTTATGCATTTCACCCCTCCACAAGTTACTGCAACACAAGAAATTGCTGATGATTTATTTACCCAGAAGTTATAAACAACTACCGGTATGTCGAAACCTTCTGAAGTTATTTAGCGGGATTCGTTATTAAATGCGATGTCACTGTGACCTTGACCTTTGACACGGTGACCCCAAAAGAAAGTGGATTCATCTGCTGTTTATGACTAATATTCCTACCAAGTTGGAGACCTCTGGGTCAAAGCCTTCTCAGTTATTGAACAGACATCATTTTAAATCACTGTGACCTTGACCTTTGATCCTGTGACCTCAAAATAAAAAGGGTTCATCTACTGTTGATGACTAATGTTCCTACTTTGGATCAAAGCCTTACGTTATCAAGCGAAAACCAACGATCTACTGACCGACTGACTGATCTATCTACCGACCGGCGCTTACGGCCACCCACATCTTCGAAGGATGGGGGGCATCAAAATCTCATCTATTAGATGTTTTTATCATTCTGATCGGCTAACAGATTCAGGACAAAGTATACATTTCCAATATTCCACCACGGCACTGGTTGGGATCGAACCCTGTTTCTTTCGATCAAAATTCGGATGAAACACTTTCAAATTGTTTAAGCATTGAAATACTGTTTTTGTTCAAGAGCGGAGACACTTTTTCGTCGATTGTAAGCGCAGTTTTAAATTAGCAATGCATAAAATAAATCAATATTATATAGGAAAATCGCAAA
The DNA here is from genome assembly GCA_022818135.1 of Saxidomus purpurata. NCBI lineage: Eukaryota > Metazoa > Mollusca > Bivalvia > Venerida > Veneridae > Saxidomus > Saxidomus purpurata. The sequence continues at coordinate 29,252,632 of JAFMSR010000013.1, forward strand.
CAAATATGTGTATACTTCTCGGAATGAAGATCACCGTGAAAAGTTAGAAAATCAGGACAGTCCAGAAAATACATTTTTACATAGCAAAAATAATAGCTTTAACCTTATTTTGTTTTTTCTTTAACGAGTTTAAATAGATGTATGTAAATTGAATAATCTTTGCTGACAAATTCCAGTTACTCAAATGTCAACTATTTTAATATGCAAAAACTAATATGATAAATTATTGTCGAATTGAGTCTGCAAACAGAAATTACAAGCCCGCGGATTTCATTTAAATGTCTGTGGCTAATTTCTTGCTTTTGGTCATCGCTAGTATTAATAATAACAGTGTTTAATATGCCATTAACCGAACTTGCTGAGGAAAAACGATTTGATTTGTATTGCTGTGAAAGTTCACATTCAATTACTGCTAAATAGACACACAAACTACGAGGTTAGTCCAAGATACCTGGTCGTTATAACGTAATGGAAGTCGTGTCATGGGAAAAAGACTAATAAAACGATATTGGCAAAAATACTGAAACAAAGGCAGAACAGGGAAAGTAAAACAAAAACAAAAATATTTATAATCGGTATCTCAAAGATATACACTTATTGTGCTAAATTTCTAAAATAGACTTGTCGATCTGTCAATTTAGACATAAACATTTATTGTTAAAGAGGAATGCTGTATTAAGAATTACAAATTGAATATAGAACAGTGCGATCATGATCAGAGAACAGTGATGAGCAGGCTGGTCATGATCTGCACTGGTCGCAGATGCAGAACCACTGCCTTTAATGTGGATAAAAAAACTGTCTTCCTAAGAGAACATATTAATTTTTTAATCAAGTTAATAATTAGTACATTTTTATAAGACATTTTATTTGACGCTATTCGAGCAAGTTTGGAAAAAGATGTCTTACCGAGTTAATACAAACATAAACGCTGTCGTAATTGGCACTTTTGTTTTTCATTTGACATTTCAATGAGAAATTAGTTTATTTGGATACATACTCCATGAGCTATTTCCCACGGGACGGTCTGTTGAACGTTTTTCCTAATAATATCTAATTTTCAGATCTATCAGAAACGAGGGAAGATAGATTCACGTAAACATCCTCTTGTTATTATTGGTCACTTTCTTCATCTAAAAAGAAATGACATTTTGTCAAATTACAGTTATTGGCTAAGTACAGGGTGATCCATAATAAATGATACAACTTTGATTTTGTCTAAAATTGAAAAACCTTGACCGATTTTCCAAATTAATATACCATAAAGGCAGGAGATTTTAATGCATTCAAAGGTACGTATAGTTACGGGTAAACGTTGATGTCATTTTGACAAAGTGACGTCATTTAAATCACGTGGTTTATCCAGTATGTAGTTTTCCCCTCTAACTTTTTCTAGCCTTACGGAAGCATATCTAAGTGAAATATGTAATGCACTCAATCAGTAAGTACAATATGGAATGTACTCAAATCACTATTTACTTCGTAGATAAACTATGATGATACTTATACTTCGTAGATAATAAGACAATACAAAAATACAACACGTATACGTAGATGATACGATAATACAGGAATACTTCTCAGATAATACGATTATACGAATACTTAGGAGGTAATACGATAATGAAAATATGAATACTTCGTAAATGATACGATAATACATTCATGTTCTTTAGAATAGACGACGGACGTTTCGTATAACATGTTCATGTAGATCTACACGAATCGGCAATATACAAGGCGTCACCTCCGACTGTTATACCGTCAACTTTCCCAACAGAGTTGTTGTCCTATTACGCATACATGACAGACGCTGCGTAGATCTCTGATGACTTCTGCACGTATTAGCAGTGTTAAATGCACCGATTTTGTTTCACGCTACCATGGTTACGTCAATTCAGATGACTAATAATACCTCAAAGCAATCAGTCAGTATTTTTATTCTTTTATCATAAGTCTAGGATCAAAGCCAAACTAATGAATCATCGTGCAAACTTGAACTAAACATTGTAAGTCTAGTTGCCAACTAAATTAATTTGAATATCAGAATAAGATTTATTGCAAACCAATTTGATAGATACTCTAAACTGCATGTGTTATTTTCCCGTGCCTGAAATTTCGCAACTAGATAGCATAGTACTTATTTGTCAATTAAAAGTTCGCAAAAGCAAAATTATCTTATCAAAAATCTATGCCAAGGCAATATTTCGCGAATTGTTTTAATTAACGCAATTTGAAATTCGCGCAAAGTAACAAATATTAAATCATCGTAGATATTTCCCAGTTTGCAGTATGTTTTATTTGTGGTACATTGTATGCAATCGTAAAATGTAAAGATTTCTTATAATGTTTTGACTTGTTATTTATCATATCCTTCAAAGTTTAAATTGTTGCAAACAATAAAAAAAATATTGCGTGTGATGCTGTGGCGATGTCTTTGTGTGTGAAGACATCATAAATCATGAAGATGCATTCGGATTGTATTAAGTTCAAATGTTATCCAATTTGTCTGGTGGTTTATGTTCTATGAAAAACAATGACTGAAAGTCAATGAAAAAAAGACTGTAAACGACAACTAGAAAATTCAGCATTTGAAATCCCTTTAAAAGATGATAACTGGCGAATTTATGGTGGCTGATTTCTGCCATTGCCGTTGTTTCGTGTTGCCATTGTTTCGTGTTTTCATTCGTTTTTTGCTGTCATTATTTCTTGTTGGAGGCACAGTGGTGTAGGCTTAGAGAGTCGAACTTCTAACCTTGATGTCGTGGGTTTCGAAAGCCGGCAGTGGCATTTCACTGCTTTCCCAACAATCCCTTCTATCGGCATGAGTAGGCTTACCGGTCAGAACTCTAGGAAGCAGTAAAATATGTTTCAAGAACTTGTTCTACAATCGATGTAAGAGAAATAAGTATAAAAGTATACAGACACAACAACAATGGGTTTGTCTTGGTTTCCTGACACCGTCAGAACTACAACACGACATGACAGAAATCAGCCATAAGACTATTTATCTTTGCTTGCATTACCCTGGGAAAGGGTCGCATTCAAATCATAATATTGCTGGCCTTGGACCTAGCTCATAGATATACAGAATTCATTCCATGATCGGGTCTTTTCAAGCAATATTTTTCTCTCACCCGATTATTTGAAGAATACTTAGATAGTAAATTTTGTTTTTGTTTGCCGACGGCGCGCCGGATGACACGAATTCCTACTCGAAAACGAAAGCGAAAGTAGTTAAACTATGCTCAGTCACAACATACAATAAGAAAACACAAGTAAGGGATACCCCGAGTATTAAGGTCACAATAATCAATTATCAACAGTAGACAACATAACATTGACAATATGACACCGTGCTTTAGCGACGAGTTGAGCAGTCAGTATTTGCAACACATGACTTTTCACCCCATTGTGATATATTGATTAACTAAGTGTGCAATGCTGTATGATTTTGATTGTTTAAAGTCCCGGCCGACCCTAGAATTTCTCCTTAGGTGAAACTGCCAAGACCCCTGACAGGCGCAGGCAAGTGGTGTCTTTACGCGCCTGGTGTATAACACCTATACACGCGAGACTTTATAACCTCTGGGTTTCAAATGAGTTCATCTCTAGATGGGTGGGATACACAGAAAAGTGGTTTTGCAATTTACCGTAGCCCAACTGGGATTCGAACCACGGACCTCCACATGAGTATTCCACAGCGTTTACTTCAGGAATACGGCATTGTTGTTTTTTTACTTTTTTAATATGATTGAAGATGGACATCAAACATAAAGAGAAATAGCTGTATAGAAAAAATGAAAATTGTAAATAAAATGTGATGAATTAAGTGGAAATACTTAAATAATTAAATAAATAAAATGTCAAACTGATTCAACTATTTATTTTTACATGAATAGAAAAACTTTAAAAGTCTTAGTAAAGATATAATTGATTAATCTCTAATTCTCCTATTTTGAAATGCAAGCATTTATAGAGCCTGAATTATCTAAGGTTTTAGAAGATGAAATGGCTAGGGGCTAAATGCCTGTTATTAAGTATTTCGATGGATGACCTAGGAGAAGAGTCAATTAAGGTGAGTTTTAAAATAATAATCTTATTAAAGTCGGCAGGATACAAACAACAAAAATAAGCATATTAACCTTAATTTAATATTTAGTCATGCAAACTTTTGAATTGACTGTACATATGTTGGCATACATTGGAAGAAACCAGAGAACATCCACGGCCACGTACGTACTTTCTAACATAAACTGCCGAGGACAGGCCTTTCTTAAATATGTTATACCAATACTATTTAAGCCTTGTTTACATTACTATCCTTATTTATTTGTTAAGCATTTTCTCTGTGATTTACAAGTTACGGTAATTTACACCTGCTTGGAAATGAAGTTTATTCTATTCTATTCTTTTCTATACTTGAAATATTTTAAGTTAAAAAGTAAAGTCTGCGTTTTCCCTCTATTTAATGCCAGCTTATACTATTTAGGTTCTATTATACAGCCTGACAATTCCTGGAAAGCCAGTACTAGAACCCTGTCCTTCATATGTGTAACAGAAACTGCCAACTTCCTCACATAGAGAGCCATGATTGGAAGTAGGACTCGAACCCATGGCACTCTATCAGTGAGAGGTTATAGTGAATTCAAGTCAGCTTAAAGGGGCACTCCCAACATCTAGCAGATTATTTTCTCGAAACATAGATAATGTGTTCAATGAACGCAAAATAATAAACAAATACTTTTTTATAGAACAACATCTACCGAAAAATGCCCAAATTTAGCATAATTAATCAATATAGAGACCTTCTAAATAATACATCGCATCCACCCATTAGATGTACAACAACAACATTATATAGATTATTAAATGGTTAACGGTAATGCAGCATAATTTTTTTGTACCGCTGATTTAACAATAATGACTGGAATGCAGAGCTTTAACTTTTAGGTTAAGTTATAATACTTCCAAAGATTCTATTATTTATATTTTGGAAGTTATTTGTTCGACATCAGTTATAGGGTATGTCCTTTTAACCACTGAGGCGGTAGTTATAGGTTTCCCAGATGTGCAACAAAGGCACGCAGTTCATGTTTTATTAGAAATGTAGGGCTCAGTAAAACTTTTCTTAGCTATAAAGCCCTTTTGTATTCTTTCTACTAGAGCTATATAGAATATGTTAAGCTTCTTGACAACTGTTACTTGTACACATAGAAGGGTTTTTACATTTTTCAGTTTTGGTTTTGTGAAAGTCTTTTAAAATTAAAGGGACATACCCGTTAACTCATGCTAAGCTAAATAACCCCAAAAACATAAATAATAGAATCTTTGAAAGTATTATCACTTAAAAGGGAACTCCCTACATCTAGTAGATTATATTCTCGAAACATAGATTAATAACATTGTTTGCTAACCTTTATGAGCACCAGTGGCATAAAACGTGTATAGAACATATGTTATTATTACAATGCCTTTGTAATGAATGTAAATTTTAACCAATTATTTTTATCTTCATTAAAATGGGTGCTTTTGTACCTACATCTTGAAGAAACTGAATAACAAAAACAACATTAATCTATTGTATACATTTTGTGACAATGTAACATACAGATATGTTATTAAAGTATTTGGTTGCCATGTCTTGCTTTAATTTATATTTTGAACATATTTCATTTTTACGTTTATTACTTTTATCCTGGCAATTGCTTGCCACTGCTATTAACGATAAGACTGTGTAATGTTCCATACACTTCAGTAGTGTCGATGTAGACAAAACTATTTAATTTCTGCTGCGGAAATTGGCTCGCTTTCTCTCTCTATATGTATTTTTATTTATTTCTACAGAAACGTTGAGACTTGCGAAGGACATAAGTCGTTTAACGTCGTTTTAACATACGTATAGACATATAGAGAACTGGGAACGGGTTTTTTCTTTATAGCATTTTATTAGCAAGGGTGTAGGAATAACTGGCCTTGATTTGGTGAAAGATTCAAAGTCGAGCAGTAAGTTGTTAGTAATATGCTAACTTAAGTTTTATGGGAGTATGGGTGATGGGTGAAAATACATGAGAAAAAGTTATTAGATGACAACCATAACCTTATGAAGCATGATATCAAAAATCAAGGAAAACCATACGTTTGCCAAACAATTCCAGTTAAAATTTATAAATAAAAGGTCCGTAATCATAATGTTTAATTATATACGTTTTACATACACTCATGTGCATGTATATTTTTAGTTACTTACATTTATAAAAGATTATGCAATATGGGACGAGGAAAAATACCTAAATATTCGTTGTGTTTTGTCACCTAAATTCACACGTAAGGCCAGACACTATTTCAAACACAGGGCAGTTGCTTTTAATGCATGATCAGCCTAAGAATTTTGAAAAGGTTGTCAACATTATGGGAATATGTCTATAAAAACAAAGTTATTTTACTACATAAATGAAGAGCTAACTTTCATTATCACAATATAAACACCAATCTCTTGTAAGAAATCCTATATTGAAATGTGTTGTTATCTGAGTCTCCTTGGGTTTCTGTAGTGTTGAATAAATACATTGTATTCATAATGTTTCTAAATCGACACAAACACTGATATTTGGGAGGAGAAGACGTGCGTGCAAGATGCTCCTTATACAAATCAAGAAAAAATGAACAATTAGTACTGACTACAGAAATGCCATATGATTAACTGTTTAAACAGTATCTGATATTAGAATTTGTTATAGTTTCTAATATTTCCACTCCTCTCACAGTAACTGCAACATGAGGAATTGCTGATGATCTAGTGACCTAGAAGTTTGAAGACTTTGTGACAAAGCATTGTCGAATTCATAAGCAGAAATGATTTTTGAAATGCGAGGTCATTGTGACCTGGACCTTTTACAGTGTGACACTAAATCAAAAGGGTTCATCTACTGTCCATCTAAGTTTCCAGATCAAAGCCTTCTTAAAATATTGAGCGGAAACCAATTTTAAATGTGATGCCAATGTGACCTTGAGCTTTGAGCAAGTGACCTCAACACGAATGGGGTTCATGTGCTGTCGATGACTAATGTAACTACCAAGTTTAAAATCTCCACGTCCAAACCTTCTGAAGTTGTTGAGCGGAAACTATTATTAGATACGAGATCACTGCGACCTTAACTTTTGACACGGTGACCATTTAAATAAATAGCGTTCATCTACCGACCGGCCAACGGCAAAGCAATATACCCACCCACACTTCTTCGTAGGCGGGAATAAAAAATATCATAGATACTTTTAATATATCATTTTACAGTTGATCTCATAATATAAGAAGAAAATGTTTGCCTTTATGACAAGCAAATCGCTATCGGTCAGCGGATTCCTTTACACGCATCACAATGCGGTACCACAAATGAAGTGGCAGTGATTTATAAGAGACTTATGTTAAAAAGTAGGGGAAATAAAACCTCTAAAACATTGACGTGTATTGCCTCAATAGTTAGTAGATAGACCAGTATTAACGATACAGTATGAGGACGAGCTATTTTTCATTAGAATGAGATTCTAGCTTGTATGCATACGTTAATAGTCCGCTACATCCGTCATTGTAGTTTATAAACTGATAAAAGATTAGTTTAGTGCATACTAACTTATTTTAGCTCGATAATGAAGAAAGCTTGTAGCTTATCGAGTCACTCTCGAGTAATTTGCAAAATAATAAAAAATAGTATTCTGTTTTTATGAAAGATAGATAGATAGTTTATTGAACAAAAGTTTACTAACCCATGAGTTTCAACATGGTATACAGTAACATTACAAATAGGCACATAAAAAGTCAATGGTGGTTAATTTCATAATCAATACATATATCACATATTTCTTAAATTATAATAGGTTGGTTATTATAAAAATGTATTGTCTACAAGGCAAGTAAAAATTCATTAGATTGACAGCATGGAATATTCTTTTACTATACATGAAAATATTTATTTGCATACATCGCCAAAGGATATTCAATAATCATGCATGTAGAAAATTTACTTTTCCCTTTTGAGGAGATAAGTGTTAATTATAATAAATTGTTTCTCTTAGTTCAAAAGCCTTAAATACAAAAGTAGACAGTTTTAATAATATTTGACTGTTTCCAGATGTTAGCAACTCAACAAACTTTGGAATATTTGGGTGTTTCCAGTAATAGTTCTTAATGTACTGCCTCCTGGGGTCTTTGTAAACTAAACATTCCATTATGAGGTGAAATTCATCTTCAAGAGTGTTGCATATAAGGCATTTCCGTTCATTTCTAGAGATTTTATTTGGTTTATGCCATCTGCCGGTATCTATTAGTAATCTATGCGAGATAATCTTAATCTCGTCAATGCGACTCTAAATTTTGAGACTTTTATATTATCCAGATACAGTTTGAAACTAAAATCAGAAAAAAAGTTTGTAAGTGGACGCTCGTGAAGTGAAGAATCACTTAAAGATGTATTCCAATTTTGTATAAAGATGTTTCTAAGCCTTTGTTTAAAACATAGCAAAACAGTGGTTCATTCTCAACACCTTGATTAAGCCATGAAATGTACACTTGATTTAAAAGCAGTGCTGTGAATGTGTTTCGGACAACCAATGAAATCGGCCAGTTTCGCCTGTAAGATATCTTTCATTGTAATATAAGAGTTTCTCGTTATTTTAGTTCTGACCCGCTAATGGGAATTTCAGTTTTTATGAAGTATAATGCTTTACTGTATTAAACTGTTGAAACATTGTCATAAGTCACACGAATTAAGCAGTCATTTTCCACAAGCAGTAATTATTGTTACAATGTTTGTCATTTAAAGAAAGACATACCTTGATGAGTAGTAGATTGTTTTATTTATATGTTAAAGATCAAAATAACTACGTGATTGTAGTATATGGCACGGTTACTAGTGTAAATATTGAATATTAAAGAGGCATACCCCAGATATTGGACCAATTTAAATAACTTAAAAATTATTTTAATTCAAATAATTGAAAGGGTTGTCATCAAACCTAATGGTTTCAGCTAAACATTCCAGCAAACATTGGTATAATCTTACGTGCTGTATTTCCATAAAACCTTCATAAACACTTGTTTCGTAGTATTTGGGAGGATAGCGATTTATTATAAAACGTCACTTTATTAGCACACCGTGTGTAAACGAGACATTTCTCGCTAAATTTTCTTCATGAAAGACTTTTTTGGTTATGCCCCTGAGGGCATCACCCAGTATAGTAGCGAGTTTCTTTTATGCACATAGTCAGTCATCAATTATTCTATCTTTTAGAACTTTGCAATAAATTATAGGCTACTTCGATTTGATTAACTCTAGTATTTGCTTTTCTGCGTCGACTACTCTATACAAGTGAATATGTGTTTGTTCAATCATAATACTTGATAACTTACATGTATAAATTGCATGCAAATTAGATGTTCAAGTACTTTGTCATAAATTATTTACATATATATATACTGCTTCTAAGCATTGTAAGAACAAATTCCATCTATATAAAGGATAGGTAATCTTTCCCATGCATGATGCTGTGATAGTGTCAATATGGGCATATTGGACTTGTCCATTTTTAAAATAAAGTTACTTGCTAGAAATGTTCAATACAATAATTGTATTAAAAATAGCTATACAAATAAAAGGTGGAAACTGTTTGTTTTCTTTTGCTGAATGACCTGAGCCCAGAGCCAAAACCCCTAGATGTAACACACATTCTATTGTGACCAACTCTATCGGTCTGTCTACGTTTGGCTGAAGGTTAATAGTCTTGTTATTCAAATCATTCTCTCAGCATCAGCTTTTCTAAAGGGATCCACTCTTAGCATCACTGATTAAATAGAAAATAATCTGCATTAAAGTTAAAAAATGGTTTGAATTCAAAACACGTTTTGGTTCTCAGGTGAGCTTATAGAGACATCATGACCCTCTTGTTATGTTCATGCATGCTACCCATGCGGCATAACCCATCAGATATTTTTTCAAGCAGCCAACTTGTTTAATTATTATTTTACATACAATTTAATAATAGCTCATTGTTATCGTTTTGAGAAAACAATCTCCTCGTTGTAGGGAATGCCCATTTAATTACTATGCCCTAAATTTCTCTTTTATATTGCACATGTATTTTCGCTGGACAGTCATAATTTTAATTAATGTGTATGCATAAATTAAGAAAAGGGTGGAGGTTTAAGAATACCAAATCAGTCCAAGAATATTGTATCTAAAGCTTTATTTCAAAAGGGCATAAGAAGTTACATAAATTAATTCACATGTGGGCTCATTTACAAGTAAATCATGTAGTACTTATGCTTCTGATCAATTTTAATAAACAACAATATGTGATTCTGAAACATAAGTATATTAAATATGTATGCACACTATATATGCGTCAAATACATGTATCATAAATGTATCTGTAATTATACATTTACTTTAGATCGTTCTCGTGTTAGGCCTGCTACTTAATTCAAAAGCATGAACATTTATATAACTTTTGTAACATTTATACATACGGCATGGAAACAAATATTCATAGTCAATCATGAAATATATGGAGAGCACCGGCATCTTGCGGATTATGTAGTCTAACAGTAATATCTTCTTTATTGTGCTCGGATTAGCACACCAGAGAACATATTCCAGTATCTGCTAGAATTTTCAATTAAAACAGATCCCTTACTTGAATAGACGATCTTAATCTTAACGTTATCACCTTTATTGACAACAGATACTGCATCATAACTGTAACATGCATCCCAATATTTTCTCTGTATCCTAGATATTTTAAAGGCAACTTCATTAGCAACAAAGGCAAAATCAATATATTTTTCGTTGTTCATACAAAACTGTGCCGTAAAAATATAAACACCGGTAATTGGAACTGTGAATACGCCATTTTCTTTGTTGTAAGCGTCGCCTTCATTCAAGATGACTTCTGTGTAAATCATTATCTGACCACTTCCAGTCAGTGAGAGGGATTTAGCAGTCCTGGCTGAGAAGGCGGCAGCTTGGCCTGAAAGTTTCTCTGAAAATAAGAAGTATGATTTAATGTTTCAGCTGAAGATATTTACTTCTATTTCCTTTAGATATCGAATACGTGTACGAAACTTGAAAACTGAACAACTGATTGCGCAAAGTTAGTTAGGTCACATTTCAGTTGAATATAATTGTCAGTCAGTAACATGAGTGCGCAAACAATCAGCCTTAATTGGTTCCCTAGTTAATTAGTTATTTAGGCGCTGGCAGATCTTTGGACATTTGTTTGAGTTGTATGCTGTAAAAAAAATTTTCAAAGGCTTATATCTTTGAAAAGATATAAATGAAGTATTGCAGTGCCTTAAAGAATGGGCGATTTACCGGACACAACAGCTCGAATAAATGATTGATTCCTCGGTGGGAATATCGTAACAATTAACTATGTTTTCTAACATTTAAAAAAGTCCTGCTGTAATAACCTAATTTTTCTGCTGCTTTTTTCAATTATGTTTATCGATGAACGGGGCTTTCTAACTATAATGCTCATCCACTAAAATAAAAGATCTGAACTAGTTATTAATATTTAGTTGAATAAAGGTACTGCAGAGATTTTTAAAGAAATTTTTCAAACGCACAAATATAAGTGTGAAAAAATGCCAAAAAGTACTGCAGTGCATTAATGAAATACCACCAAGACAAATATAAACTACAGATACACTACGTCGCTGTACAGTTATGTACCACTGAATCATTATGGCTTGATACTTACTTTTAACGCTGTTGTTAGTAGCTATTATAGGGTCGTACCGCAACTAGGCGGTCAAGGTTCAAGTCCTACTCGGTTATATTAAGAATAACTATGAAAGAATTATACTGATATTTATTGTTTTGATAGATATTAATTTAGATAGGTGAAACATTCGTGGGCATGTCTTCCTTGGACTTATAAACTGCGTAGTGTTTCTGATAATTACTTGCCCAGTGATGCTGCAAACGGACTTTTGTACCTCTATTCTGGTCTCAGTCAACATTAACCGATGAAAGCAGTTGAAAAACTAACAAGTTTACAGAGCCACCTTTGTTGCGAAAAAATTGAGTTTGTAAGTGCTCGTTGAGCAGTAGAGGTAAAATTTCATTTTTCCCGCAGGAATTTCTAGGTAACCAGTTTAAGCAGTAATAACGTAGGCAGACAACACGACAGAAAACGTCACACTGCAGCAGGGACGAATTCATACATGTACTTTAAAAACTGTCATTTACAGGGGGACGCATCAGATCGACATGTACTATGAAAACTGTTATGATTATGTGACAGAAGCTTATTGCTAATGTATAATGCACATTAAACGGAATTAAAGTGGAAACCGTAGGAGACTAGTACATGTTCCAATTGCTAAAGTTGTCATGCGTAAATTATAAAATAAGATTTTAGAGAATGAAGTAAAAGCATCTTAGTTCGATAAAGATTCGTTTTCTTGCATCAAAAGCTATCGGAACATAACAGGTTCATTTAATCTAACACAATGCGCGTTGACAGCATCTTTTTAATTGGAACATGTATTTTGAAGAGATACTGGATTATATATTCTATCAAACTAAGAAAACTTACTTCTCTTGATATAATTAAGTTTAGTGTGTCTGTTAGAAATGATGTCACAAGGCATCAAACAATACCCTCTGACAACAGTGTCATAAGTATTATTGTTTTTTACGATTAAGTAATAGAAGTACATTGATGTTGCTTTAATCTAAACACAACACAATGGTAAAAAATGAATCTCATTTTGTTACTAGTATTTGCGCTGATTTTAAACCCTGCTAGCATCAGTACTGGCAGATAAAACAGGCATAAGAGAGAACTAAATATGCTTCATGTGGTGATATTTAACGACCTAAACGTTTGTTATGCGTTGCTTTCTTGCTCCAAGGATATGTGAAAACAAATGTTACAGTACATCTCGATGAAAAGTTAACAGTTTATTCCGAATAAAAAGTACAACAATAACGTTTGAATGTGAAAAATATACAAACCTTTGAAGATCGACATACACATGAGTAAACATATAACCTTTAAATTAAGTAAAATATACTTCATAAACTTAGAAGTTACTATCTAAAAGCAACAAAGAATTAGCAAACCTTCTTTTGACAAAGCTACCGTTTCATCTCTCAGTTTTTTCAGCTCATCTTTGACCTTGTCTTTTGACTCTTGAATAACGGTCTCTACTCTTTGAACACTTATTCTCAATGAACAGTTAACAGTGTATTCCGAACAAACAGTACAACAATAAAGTTTGAATGTTAAAAATGTGTAAACCTTTGCAGATCGACATACACATTACATAAACATATAATATTTTAAATAAAGTAAAATTTACATTATATGCCTAGGACTTATTACCTTAAAGCAAGAATAACAAATAACAAACCTGTAAGTTGTTTTGACAAAGCTTCCGTTTCATCTCTCAGCTTAGTCAGCTCATCTTTCACCTTGTCTTTTGACTCTTGAACAACGATCTCTACTCTTTGAATACTTGTTTCATTCATGTCCGTTATTGACTTTTCCCACTTTTCCCTTTCTGCTTTCAGGTCAGCCAGTGTTTCCTTTGTGTTATCGCGGATGATTTACATTTCTTTTTTCATATTTTGTACCGAAAAATCAAGCCTGATCATTTTCTCTAACAGTTTCTCCTCGTAATGGAACTTTGAGCACTGAGGCTCAAACACCATTCCGTGTATTTGCAGTAAGACTAAAACGATTGCTCTCATGTTATTTCTGAAAACCATAATTGTATGAAAGTGTGCATCAACTACTACAACGTTAAATACCCAAACAGTAGCTGAACTGCCTTTTAGCGTGTATTTATATGTTATCTATTTCTAGTGGTACGAGGCCCTTCATATCTTGATCGCATTCGATTTTTGTAACACATTTACAACTTTAAAGCTGCTCGCTCTGAGTTACCGATTAAAAATTTTTTTTTGAATTGACATACATATTCATAAATATAAAACTAAAAGCTTGAATCAAAATATAAGCAAAAATCTAGGTAAGAATTTGCAGAAATCGATTGAAAATGTCGGTTACACGGCACTGCTACACTATATGTTTATATTGAAATTTCAAAAGCGTTTTGGTAGCATTTATATTTGAAATTTAGAGATATACGTGACTGGAATTTATACTGGAGCCTTTTTATATGACCCTATGTTCTAAAATACTGTATTTACATACAGTTTGAAGAATTTTATGTTTTTACCAAAATCTGAGAGCGAGCAGCTTTAAGCAACCAAACCACTAGTGATTCTTAATTGCACATTGAAAGTTGAGAATAAACAATTTGATATCATTAACAGTTAATTATAACTAAAGTAACTGCTTTGTTAGACTTTATAAGTTATTGAAATGCTTCAAAACCATACATGACACACCAATAAAGGAAATATGACAATCCAATGACTCTGGGGTGAATTTTCATTCAGTGAAACAGGACGTTATGCGTTATACAAGGTCGGTAATTTTGGTAAAAAGTCGTTTGCCTTCAGGGGCATATCATTGTGGAATGATCTTCCTCAAATTCTCAGAAATGTTGAATGTCCTCAGAAATTCAAAAGTGCCTTAAAAACTCCATCTTATGGCCGAATAACATTTTAATTGAGAATTGCTCGTTTTTTAGGATAAGTCTTATGTTTTGGTCTTATATTGTACCAATATATCCTTTAAATAAGTTCGTAGATTTTATGACTATACAACTGTAATACATGTAATTACATGTATGTGATACATTTTCTTGTCTTTCAAATAGAATTTGTGATATTTTATGTTCGTTAATCAAATCTGTGAGTAATCTTTGTGACTATCTTGAAAAGTAAGTATTTGAAATATTCTTTTACAATATTGATATTCAATAATTTAAATGTGTATGCATGACTTTCTGTGTCAGGCCACCAGTAGTAGGGACCACTATTGAAATAAGAGGAAAGTTTCTTTTCCCCTTTGTTGTGTTATCCCTGGTATTAGTGTGCTCTACATGGCTCAATTAGTATGTCACTGTTCTTGTTATTAAACCCCCGAAACGAAGTTTGGGGGGGGGGTATATTGGAGTCACCCGGTGGTTGGTCGGTCGGTCGGGCGGTCGGTCCGTTGCATTTTCCTTATCCGGAGCATAACTTGAAAAATACTTGTTGCAATTCAATACAACTTCACACAATGGTCAAGCACATTGAGAAGAAGTGCAGTGCATAAGAACCATAACTCCATCTTGACTTATTACAGAGTTATTGCCCTTTGTTAGTTTTCCTTGTCCGGAGCATAACTTGAAAATAACTGGTTGGAATTCAATACAACTTCATACAACGGCCAAGTACATTGAGAGGAAGTGCAGTGCACAACCATAACTCTATCTTGACTAATCATAGAGTAATTGCCCTTTGTTACTTTTCCTTGTCCGGAACATAACTTGAAAAGTACTGGTTGGAATTCAATACAACTTCATACAATGGTGAAGTACATTGAGTGGAAGTGCAATGCACAGAAACCATAACTCTACATTGACTCATTACAGAGTTATTGCCCTTTGTTATTTTTCCTTGTCCGGAGCATAACTTGAAAACCTTGATTACCTTTTTCTCTTTGTTATCCATTAAGTAAACATATCTAAACATTGCAAATAATTTAAATGTAGTAGCTCTGGGAAGCACCGTTGTGTAGGGGTAGAGCATCGCTCTCCGAACCCGGATGTCGTGGGTTCGAATCCAGGCAGCTGCATTTGACTGCCACTTCTATAATATATTCCTTCCGAGAAGCAGTCATCTATAATAGTTGTTAATTGTTGTTCTATGATAGATGAAAACAAATAAGTTTAAACTAAGTTTAAATTAGACTAAAGTAATGCTATTGTAACTTATTGTAAATAGCAACACTTTCAAAATGCTTTAAAAATTGGTGTAAACGACAAGTAGGCCATTTCGTTCCAATTTAGCTCAACATAGATTTCAATGATTAAACTATAAAATACATACTAGAAGTGAAAGTTAAGTTATTGATGCCTAGATCATGGAAGACATTTTGAAATAATTTATTGAACAGACAATGTCTATTTCAATTCTTTTTACTTTTCATAGATCATCGTGTCAATGTACTTGTACACTGCAATGATTATGTTTTATAGTTGCATTTTTTAAAAACTTAAAGACACATACCCTATAACTGATGTCAAGCTAAATAACCTCCAAAACATAAATAATATAACTTTTGGAAGTATCATAACTTAACCTAAAAGTTTCAGCTATGCTTTCCCAGCCATTACAGTCTGTGTCCTCTTCTTGTGCTCAATAAATGTGCTATGTAATTTTAAAATCCTTCCATGCATGACAGAGTTACCATGCATACAGTATTCCATTACTTTTAAACACTAAGTGTGACCTTGATCTTTGAGGTAGGGACATTGGTCTTGCACGCGACACATTGACTTGATGTGCTGAACATTTGTGCACAGTTGTTTTAAATCAATCCATGCATGACAAAGATACAGTCTGGACACAAATGTGTGCATATATAAAGGATTCCATTACCTAAACACTCTAAGTGTGACCTTGACCTTTGAGGTAGTGACGTGGGTCTTGCATGCGACACGTAATCTTGATGTGCTAGACATTTGTGCCAAGATGTTTTAAAATCCTTCAATGCATGACAAAGTTACAGTCCGGACACGAATGTGTGCATATATGCATATATATATATGTAGTAATCCATTACCTTCAAACTCTAAGTGTGACCTTGACCTTCGAGGTAGGGACGTGGGTCTTGCACGCGACACGTCGTCTTTCTGTGCTAGACATTTGTGCCAAGTTATTTTAAAATCCTTGTTACAGTGCGGACACGAATGTGTAAGTGGGGACGCACAGACGGAATGACGGACGGACGGACAAACGGACGGTGCGATTTTAATATGCCGCCCTTCGGGGGCATAAAAAAGGAAAGCAACCGTCATTGCCTGACTATAGCAAATCTCTCGGCCTGAAAAAAGAACAGCTTTGTTATATTTTAAGACAGTTGAAATCGCATCACAGTATGTAAGAACCAACGCAAATGAGCTCATGTAAGTTTTGATGAGAAAAGGATTATCCTGTCGAAACTGTACTTTAACCAAATTAATTTATCAATATTTGTTGTCAAATTATGTATATTTATTACCGTCGAAATGTCAGGGTAATACCAGATATATCTGAAAAGTCAACATGATGAGACCATGAAAATGCTTATAATCATACCGATTTAGATCTATCCGTAGAGCAGAATTCTTGCATTGCTATGCGTAAATGCTTTTCTTTGATCGTTAGATATTGCTGGACTTAGCTGCACATTGAGGTTCGTCCCTACATATGAAATACACCAGCATATTCGTAGATAAATGTAAACAAATGAAATAAATTTAAAATACATATGATTCAGAACGTCAATATTACAATATAAATTATCAAAAACAAGACATAATGAAAAGATACAAAATTATGCATAATGATTAAGACAATTTTGGAAACGAGACATAACATGCAAAACATTTAACACTTTAATTCAGCATTGTTGTTATGTAAAGTAATAATTATGTATAGAGTTGCACATTTCAACAAATACCCTAAGGCTTGTAGATAAGTTGTTCTTAAAACAAACATTTGGCCTACGAACACGCAAGCTTGCTGACACAAATTTACATAAAATATTGACCAAATTCAAACTGCAAACAGTCATGACATGATAACGAAAGCGGTATAGGAAATAAAGTCTACTTCATTCTAAGTTAAGTTAGTACCATTGTCTTCGAGATGACAGTCTTCTTACCTTTATTAAAACTATTTAAATCCTAAAGATGATTAATGAAATAAAGAATGAATGTATACATGTCATTTAGGATAATGCAGACATATGCGTACTAAACAGTTTACAAACATTTCACAAAAAGGTAAATCATGCTTGCAAGAAAAGATTTAATCCATGCATTGTACTCTTCTTTTGTGTCACTGTCACATTATCCTTAGTGAAATGTATAACAACAAATAAAGTGAAATTCGCAGTACATTGTTTGCTTACCTTAAAAAGCATCGGTTGCTTAAAATAGAGACAAGTTATTATTACATTGCCTTTTGAAACGAATGTTTTAACTAATTATTTGTTTCTTCATTAAAATGGGTGATTATGTACTTACATTTTTAAGGGACTGAATAAAAAAACAACATTCAGTGTATTGAATTTTGTGACAACGAAACTTGCATGTAATAAAATTATTTGCTTGCTATGTTTTGATATTACTATAATTATATCTTCAACTATGACAACAAAAAGAAACTATTTGTCTACGTAAATCATTTTAACTGTGTATTACACCTTGTATTATCCTGGCATGTGCTTGCCGTAGGTATTAACATGAAAAACTGTGATACTGCGGGCTTAGAAACAAAGCTTTCATGTTAATATTTTTAATGGGAGATGCAAATAAACTTTATAGACTTTATAACATAGACGGAATAAATTTATATTCTAGGTTAATGTAAAGCAAACACTTGACTATCTGGTTTGTTTAGTTACAATTTAGTAAATGTTACTCATTTTCAGTGTTTCATTTCTGACTTAAAAAGAAACCAAAAAATATTAATGAAAAAACTTTAAATAATCTTTACGCACTTACCGTTTTTTTTCATCAGGATTTATGAGATTGTATATAAGATCCCTATTTTCATTCAGCGTTAATTAAAACAAAGTTAACGCATCAATATTATAATATGTTCTACGCGATGTTCCATTAAGGTGATTTTCAGAATGTACAATACTATTCCTGCCTCTATCCTTACAAAATCGTTTGCAGTCAAAATGTTTGTAAACAAAACAACGCACATTTTTGCGATTACTGAAAAGTCAGTGCATACCGGCCAATTAGTAAACTTTGGCTACCTGTTAATTTATTGCTGTAGACCAGTCTGATAATTTGAAATGTAAACCAGTCCGATAGAAATGGAAAGTGCATCCCGGCCAGTTAGTAAACTTTGGCTACCTGTCTCTTTATTGCTTTAGCATGCCATTTCTGATTAAAATAGACTGTCAGTGACTGCAAAGTGATACTTTCATTCAAAAACAAACTGAAGTGTGATTGTAAATTTTAAATAATAAAACTCGTGTCATAGTAACGTAATGGACCCACTTTACCCGATACCGGAAAATACCGGCATGTTTGACCGATATCGGTTTTTATACTAGCCGAACAATAAAAACTTTTCACTACTAATTACACGTCACATAAGCATATCAAATAATTTGACGTTTACTTGGATAAAAGATAGAAATATCAACTTTTTGGCAATTTTAAAGCTACACAATGAACAGTGGTTTAACCAATTCTTTATCGTACCTTCCTTGGCGATCTTTATAACATTTTGTTCAAAGAACTATACACTACTTCACCTACATGATACATTTTCCCACCACGTATTAAATATAGCGGGGCCGCTGCTGCGGCACGCAATAATCAAATTGTGTAATGATCCATGGCTTCAATTGTTTTGATGCAGACAAACCAATTAATGCTGCTGTGGAAATGTGATTTCTATAGAAACAAATACTACGAGCCTTGGAAAGGAAACAAGTCGTTTTACGTCGTTTTTAACACAAGACGGATAGTGAACGGAGAGTGGGTTTTGTCTTTTATATTATTCTGTTTATGTAAGTGAAGTTGTGAATAGTTCTTTGCACACGTTTAGAAAGTAGTGAACAGTTTTTATTGTACATCAGCTTCGGTCAAACAGGAATGTAAGTGAAAAAAATGGATAGTTCTTTGTACTCATACTATTTTTTTATTATGAAATGAATGAAAATCGCCTACGAAAGTAAGAAAAAGAATGGGTTAACATCACTCTTCAATGTGTAGCTTATAATACAGTTAGCAGTAATCAGTAGCTTACAATATATTCGCTCGATTGCTAAGTGTAACGTGAATGGTTGCATACATTGCTTATACATGCATTTACTAACAATTATACCAGTTTTTGAGGTTTACTGAATTTGCGTCGTTTAAATGCCAGGCATCAACATTTGACTTGTCTCATCTGTTTCATTTTTTACAAGAAATTTGAGTGTTAGTATCATCAATTATAGTCATAGCTTTTTAAATATATAAAGGTAAACGTTGTAATATGTGGAACATATTTGCTCGTGTTACGAAAAACGTAGGAAGCTGTCTCTCGAAAGGAGAAAAAACATTAAAAATTAATTGGGACTTGGCAATAACTTATCAAGTTAAGACATTGTTCTAAGGCTCGCTGTGAAACGTTTGCATCATAGTTCATCTATGTATTCATTTATGTATTTATTTATTGTATGCTGTATATTCATGTATTTGATAGTATAAATAAATTACATTTATTAAAGAGCATGACTCGAAGCACTCGTTCCAGCAAAATCTTCATGTATTGACACGCAATGCCAGAAACTATTTCCAACACATAGCATGGCTTTTACTGAAATATTAACCCTAACTTTTCACATTTGTGGTTTATGCCATATAAAGCAATGCAATTTTACAACATATAATGATTCCAAGAGATACTCATCACATTCCATTATCATAATAAACACCAAACTCTCGTGAGAAATTCCTGTTTGGGAATGTGTGGTTGTCTGACTCTACTTAGTTTTTTGTATTGTTGAATAAATATTCATAATTACTTTAACAGGACACAAAGTCTGATGTTGAAAAAGGTAGAGCGTGCGTGCTAGTAGACCCTAGAACAAATCCAGGACAGAAAATATGAATACGAACTTCTTTATTGACTACAGAAGTTCCATATGACTAACTGTCAAAATTTGTATCTGATAAAGAACTTGCTATAATTTCTAAATATACATGTAATAATTCGCTTCCTGATTATCTTAAAAGGTATGATTTATTTTGCAATTAACTCAAATATGTTTGTAAAACGCTTATGCATTTCACCCCTCCCCATGTTACTGCAACACAAGAAATTGCTGATTATTTATTTACCCAGAAATTATAAACAACAATGTCGAAACCTTCTGAAGTTATTTAGCGGGATTCGGTATTAATTGCGATGTCACTGTGACCTTGACCTTCAACACGGTGACCCCAAAAGAAAGTGGATTCATCTGCTGTTCATGACTAATATTCCTACTAAGTTGGAGACCTCTGGGTCAAAGCCTTCTCAACTTATTGAACAGACATCGTTTTTAAATGCGAAATCACTGTGACCTTGACCTTTGATCCTGTGACCTCAAATTAAAAAGGGTTCATCTACTGTTGATGACTAGTGTTCCTACTTTGGATCAAAGCCTTACGTTATTAAGCGAAAAGCAATGATCTACAGATCGACTGACTGATCTATCTACCGACCGGCTCTTACGGCCACCAACATCTTCGAAGGATGGGGGCATCAAAATCTCATAAATGTTTTAAATATATCATTTTGTGGTTGATCCATTTAGCATAATATGAAACGTTCATTCTGATCGGCTGAGATCTTAAAACTTTGCCTTGACAAAACAAGCAAATAGCGGCCAACAGATTCATGACAAAGGATACATTTCCAATATACCACCACGGCACTGGATGGGATCGAACCCTGTGTCTTTCGATCAAAATTCGGATGAAACATTTTCAGATTGTTTAAGCATTGAAATACTGTTTTTGTTCAAGAGTGGAGACACTTTTTCGTCGATTGTAAGCGCAGTTTTAAATTAGCAATGCATAAAATAAACCAATATTGTATAGGAATATTGTAAACAAATATGTGTAGACTTCTCGGAATGAAGATGACCGCGAAAAGTTAGAAAATCACGAATATTTCTGCGGATGCAGAAAGTGAGCTTCGCTCTATCGCTTTTTTCCAAAAAAATTCCAATTACTCAAATGTCAACTATTTTAATATGCAAAAAATAATATGATAAGTTATTTTCGAATTGAGTCTGCAAACAGAAATTAAAAGCCCGCGGATTTCATTTACATGTCCGTGGCTAATTTCTGGTTTTTGCACATCGCTAGAACTAATAATAACAGTGTTTAATGTGCCATGGACCGAAGTTGCTGAGAAGAAACGATTTGATTTGTATTGCTGTGAAAGTTCACATTCAATTACTGCTAAATAGGCACACAAAGTACGAGGGTAGCGGAAGATACCTGCTTGTAATAACGACGTTTACAAAAGTCATGTCATGAGAGAAAGACTAACAAAACGATATTGACAAAAATACTAAAGGAAATGAATAACAAAAACTAGAATAGTTATAATCAATATCTCCCAGATTTACACTCATTGTGCTAAATTTCTAAAATAAACTTTTGTTTAAAATATCAATTTTTATATATTAACATTAATTGTTAAAGAAGAGTGCTCTATTAAGAATTACAAATTGAATATAGAACAATGTGGTGATCAGATTTCAGAGATGTACGAGCTGGTCATAATCTGCACTGGTCACACGGGCAGAACCACTTCCCTTAGTGAGGATAAAAAATCACATTTCTAAGAAAACATATTAATTTTTTGATCAAGTTAATAATAAAAGTACATTTTTATAAGAAATTAGTTGGTGCTATTCGAGCACGTTTGGAAAAAGATGCCTTGCCTAGTTAATACAAACATAAAGTATAACTGTCGTAATTGGCCCTTTTGTTTTTCATTTGACATTTCAATGAAAAATAAGTTTATTTTGATACATACTCCGTGAGCTATTTCCCACGGGACGGTCTGTTGAACGTTTTTCCTAATAATATCTAATTTCCAGATCTATCAGAAGCGAGGGAAGATAGATTCACGTAAACATCCTCGTGTTATTATTAGATCTGACTAGCGCACTCGCACTCGCACACATAAATGTAAACGAACAACGTACAACTGCCTAATTTCGGGGGTGATCTCAAACGATTTAAGTATCATCGGAAATCTTGGTTACGTTCATTATCAAAAAATCTTCATCATTATATAATACCATTCACTATTATCCTAATAATAATCATAACTATCGTGTACTGTAGAACTAATACAAGATTTAACATATACACCATCATCATAATCATCATGAAGAGATTCATCCTCCCCCTCAAAGGAAATATTTTATTAATACTAAAAAACATATATAAAATTGCAGTGACCTTAAATTTAGAATTTTTTTTTCAATATCAATGACCTTGACCTAGACCCTAGTCACCTGAAATGCAATCCAAATCTCCACATAAGCTACCTACACACTGATTTTCATTGTAATTCGTCACTCCTTGTATAGCTTGAGTTATTGATCGGAATCTATTTTTATATTTTAGTAACAGTGACCTTGACTTTGATTCTAGTGACCCAAAATGCAATTCCAAGCTTCCTCTCCACACAAGCTACCTACACACAAAGTTTGATTGCTTTAGTTAAGAGTGACCAGCTGCAATGAATCTTGGTTCGTATGTTGTTTGCGTAGAGAGGAAGTTTGCAATTGCATGAAGGGCTCTATACTCAAGGTCAAGGTCACTGTTACTAAAATAGAAAAATGGTTTCCGCTCAATAACACGAGGTAGGAGTGACCAACTGCCATCAAACTTGGTGTTTAGGCTGACTGTGTGGAGAGAAAGCTTGGAATTGCATTTTGGACACTAAAATCAAAGTCAATGTCACTGTTACTAAAATAGAAAAACAGATTCCGATCAATAACTCAGACTATACTAGGAGTGACGAATTGCAATGAAAATCAGTGTGTATATAGTGTATGTGGAGATTTGGATTGTATATGGGTAACTAGGGTCTAGGTCAAGGTCACTGTTATTGAAAAAAAGATTGTAAAATTGTTCTAAAACGTTTTCGGGGGTATAGGTCAATGTTACTAAAAAGATTTTTAAATTCTAAAATTGTTCTGAAAACAGAATATTTTCTGGATGGGGGCTTCAAGGTCACTGTTATTTTATATATCTATTTTATTTAAATTAATAAAACATTTTCTTTGAGGGAGCGGGTCGGCAATGTCAATGTCAATATATTTTTCAAATTCTCATATCACTGTTGTTTTTTTATCAAGGTTACATGTACTTGAAGATTTGTTTTCTAATTGAAGATTTTCTCCCGGTACCATTGAAAGCTTGTGTTGGGGACATTATTTGATTTATTTTAATAATGGCACAACTGATGTTGATGGGACAATGACTCTCATGAAAACGATGATTTTGATGAAACTGATTAATTTAATTGCAAGGATGAATCTCTTCATGATGATTATGATGAAGGTGTATATGTTTAATTTTGCATTAGTTCTACAGTACACGATAGTAATGATTATTACTAGGATAATAGTGTATATATAGTATCATATAATGATGAAGATATTTTTAATATAATGATGAAGACTTTAATTATATAATGATTAAGACTTTTTAATAATGAAAGTAACCAAGATTTTCTATGATACTAGAATCGTTTGAGATCACCCCGAAATTAGGCAGTCGTACGTTGTACTTTTACATTTACGTGTGCGAGTGCGAGTGCGCTGGTCAGGTCTATTGGTGACTTTCTTCATCTAAAAAGAAATGGCATTTTGTCAAATTACAGTTATTTGCGAAGTACAGGGTGATCCATAATATATGATACTACTTTATTTTTGTCTAAAATTGCAAAACCTTGGCCGATTTGCCATATTGATATACATGTACCATAAAAGGCAGGATAGTTTAAAGTTTTAATGCATTCAAAGGTACAGATAAACGTTGACGTCATTTTGACAAAGTGACGTCATTTTAAATCACGTGGTTTATTCAGAAAGTAGATTTCCCCTCGAGCTTTTTATAGCCTTACTGAAGCAGATCTAAGTGAAATATGTAATTCACTCAATCAGTAAGTACAATATGTAATGTACTCAAATCACTATGTACACCGTAAAAAAACTAAGATGATACTAATACGCCGTAGATAATAAGACAATACAAAAATACAACACGTATACGTAGATGATACGATAATACAGGAATACTTCTCAGATAATACGATTATACGAATACTTAGGAGGTAATACGATAATGAAAATATGAATACTTCGTAAATGATACGATAATACATTCATGTTCTTTAGAATAGACGACGGACGTTTCGTATAACATGTACATGTAGATCTACACGAATCGGCAATATACAAGGCAGAAATCTACCACTCCGACTGTTATACCGTCAACTTTCCCAAAAGAGTTGTTGTCCTATTACGCATACATGACAGACGCTGTGTAGATCTCTGATGACTTCTGCACGTATCAGCAGTGTTAAATGCACTGATTTTGTTTCACGCTACCATGGTTACGTCAACACTTTTATATTCAGATGACTAGTAATACCTCAAAGCAATTAGTCAGTATTTTGATTTTTTATCATAAGTCTAGGATCAAAGCCAAACTAATAAATCATCATGCAAACTTGAACTAAACATTGTAAGTCTAGTTTCCAACTAAATTAATTTGAATATCGGAATAAGATTTATTGCAAACCAATTTCAAATTGATAGAAACTCTAAACTGCATGTGTTATTTTCCCGTGCCTGAAATTTCGCAACTAGATAGCATAGTACTTATTTGCCAATTAAAAGTTCGCAAAAGCAAAATTATCTTATCAAAAATCTATGCCAAAGCAATATTTCGCGAATTGTTTTAATAAACGCAATTTGAAATTCGCGCAAAGTAACAAATATTAAATCATCGTAGATATTTCCCAGTTTGCAGTATGTTTTATTTGAGGTGCATTGTATGCAATCGTAAAATGTACAGATTTCTAATAATGTTTTGACTTGTTATTTATCATATCCTTCCAAGTTTAAGATTGTTGCAAACAATAAAAGAATATTGCGTGTGATGCTGTGGCGATGTTTTTGTGTGTGAAGACATCATAAATAATGTAGATGCATTGGGATTGTATTAAGTTCAAATGTTATCCAATTTGTCTGGTGGTTTATGTTCTATGAAAAACAATGACTGAAAGTCAATGAAAAAAAGACTGTAAACGACAACTAGAAAATTCAGCATTTGAAATCCCTTTAAAAGATGTTAATTGGCGAATTTATGGTGGCTGATTTCTGCCATTGCCGTTGTTTCGTGTTGCCATTGTTTCGTGTTTTCATTCTTTTTTGCTGTCATTATTTCTTGATGGAGGCACAGTGGTGTAGGCTTAGAGAGTCGAACTTCTAACCTGGATGTCGTGGGTTTCGAAAGCCGGCAGTGGCATTTCACTGCTACCCCAACAATCCCTTCTATCGGCGTGAGTAGGCTTACCGGTCAGAACTCTAGGAAGCAGTAAAATAAGTTTCAAGAACTTGTTCTACAATCAATGTAAGAGAAATAAGTTTAAAAGTATACAGACACAACAACAATGGGTTTGTCTTGGTTTCCTGACACCGTCAGAACGACAACACGACATGACAGAAATCAGCCATAAGACTATTTATCTTTGCTTGCATTACCCTGGAAAAGGGTCGCATTCAAATCATAATATTGCTGGCTTTGGACCTAGCTCATAGATATACAGAATTCATTCCATGATCGGGTCTTTTCAAGCAATATTTTTCTCTCACCCGATTATTTGAAGAATACTTAGATAGTAAATTTTCTTTTTGTTTGCCGACGGCGAGCCGGATGACACGAATTCCTACTCGAAAACGAAAGCGAAAGTAGTTAAACTATGCTCAGTCACAACATACAATAAGAACAAAAATAATATCAAACACAAGTAAGGGATACCCCGAGTATTAAGGTCACGATAATCAATTATCAACAGTAGACAATATAACATTGACAATATGACACCGTGCTTTAGCGACGAGTTGAGCAGTCAGTATTTGCAACACATGACTTTTAACCTGTGATATATTGATTAACTAAGTGTGCAATGCTGTATGATTTTGATTGTTCAAAGTCCCAGCCGACCCTAGAATTTCTCCTTAGGTGAAACTGCCAAGACCCCTGACAGGCGCAGGCATGTGGTGTCTTTACGCGCCTGGTGTATAACACCTATACACGCGATACTATATAACCTCTGGGTTTCAAATGAGTTAATCTCTAGATGGGTGGGATACACAGAAAAGTGGTTTTGCAATTTACGGTAGCCCAACTGGGATTCGAACCACGGACCTCCACATTGGTATTCCACAATATTTCGATGGATGACCTAGGAAAAGAGTCAATTAAGGTGAGTTTTAAAATAATAATCTTATTAAAGTCGGCAGGATACAAACAACAAAAATAAGCATATTAACCTTAATTTAATTTTTAGTCATGCAAACTTTTGAATTGACTGTACATATGTTGGCATACATTGGAAGAAACCAGAGAACATCCACGGTCATGTACGTACGTTCTAACATAAACTGCCGAGGACAGGCCTTTCTTAAATATGTTATACCAATACTATTTAAGCCTTGTTTACATTACTATCCTTATTTATTTGTTAAGCATTTTCTCTGTGATTTACAAGTCACGGTAATTTACACCTGCTTGGAAATGAAGTTTGTTCTATTCTATTCTTTTCTATACTTGAAATATTTAAGTTAAAAAGTAGTCTGCGTTTTCCCTCTATTTAATGCCTGCTTATACTATTTGGGTTCTTATACAGCCTGACAATTCCTGGAAAGCCAGTACTAGAACCCTGTCCTTCATATGTGTAACAGAAACTGCCAACTTCCTCACATAGAGAGCCATGATTGGAAGTAGGACTCGAACCAATGGCCCTCTATCAATGAGAGGCTATATTGAATTCAAGTCCGCTTAAAGGGGCACTCCTTACATCTAGCAGATTATTTTCTCGAAACATAGATAATGTGTTCAATGAACGCAAAATAATAAACAAGAAGACGCGGCAATGCCGCCAAAGCAGGTTTAAACAGCGCCTGTAGAAATTGTAGAATTAAAAAAAAACAGTCATCTTGACTCCTCCCTATCTTAGTAACAGTGCCCTTGACCTTGACCCTTGTGACCTTGGGCCCAAATTTTTTTTCGCTACAATTTAAAAACTAAATTTTTTTTTACATTTTTAGTAACAGTGACCTTGACCCTAGTGACCTTGACCCCCCCATTTGTTTTTGCTTAAAACAATCTAAAAACTAAAAATAAATAAAAATCTATTTTTAGTAACACTGACTTTGACCTTGACCCTAGTGACCTTGACCCCGAAAAAAATTTTTTTTGCTTAAAACAATCAAAAAACTTAAATTAAATTAACATTTAAAACTAAATTAACTTTTATTAAATTAAATAAAAATCTATTTTTAGTAACAGTGACCTTGACTTTGAGTCAAGTGACCTTGACCCCAATTTTATTTTTGCTTAAAACAATCTAAAAACTAAAAATAAATAAAAATCTATTTTTAGTAACAGTGACCTGGACCTTGACCCTAGTGACCTTGACCATAGTGACCCAAAGCTTCCTCTCCACGCAAGCTACCTACACACCAAGTTTCATTACAATTGGTCACTCCTAACTCAAGTTATTGAGTGGAAACCATTTTTCTATTTTTAGTAACAGTGCCCTTGACCTTGAACCAAGTGACCCCTAATGCAATCCCAAGCTTCCTCTCTACACAAGCTACCTACACACTGAGTTTGATTGCAATTAGTCACTCCTAACTTGAGTAATTGAGCGGAAACTATTTTTCTATTTTTAGTTACAGTGACCTTGATTTTGACCCTAGTGACCCCAAATGCAATTTCAAGCGGCGTCTCTACGCAAGCTACCTACAGACCAAGTTTCATTGTAATTGGTCACTCCTAACTTGATTTATTGAGCGGAAACCATTTTTCTATTTTTAGTAACTGTGACCTTGACCTTGACCCTAGTGACCCCAAATGCAATCCCAAGCGGCGTCTCCACGCAAGCTACCTACAGACCAAGTTTCATTGTAATTGGTCACTCCTAGCTCGAGTTATTGAGCGGAAACCGTTTTTCTATTTTTAGTAACAGTGACCTTGACCTTGACCCTAGTGATCCCAAATGCATCCCAAGCGGCGTCTCCACGCAAGCTACCTACACACCAAGTTTCATTGCAATTGGTCACTCCTAACTAAAGTTATCCAACGGAAACCAATGTTTGACGCCCGCCCGCCCGACATACGACATCGCCATTCTAATAAGTAGGTTTTTTTTTCAAAAACCTGCTTAACAAATACTTTTTTAAAGAACAACATCTACCGAAAAATGCCCAAATTTTAGTCACAATTAATCAATATAGAGACCTTCTAAATAATACATCGCATCCACCCATTAAATGTACAACAACAACATTATATAGATAATTAAATGGTTAACGGTAATGCAGCATAATTATTTTGTACCGCTGATTTAACGATAAATGACTGGAATGCAGAGCTGTAACTTTTAGGTTAAGTTATAATACTTCCAAAGATTCTATTATTTATATTTTGGAATGTATTTGTTCGACATCAGTTATAGTGCGGTAGTTATAGGTTTCCCAGATGTGCAACAAAGGCACGCAGTTCATGTTTTATTAGAAATGTAGGGCTCAGTAAAACTTTTCTTAGCTATAACGCCCTTTTGTATTCTTTCTACTAGAGCTATATAGAATATGTTGAGCTTCTTGATAACTGTTGTACACATAGAAGGGTTTTTTACATTTTTCAGTTTTAGTTTTGTGAAAAACTTTTTTCAAATTAAAGGGACATACCCGTTAACTGATGCTAAGCTAAATAACCCCAAAAACATAAATAATAGAATCTTTGAAAGTATTATAACTTAAAAGGGAACTCCCTTCATCTAGTAGATTATATTTTCGAAACATAGGTTAATAACATTGTTTGCTAACCTTCATGAGCACCGGTTGCATAAAACGTGTATAGAACATATGTTATTATTACAATGCCTTTGTAAACAAATGTAAATTTTAACAAATACTTTTTATCTTCATTAAAATGGGTGCTTTTGTACCTACATCTTGAAGAAACTGAATGACAAAAACAACATTAATCTAGTGTATACATTTTGTGACAATGTAACATACAGATATGTTATTAAAGTATTTGGTTGCCATGTCTTGCTTTAATTTATATTTTGAACATATTTCATTTTTATGTGTATTACTTTTATCCTGGCAATTGCTTGCCACTGCTATTAACGATAAGACTGTGTAATGTGCCATCAACTTCAGTAGTGTCGATGCAGACAAAACTATTTAATTTCTGCTGCGGAAATTGGCTCGCTTTCTCTCTATATATGTAATTTTTATCTATTTCTACAGAAACGTTGAGACTTGCGAAGGACATAAGTCGTTTAACGTCGTTTTAACATACGTATAGACATATAGAAAACTGGGAACGGATTTTTTTCTTTATAGCATTTTATTAGCAAGGGTGTAGGAATAACTGGCCTTGATTGGGTGAAAGATTCAAAGTCGGGCAGTAAGTTGTTAGTAATATGCTGACTTAAGTTCTATGGGAGTTATGGGTGATGGGTGAAAATACATGAGAAAAAGTTATTAGATGACAACCATAACCTTATGAAGCATGATATCAAGAATCAAGGAAGTCCATACGTTTGCCAAACAATTTCAGTAAAAATTTATAAATAAAAGGTCCGTAATCATAATGTTTAATTATATACCAGAACGTAGCATATGATGTATTAATTCTTTTTATACGTTTTACGTACACTCATGTGCATGTATATTTTTAGTTACTTACATTTATGAAAGATTATGCAATATGGGACGAGGAAAAATACCTAAATATTCGTTGTTTGTTTTCACCTAAATTCACACGTAAGGCCAGACACTATTTCAAACACAAGGCAGTTGCTTTTAATGTAAGATGAGCCTAAGAATTTTGAAAAGGTTGTCAACATTATGGGAATATGTCTATAAAAACAAAGTAATTTTACTACATAAATGATTCGAAGAGCTAACTTTCATTATCACAATATAAACACCAATCTCTTGTAAGAAATCCTATATTGAAATGTGTTGTTATCTGAGTCTCCTTGGGTTTCTGTAGTGTTGAATAAATACATTGTATTCATAATGTTTCTAAATCGACACAAACACTGATATTCGGGAGGAGAAGACGTGCGTGCTAGATGCTCCTTATACAAATCAAGAAAAAATGAACAATTAGTACTGACTACAGAAATGCCATATGATTAACTGTCAAAACAGTATCTGATATTAGAATTTGTTATAGTTTCTAATATTTCCACTCCTCTCACAGTAACTGCAACATCAGGAATTGCTGATGATCTAGTGACCTAGAAGTTTGAAGACTTTGTGACAAAGCATTGTCGAGTTCATAAGCAGAAATGGTTTTTGAAATGCGAGGTCATTGTGACATTGGCCTTTTAAAGCGTGACACTAAATCAAAAGGGTTCATCTACTGTCCATCTAAGTTTCCAGATCAAAGCCTTCTTAAAATATTGAGCGGAAACCAATTTTAAATGTGATGTCAATGTGACCTTGAGCTTTGAGCAAGTGACCTCAACACGAATGGGGTTCATCTGCTGTCGATGACTAATGTAACTACCAAGTCTAAAATCTCCACGTCAAAACCTTCTGAAGTTGTTGAGCGGGAACTATTATTAGATGCGAGATCACTGCGACCTTAACTTTTGAAACGGTGACCATTTAAATAAAAAGCGTTCATCTACTGTTCATGTCTAAGGTAATTACCAAGTTTGAGTCCTCTGAATCAAAGCCTTCTCAAGATTTTAATCGGGAACCGGTTTACAATGCGAGGTCACTGTGACCGTGACCTTTGATCCTTTGACCTCAAAATCAAAAAGGGTTCATCTACCGACCGGCCAACGGCTGCAAAGCAATATACCCACCCACACTTCTTCGTAGGCGGGAATAAAAATCTCATAGATATTTTTGATATATCATTTTACATATGATCTCATAATATAAGAATAAAATGTTTGCCTTTATGACAAGCAAATTGCTATCGGTCAGCGGATTCCTTTACACGCATCACAATGCGGTACCACAAATGATGTGGCAGTGATTTATAAGAGACTTATGTTAAAGAGTAGGGGAAATAAAACCTCTAAAACATTGACGCGTATTGCCTCAGTAGATAGACCAGTATTAACGATACAGTATGAGGACGAGCTATTTTTCATTAGAATGAGATTCTAGCTTGTATGGATACGTTAACAGTCCGCTTCTTCCGTCATTGTAGTTTATAAACTGATAATAGATTAGTTTAGTGTATACTAACTTATTTTAGCTTGATAATGAAGAAAGCTTGTAGCTTATCGAGTCACTCTCGAGTAATTTGCAAAATAATCAAAAAAATAGAATTATGTTTTTATGAAAGATAGATAGATGGTTTATTGAACAAAAGTTTACTAACCCATGAGTTTCAACATGGTATACAGTTACATTACAAATAGGCACGTAAAAAGTCAATGGTGGTTAGTTTCATAATCAATACATATATCATATTTCTTAAATTATAATAGGTTGGTTATAATAAAAATGTATTGTCTACAAGGCAAGTAAAACTTCATTAGATTGACAGCATGGAATATTCTTTTACTATACATGAAAATATTAATTTGCATACATCGCCAAAGGATATTCAATAATCATGCATGTAGAAAATTTACTGTTCCCTTTTGAGGAGAAAAGTGTTAATTATAATAAATTGTTTCTCTTAGTTCAAAAGCCTTAAATACAAAAGTAGACAGTTTTAATAATATTTGACTGTTTCCAGATGTTAGCAACTCAACAAACTTTGGAATATTTGGGTGTTTCCAGTAATATTTCTTAATATACTGCCTCCTGGGGTCTTTGTAAACTAAACATACCATTATGAGGTGAAATTCATATTCAAGAGTGCTGTATATAAGGCATTTCCGTTCATTTCTAGGGATTTTATTTGGTTTATGCCATCTGCCGGTTTCTATAAGTAATCTATGTGCAGATAATCTTAATCTCGTTAATGCGACTCTAAATTTTGAGACTTTTATATTATCCAGATACATTTTGAAACTAAAATCAGAAAAAAACTTTGTAAGTGGACGCTCGTGAAGTGAACAATCACTTAAAGATGTATTCTAATTTTGTATAAAGATGTTTCTAAGCCTTTGTTTAAAACATAGCAAAACTGTGGTTCATTCTCAACACCTTGATTAAGCCATGAAATGTACACTTGATTTAAAAGCAGTGCTGTGAATGTGTTTCGAACAACCAATGAAATCGGCCAGTTTCGCCTGTAGGATATCTTTCATTGTAATATAAGAGTCTCTCGTTATTTTACTTCTGACCCGCTAATGGGAATTTCAGTTTTTATGAAGTATAATGCTTTACTGTATTAAACTGTTGGAACATTGTCATAAGTCACACGAATTAAGCAGTCATTTTCCACAAGCTGTAATTATTGTTACAATGTTTGTCATTTAAAGATAGACATACCTTCCTGAGCAGTAGATTGTTTTATTTATATGTTAAAAATCAAAATAACTACGTGATTGTAGTATATGGCACGGTTACTAGTATAAATATTGAATATTAAAGAGCCATACCCCAGATATTGGACCAATTGAAATAACTAAACCTAATAGTTTCAGCTTAACATTCCAGCAAACATTGGTATAATCTTACGTGCTGTATTTCCATAAAACCTTCATAAACACTTGTTTCATAGTATTTGGGAGGATAGCGATTTATTATAAAACGTCACATTATTAGCATACCGTGTGTAAACGAGACATTTCTCGCTAAATTTTCTTCGTAAAAGACTTTTTGGGTTATGCCCCTGAGGGCATCACCCAGTATAGTAACGAGTTTCTTTTATGCACATAGTCAGTCATCAATTCTTCTATCTTTTAGAACTTTGCAATAAATTATAGGCTACTTCGATTTGATTAACTCTAGTATTTGCTTTTTTGCGTCGACTACTCTATACAAGTCAATATGTGTTGGTTCAATCATAATACTTGATAACTTACATGTATAAATTGCATGCAGATTAGATGTTCAAGTACTTTGTCATAAATTATTTACATATATATACTGCTTCTAAGCATTGTAAGAACAAATTCCATCTATATAAAGGATGGGTAATCTTTCCCATGCATGATGCTGTGATAGTGTCAATATGGGCATATTGGACTTGTCCATTTTTAAAATAAAGTTACTTGCTAGAAATGTTCAATACAATAATTGTATTAAAAATATCTATACAAATAAAAGGTGGAAACTGTTTGTTTTCTTTTGCTGAATGACCTGAGCCCACAGCCAAAACCCCTAGATGTAACACATTCTATTGTGACCAACTTTATCGGTCTGTCTGTACGTTTGGCTGAAGGTTAATAGTCTTGTTAATCAAATCATTCTCTCAGCATCAGCTTTTCTAAAGGGATCCACTCTTAGCATCACTGATTAAATAGAAAATAATCTGCATTAAAGTTAAAAAATGGTTTGAATTCAAAACACGTTTTGGTTCTCAGGTGAGTTTATAGGGACATCATGACCCTCTTGTTATGTTCATGCATGCTACCCATGCGGCATAACCCATCAGATATTTTTTCTAGCAGCCAACTTGTTTAATTATTATTTTACATACAATTTAATAATAGCTCATTGTTAACGTTTTGAGAAAACAATCTGCTCGTTGTAGGGAATACCCATTTAATTACTATGCCCTCAATTTCTCATTTATATTGCAAATGTATTTTCGCTGGACAGTCATAATTTTAATTAATGTGTATGCATAAATTAAGAAAAGGGTGGAGGTTTAAGACTACCAAATCAGTCCAAGAATATTACTTGTATCTAAAGCTTTATTTCAAAAGGGCATAAGAAGTTACATAAATTAATTCACATGCGGGCTCATTTACAAGTAAATCATGTAGTACTTATGCTTCTGATCAATTTTTAATGAACAACAATATGTGATTCTGAAACATAAGTATATCAAATATGTATGCACACTATATATGCGTCAAATACATGTATCATAAATGTATCTGTAATTATACATTTACTTTAGATCGTTCTCGTGTTAGGCCTGCTACTTTTTTTCAAAAACATGAACATTTATATAACTTTGGTAACATTTATGCATACGGCATGGAAACAAATATTCATAGTCAATCATGAAATATATGGAGAGCACCGGCACCTTGCGGATTATGTAGTCTAACAGTAATATCTTCTTTATTGTGCTCGGATTAGCACACCAGAGAACATATTCCAGTATCTGCTAGAACTTTCAATTAAAACAGATCCCGTACTTGAATAGACGATCTTTATCTTAACGTAATCACCTTTATTGACAATAGATACTGCATCATAACTGTAACATGCAGACCAATTTTTTCTCTGTATCCTAGATATTTTAAAGGCAACTTCATTAGCAACAAAGGCAAAATCAATATATTTTTCATTGTTCATACAAAACTGTGCCGTAAAAATATAAACACCGGTAATTGGAACTGTGAATACGCCATTTTCCTTGTTGTAAGCGTCGCCTTCATTCAAGATGACTTCTGTGTAAATCATTATCTGACCACTTCCAGTCAGTGAGAGGGATTTAGCAGTCCTGGCTGAGAAGGCGGCAGCTTGGCCTGAAAGTTTCTCTGAAAATAAGAAGTATGATTAATGTTTTAGCTGAAGATATTTACTTCTATTTCCTTTAGATATCGAATCTGTGTACGAAACTTGAAAACTGAACAGTTGATTGCGCAAAGTTAGTTAGGTCACATTTCAGTTGAATATAATTAAGCGTCAGACAGTAACATGAGTGCGCAAACAATCAGCCTTAATTAGTTCCCTAGTTTATTAGTTATTTAGGCGCTGGCAGATCTTTGGACATTTATTTGAGTTGTGTGCTGTAAAAAAACTTTTTCAAATGCTTATATCTTTGAAAAGATATACAGAACAGAACAGAACTTCTGTTCTGTTCTGTATATCTTTGAAAAGATATAAATGAAGTATTGCAGTGCCTTAAAGAATGGTCGTTTTACCGGACACAACAGCTCGAATTAATGATTGATTCCTCGGTGGGAATATCGTAACAATTAACTATGTTTTCTAACATTTAAAAAAAGTCCTGCTGTAATAACCTAATTTTTCTGTTGCTTTTTTTCAATTATACTTATCGATGAACGGGGCTTTCTAACTATAATGCGCATCCACTAAGATAAAAGATCTGAACTAGTTATTAATAATAATTTGTATAAAGGTACTGCAAGCTTTTCAAACGCACAAATATATGTGTGAAAAAATGCCAAAAAGTACTGCAGTGCATTAATGAAATACCACCAAGACAAAACATAAACTACAGATAAACTACGTCGCTGTACAGTTATGTACCACTGAATCATTATGGCTTGATACTTACTTTTAACGCTGTTGTTAGTAGCTATTATTGGGTCGTACCGCAACTAGGCGGTCAAGGTTCAAGCCCTACTCGGTTATATCAAGAATAACTATGAAAGAATTATACTGATATTTATGGTTTTGATAGATATTAATTTAGATAGGTGAAACATTCGTGGGCATGTCTTCCTTGGACTTATGAACTGCATAGTGTTTCTGATAATTACTTGCCCAGTGATGCTGCAAACGGACTTTTGTACCTCTATTCTGGTCTCAGTCAACATTAACCGATGAAAGCGGTTGATAAACTAACAAGTTTACAGAGCCACCGTAGCCTATGCCTTTGTTGCGAGAAAATTGAGTTTGTAAGTGATCGTTGAGCAGTAGAGGTAGAATTTCATTTTTCGCGCAGGAATTTCTAGGTAACCAGTATACGCAACAATTACCTAAGCAGGCAATACGACAGAAAACGTCACACTGCAGCAGGGACGAATTCATACTTTAAAAACTATGTCATATACAGGACGACGCATCAGATCGACATGCTATGAAAACTGTTATGATTATGTGACAGAAGCTTATTGCTAATGTATAATGCACATTAAACGGAATTAAAGTGGAAACCGTAGGAGATTAGTACATGTTCGAATGTCATGCGTAAATTTTAAAATAAGATTTTAGAGAATGAAGTAAAAACATCTTTGTACGATAAAGATTCGTTTTCTTGCATCAAAAGCTATCGAAACATAACATGTTCATTTAATCTAACACAATGCGCGTTGGCAGCATCTTTTGAATTGGAACATTTATTTTGAAGAGATACTGGATTATATATTCTATCAAATTAAGAAAACTCTTACTTCTCTTGATATAATTAAGTTTAGTGTGTCTGTTAGAAATTGATGTCACAAGGCATCAAACAATACCCTCTGACAACAGTGTCATAAGTATTATTGTTTTTTACGATTAATTAATAGAAGTACATTCATGCTTTAATCTAAACAAAACACAATGGTAAAAAGTGAATCTCATTTTGTTACTAGTATTTGCGCTGATTTTAAACCCTGCTAGCATCAGTACTGGCAGTTAAAACAGGCATAATTGAGAAAAA
Organism: Saxidomus purpurata; assembly: GCA_022818135.1. Taxonomy (NCBI): domain Eukaryota; kingdom Metazoa; phylum Mollusca; class Bivalvia; order Venerida; family Veneridae; genus Saxidomus; species Saxidomus purpurata. The sequence goes on from JAFMSR010000013.1 coordinate 29,290,064, forward strand.
CTAAATATGCTTAATGTGGTTATATTTAACGACTTAAACGTTTGATATGCGTTGCTTTCTTGCTCCAAGGATATGTGAAAACAATGTTACAGTACTTCTCGATGAAAAGTTAACAGTGTATTCCGAATAAAAAGTACAACAATAACGTTTGAATGTGAAAAATATATAAACCTTTGAAGATAGACATACACATGGGTAAACATATAATCTTTAAATTAAGTAAAATATATTTCATACACTTAGAAGTTACTATCTAAAAGCAACAAAAAACAAAGAATTAGCAAACCTTCTTTTGACAAAGCTACCGTTTCATCTCTCAGTTTTTTCAGCTCATCTTTGACCTTGTCTTTTGACTCTTGAATAACGGTCTCTACTCTTTGAACACTTATTTCATTCATGTCCGTTATTGACTTTTCCCATTTTTCCTTTTCTGCTTTCAGGTCAGCCAGTGTTTCCTTTGTGTTATCGCGGATGATTTCCATTTCTTTTTTCATATTTTGTACCGAAAAATCAAGCCTTATCATTTTCTCTAAGAGTTTCTCCTCGTAATGGAACTTTGAGCACTGAGGCTCAAACGCCATTCCGTGTATTTGCAGTAAAACTAAAACGATTGCTCTCATGTTATTTCTGAAAACAATAATTGTATGAAAGTGTACATCAACTACTACAACGCTAAATATCCAAACAGTAGCTGAACTGCCTTTTAGCGTGTATTTATATGTTATCTATTTCTAGTGGTACGAGGCCCTTCATATCTTGATCGCATTCGATTTTTGTAACACAGTTGCTCGCTTTGAGTTACCGTTTAAATTTATATTCATAAATATAAAACTAAAGGCTTGAATCAAAATATGAGCAAAAATCTAGGTAAGAATTTGCAGAAATCGATTGAAAATGTCGGTTACACGGCACCGCTGCACTATATGTTAATATTGAAATTTCATAAGCGTTTTGGTAGCATATATTTGAAATTTAGAGATATACGTGACAGGAATTTATACTGGAGCCTTTTTATATGATCCTATGTTCTAAAATACGTTATTTACATACAGTTTGAAGAATTTTATGTTTTTACCAAAATCTGAGAGCGAGCAGCTTTAAGCAACCAAACCACTAGTGATTCTTAATTGCACATTGAAAGTTGAGAAAATACACAATGTCAATTTGATATCAGTAACAGTTAATTATAACTAAAGTAACTGCTTTGTTAGACTTTATAAGTTATTGAAATGCTTCAAAACCAAATATGGCACACCAATAAAGGAAATATGACAGTCTACGTATCAGATGCGTACTTAACTTGGAATTAAGAACATACAAGTACGACAATAGAAATCAATCTACCGGGTAGGGACATTATATACCTAAGGACAAAAGTTCTGTCCGTTTCAAAGTTGTTTAATTAAATTTTAATTGTACTTTACTTTTAATGTTTTATTTGCAAATTTATATTTTGAGACTACTTGCTACATCACAAGGTATTAAGAATTCTATACAAAAACATTGAATCAACCGTGATGACATAAACCATGAGTTTCACATTTATCTAAATTATATGTACATGAAGCTTATAATCACAACTATTTCAAGTGTTTTTTGTTACCAAAGGATAGTCATATCGAAAGACGTAAAAATTTAGACAAATACTCAACATATGTTGTTACGTACAGAAGTTGGTAACTATCGCCCGGTTTCCATTTTCAAGTGTGGTGTCTAAAATATTTGATAGGGTTATTTATGAACAGGTCAATGAATATCTTGAGTGAGAAGCAAATTTTGTTTAGTCTTCAGTCCGGTTTTCGATGTGGGTTTTCTACTGATACATGTCTGATTTATCTGTCTGATTTTCTCAAATTCCAGATGGATCAAGGTAACATGGTAGGAATGGTGCTGCTTGATTTACAAAAAGCGTTCGACACTGTTAATCATGGCATTCTGTTAATGTAGTTGAACGCTATTGGTCTTAGAAATAATGCTGTCAGATGGTTTCAATCATATTTTCCTGACAGACAGCAGCTCGTTGATGTTTCTGGTGTACAGTCAGAAAAGTCTACAGTCACTTGTGGGGTACCTCAGGGGTCAATTCTTGGTCCCCTTTTATTTTTAATATATGTGAATGACCTGAGTGCTGTGGTAAAAAACAAACTTTTGTTATATGCTGATGATTCTGATATCATTGTTTCTGGAAAGAGTAAATCGGTTATTGAATCCATTTTATCACAAGAGCTAAATCGGGTTAAGGAGTGGCTTGTTGATAATAAACTTTCTCTACATCTTGGTAAAACTGAGTCAATTCTTTTTGGATCAAAACCCAAGCTGAGGTCTCAGTCAGTTTTAAATGTCTCTTGCAATGGAACAAATATCCAACATACCAATTCCGTCAAATATCTTGGGGCTATTTTAGATCAACATCTGTCTTGTGAGGAAATTGCAAGGTCAGTGGTCTCAAAGACAAATTCCCGTTTGAAATTTTTATATCGCAAAGGTAAATATCTTACAAGTTACACTAGGAAATTGTTGGTTACTTCTTTAATCCAGTGTCATTTTGACTATGTTTGTTCTTTCTGGTACCCTAGCTTACCTCAATACTGGCGAAACAGGCTCCAGACTACCCAAAATAAACTTGTTCGTTTTGAGCTTAAGTTAGACTGCAGGTCACATATAGGTAGGGAACATTTCGAAAAATTGAAATGGCTACCAGTACCCAAAAGGGTTGATCAGATTACTCTTTGTCATGTGCATAAAATCAAGTATAACAAAGCTCCTGGTTATCTTAATGAGCATTTTGTTCCTCTTAACGCAGTGCACGAGTTGTTGCTGTATCTCCAATTGACTCTGGGATGAATTTTCATTCAGTGAAACAGGACGTTATGCGTTACCCAAGGTCGGTAATTTTGGTAAAACGTCGTTTGCCTTCAGGGGCATATCATTATGGAATGATCATCTTCAAATTCTCAGAAATGTGCCTTAAAACACCCATCTTATGACCGAATAGCATTTTAATTGGGAATTGTTCGTTTTTTAGGAGGATAGGTCTTATGCTTTAGTCTTATATTGTACCAATGTATCCTTTAAATAAGTTCGTAGATTTTATGACTATACCACTGTGATAATTATGTGATAAATTTTCTTGGCTTTCAAATAGAATTTGTGATATTTTATGTTCGTAAATCAAATCTGTGCATAATCTTTGTGACTATCTTGATAGATAAGTATTTGAAAAAATCTTTTACAATACAAAAAATGTATTCGATATTCAATAATTTAAATGTGTATGCATGACTTTCTGTGTCAGGCCACCAGTAGTAGGGACCACTATGGAAATAAGAGGAAAGTTTCTTTTCCCCATTGTTGTGTTATCCCTGGTATTGGTGTAATCTACATGGCTCAATCAGTATGTCACTGTGTTTGTTAATTGTTTTAGCAGGTGCATCTTATTGATTATGCTATGTTTTATGTACACTTTTACCGAAATAAATCTATCTATCTATCTGTACGAGTATTACGATGCTTTCAAGATAGCAAAATTTGCGCGTTTTATGTCGACTGAAAGCCACTGAGCCTACAATACATTTTGCACGTGCGTTTAACGCTCATGGACATTATATTCGACGTAACGAACATTGAAAATGTGTAAATTGATTCGAAAATGATGATATTCTTATGCTTTTTAAGTATGAAAAATATCCATTTTCAGTTTTTGTGTTACTTTAATTATAACGGACAGAACTTTTGTCCATAAGTATACATACAAAATTAACTTTGAAGCTGGTTTTTCGAGCTCTCGAATAGTGTGCGACAACATTAAATGGTTCATCAGAATATAAGATTTAAATGACGGTAAGACACTGTGCAATGTCAATGTTATCAGTACCCACCTGTTATACTATAACAACAAATAAGAATTAGCACCAAATAGTACATTTTGATTACCTTTTTCTCTTTTTTATCCATTAAGTAAACATATCTAAACATTGCAAATAATTTAAATGTAGTAGCTTTGGGAAGCACCGTTGTGTAGGGGTAGAGCATCGGACTCCGAACCCGGATGTCGTGGGTTCGAATCCAGGCAGCTGCATTTGACTGCCACTTCTATAACATATTCCTTCCGAGAAGCAGTCATCAAGAGGAGCTATATAAGAATCAAGAAGTTGTTCTATAATAGATGAAAACAAATAAGTTTAAACTAAGTTTAAATTAGACTAAAGTAATGCTATTGTAACTCATTGTAAATAGCAACACTTTTAAAATGCTTTAAAATTGGTGTAAACGACAAGTAGGCCAGCGGATTTCATTCCAATTTAGCTCAACATAGATTTCAATGATTGAACTATAAAATACATACTAGAAGTGAAAGTTAAGTTATTGATGCCTAGATCATGGAAGACATTTTGAAATAATGTATTGAACAGACAATGTATTTTACAATTCTTTTTACTTTTCATAGATCATCGTGTCAATGTACTTGTTCACTGCAATGATTATGTTTTATAGTTGTATTTTTAATAACTTAAAGACACATGCTCTATAACTGATGTCAAGCTAAATAACCTCCAAAACATAAATAATATAACTTTTGGAAGTATCATAACTTAACCTAAAAGTTTCAGCTATGCTTTCCCAGCCATTACAGACTCAGTCTGTGTCCTCTTCTTGTGCTCAATAAATGTGCTATGTAATTTTAAAATCCTTCCATGCATGATAGAGTTACCATGCATACAGTATTCCATTACTTTTAAACACTAAGTGTGACCTTGACTTTTGAGTAGGGTCATTGGTCTTGCACGCGACACATTGGCTTGGTGTGCTGAACATTTGTGCCAAGTTGTTTTTAAATCAATCCATGCATGACAAAGTTACAGTCCGGACACGAATGTTTGCATATATGCATATATATATATAGTAATCCATTACCTTCAAACTCTAAGTGTGACCTGACCTTCGAGGTAGGGACGTAGGTCTTGCACGCGACACGTCGTCTTTATGTGCTAGACATTTTTGCCAAGTTATTTTAAAATCCTTGTAAAAGTCCGGACACGAATGTGTAAGTGGGGACGCACAGACGGAATGACGGACGGACGGACGGACAAACGGACGGTGCGATTTTAATATGCCGCCCTTCGGGGGCATAAAAAAAAGGAAAGGACCGTCATTGCCTGACTATAGCAAATCTCTCGGCCTGAAAAAAGAACAGCTGTGTTATATTTTAAGACAGTTGAAATCGCATCACAGTATGTAAGAGACCAACGCAAATGAGCTCATGTAATTTTTGGTGAGAAAAGGATTATCCTGTCGAAATTGTACTTTAACCAAATTAATTTATCAATATTTGTTGTCAAATTATGTATATTTATTACGTCGAAATGTCAGGGTAATACCAGATATATCTGAAAAGTCAACATGATGAGACCATGAAAATGTTTATAATCATACGCGTATAAAAATAGCGATTTAGATCTATCCGTAGAGCAGAATTCTTGTATTGCTATGCGTAAATGCTTTTCTTTGATCGTTAGATATTGCTGGACTTAGCTGCACATTGAGGTTCATCCCTACATATGAAATACACCAGCATATTCGTAGATGAATGTGAACAAATGAAATAAATTTAAAATACATATGATTCAAAACATTTATATTACAATATAAATTATCAAAAACAAGACATAATGAAAAGATACAAAATTATGCATAATGATTTAGACAATTTAGAAATGAGACATGACATACAAAACATTTAACACTTTAATTCAGCATTTTGGTTATGTAAAGTAATAATTATGTATAGAGTTGCACATTTCAACAAATACCCTAAGGCTTGTAGATAAGTTGTTCTTAAAACAAACATTTCTTTGGCCTACGAAACCGCAAGCTAGCTGACATATATTTACATTAAAAATTGACCAGATACAAACTGCAAACAATCATGACATGATAACGAAAGCGGTATAGGAAATATAGTCTACTTCATTCTAAGTTAAGTTAGTACCATTGCCTTCCAGATGTCAAATCTTCGTACCTTTATTAAAACCATTTAAATCCTAAAGATGATACATGGAATAAAGAAATGATTGTATACAGGTCATTTCGGATAATGTAGACACATGCGTACCAAACAGTTTACAAACATTTCACAAAAGGGTAAATCATGCTTGCAAGAAAAGATTTAATCCATGCATCACCCAATGAATTTACAAAATGGTATTGTACTTATCTACTGTGTCACTGTCACATTATCCTTAGTGAAATGTACAACAACAAATAAAGTGAAATTCGTAGTACATTATTTGCTAACGTTGCATAAAACGAGAATGAAAGTCATTCAGAACAAATATATAGAGACAAATTATTATTACATTGCCTTTTGAAACGTATTTTGTAACTAATTATTTGTTTCTTCATTAAAATTGGTGATTATGTACTTGCATCTTTAAGGGACTGAATAATAAAAATAACATTTATCTATTGAATTTTGTGACAACGTAACTTGCATGTAATTGAATGATTTGCTTGCTTTGTTTTGCTATTACTTTATGTCTTCAACTATGACAACAAATAGAAACTATTCGTCTACGAAATTCATATTAAAGGTGGATAATCAGATTTTGGCCATGTAACCGATTAGTTTGAAATTTTAACATCTGATCATTTACACTCATTAATGTTCACTTAGCGCTTAATTGAAGTAAGATATTCACTGGAGGTTTTTAAAATTTGATTTCCATATCCTGGTTGCCCAACCAAGATAGAGTTATTTTATTTTAAGTACAAATTTGATACACATACTTTGCCTAAGGAAAAATATAAGTATAAGACCTATTGTATTATATTTGTAAACTATTTGCATTAACAATTATATATTTAGATGGAATTTATTAGAAATGCAAGTTTGTAAAATTATTATTACCTCTATTTACTATCTTGATTGCGCAACCAAGATAGATTTGAAATAAATGAGTTCAGAAGTTACACGTAGTTTTAAAACTTGCCTTTTGGTTCAGAATGTTAAAATATTTGTATATCTATCCAATGCAAATGTAAAAGTTGAAATTTTATTGAAATAAAAAGAAATACTAAACTTTTTTAATACTTTCATATTAAAGGGGAGTACATGTAATAACAAAATTTTATAAAAGTTAATAAAATGAAACTTTCTAATGGGGATCTAACTCTATGTAACGGGTCTTTTTGTTCCTTAAATAAATCCCTAACAGAATATACAAAAAGTAAAAATTTCATCAAATGTTGCTTAAATGTGATTGACCACCTTTAAATGTGTATTGCTTTTATCCTGGCATTTGCTTGCCGTCAGTATCAATGATCAAATTTTGTATTGTGCCGTGGCTTCAATTGTTTTGATGCAGACAAAACAATTAAATTGCTACTTAGGAATTTGTGATTTCTATAGAAATAAATACTACGAGCCTTGTATCTGATAGTTTAAACAATTTACATTTATTAAAGATCATGACTCGAAGCATTCGTTCCAGCAAAATCTTCATGTATTGACACGCAATGCCAGAAACCATTTCCAACACATAGCATGGCTTTTACTGAAATATGAACCCTAACTTTTCACATTATTGGTTTATGCCAGATAAAGCAATGTAATTTTACTACATATATATGATTCCAAGAGATACTCAACAATTTCCATTATCATAATAAACATCAAACTCTCGTGAGAAATTCCTATTTGGCAAGGCAATGTGTTGTTGTCTGACTCTACTTAGGTTTCTGTAGTGTTGAATAAATATTCATAATGACTTCAACAGGACACTAAGTCTGATGTTGAAGAAAGTAGGGCGTGGGTGCTAGTAGTCCCTAGAACAAATCCATGAGAGAAAATTTTTATACAAACTACTACAGAAGTTCAATATGACTGTCAAACATTTTATCTGATATAGAACTTGCCATACTTTCTAAATATACATGTAATAATTCGCTTCCAGATTAATTTAAAAGGCATGATTTATTTTGCAATTAACTCAAATATGTCACTTGTTCCGAAACAACCTAACAACTAACAACAGATGTTTGTAAAACGCTTATGCATTTCACCCCTCCACAAGTTACTGCAACACAAGAAATTGCTGATGACTTATTTACCCAGAAGTTATAAACGACTACCGGTATGTCGAAACCTTCTGAAGTTATTTAGCGGGATTCGTTATTAAATGCGATGTCACTGTGACCTTGACCTTTGACACGGTGACCCCAAAAGAAAGTGGATTCATCTGCTGTTTATGACTAATATTCCTACCAAGTTGGAGACCTCTGGGTCAAAGCCTTCTCAGCTTATTGAACAGACATCATTTGAAATGCGAAATCACTGTGACCTTGACCTTTGATCATGTGACCTCAAAATAAAAAGGGTTCATCTGCTGTTGATGACTAATGTTCCTACTTTGATCAAAGCCTTAAGCGAAAACCAACGATCTACTGACCGACTGACAGATATATCTACCGACCGGCGCTTACGACCACCCACATCTTCGAAGGATGGGGGGCATCAAAATCTCAAAGATGTTTTTATCATTCTGATCGGCTAACAGATTCAGGACAAAGTATACATTTCTAATATTCCACCACGGCACTGGTTGGGATCGAACCCTGTGTCTTTCGATCAAAATTCGGATGAAACACTTTCAAATTGTTTAAGCATTGAAATACTGTTTTTGTTCAAGAGCGGAGACACTTTTTCGTCGATTGTAAGCGCAGTTTTAAATTAGCAATGCATAAAATAAATTAATATTATATAGGAAAATCGCAAACAAATATGTGTAGACTTCTCGGAAGAAGATCACCGCGAAAAGTTAGAAAGTCAGGAACATTTCTGCGGATGCAGAAAGTGAGCTTCGCTCTATCGCTTTTATCTGTCGCATTACAGTCCAGAAAATACATTTTTACATCTTTAACCTTATTTTGTTTTTTCTTTAACGAGTTTAAATAGATGTATGTAAATTGAATAATCTTTGCTGACAAATTCCAGTTACTCAAATGTCAACTATTTTAATATGCAAAAACCAATATGATAAATTATTGTCGAATTACGTCTGCAAACAGAAATTACAAGCCCGCGGATTTCATTTAAATGTCTGTGGCTAATTTCTTGCTTTTGCTCATCGCTAGTATTAATAATAACAGTGTTTAATATGCCATTAACCGAAGTTGCTGAGGTAAAACGATTTGATTTGTATTGCTGTGAAAGTTCACATTCAATTACTGCTAAATAGACATAGGAAATAGGTCGTTATAACGTAATGGAAGTCGTGTGATGGGAAAAAGACTAATAAAACGATATTGGCAAAAATACTGAAACAAAGGCAGAACAGGGAAAGTAAAACAAAAACAAAAATATTTATAATCGGTATCTCAAAGATATACACTTATTGTGCTAAATTTCTAAAATAAGACTTGTCGATCTGTCAATTTAGACATTAACATTTATTGTTAAAGAGGAGTGCTCTATTAAGAATTACAAATTGAATAGGAAACAGTGCGATCATGATCAGAGAACAGTGATGAGCAGGCTGGTCATGATCTGCACTGGTCGCAGGTGCAGAACCACTTCCCTTAATGTGGATAAAAAAAACTGTCTTCCTAAGTGAACATATTAATTTTTTAATCAAGTTAATAATTAGTACATTTTTATAAGACATTTTATTTGATGCTATTCGAGCACGTTTGGAAAAAGATGTCTTACCGAGTTACTACAAACATAAACGCTGTCGTAATTGGCACTTTTGTTTTTCATTTGACATTTCAATGAGAAATTAGTTTATTTAGATACATACTCCATGAGCTATTTCCCACGGGACGGTCTGTTGAACGTTTTTCCTAATAATATCTAATTTTCAGATCTATCAGAAACGAGGGAAGATAGATTCACGTAAACATCCTCGTGTTATTATTGGTGACTTTCTTCATCTAAAAAGAAATGACATTTTGTCAAATTACAGTTATTGGCTAAGTACAGGGTGATCCATAATAGATGATACAACTTTGATTTTGTCTAAAATTGCAACACCTTGACCGATTTTCCAAATTGATATACCATAAAGGCAGGAGATTTTAATGCATTCAAAGGTACGTATAGTTACGGGTAAACGTTGATGTCATTTTGACAGAGTGACGTCATTTAAATCACGTGGTTTATCCAGTATGTAGTTTTCCCCTCTAACTTGTTCTAGCCTTACGGAAGCAGATGTAAGAGAAATATGTAATGCACTCAATCAGTAAGTAAAATATGTAATGTACTCAAAGCACTATTTACACCGTAGATAAACTAAGATGATACTAATACGCCGTAGATAATAAGACAATACAACAATACAACACGTATACGTAGATGATGCGATAATACAGGAATACTTCTCAGATAAAACGATTATACGAATACTTAGGAGGTAATACGATAATCAAAATATAAATACTTCGTAAATAATACGATAATACATTCATGTTCTTTAGAATAGACGACGGACGTTTCGTATAACATGTTCATGTAGGTCTACACGAATCGGCAATATACAAGGCTCCGACTGTTACACCGTCAACTTTCCCAAAAGAGTTGTTGTCCTATTATGCATACATGACAGACGCTACGTAGATCTCTGATGACTTCTGCACGTATTAGCAGTGTTAAATGCACCGATTTTGTTTCACGCTACCATGTTTTCGTCAATTCAGATGACTAGTAATACCTCAAAGCAATCAGTCAGTATTTTGATTTTTTTATCATAAGTCTAGGATCAAAGCCAAACTAATAAATCATCGTGCAAACTTGAACTAAACATTGTAAGTCTAGTTGCCAACTAAATTAATTTGAATATCAGAGTAAGATTTATTGCAAACCAATTTGATAGATACTATAAAATACTGCATGTGTTATTTTCCCGTGACGGGAAAAAAAAAAAAATCAATTTTTTTAAAAAAAAAAAATTTTTTTTTTTTTTTTTTTTTTTTTTTTTTTTTTTTTTTTTTTTTTTTTTTTTTTTTTTTTTTTTAAATTATGGGTATATTGGATTAACATCCATTGGTGAGATAAAACATTTTGGGGGGGGGGGGGGGGACGGGTAATCATAATATGGGTATTTCGCTTAATCATTAGTTTTATAGCATTAAGTAATACAGTATATTTAGTGTCATGATTTTAAAGTTAAGATGTATAAATTATATTCGCATAATTCTTATGGGCAAATATGTTAATTTATCTTATCCTAAATATCTTATGCCAAAAAGGACAATATCTTTTGTCAATTAGGAAAGCAAATTCTTAAAAAAATCTATGCCAAAGCAATATTTCGCAAATTGTTTTAATTAACGCAATTTGAAATTCGCGCAAAGTAACAAATATTAAATCATCGTAGATATTTCCCAGTTTGCAGTATGTTTTATTTGTGGTACATTTGTATGCAATCGTAAAATGTAAAGATTTCTGATAATGTTTTGACTTGTTATTTATCATATCCTTCCAAGTTTAAGATTGTTGCAAACAATAAAAAAAATATTGTGTGTGATGCTGTGGTATTGTCTTTGTGTGTGAAGACATCATAAATCATGTAGATGCATTGGGATTGTATTAAGTTCAAATGTTATCCAATTTGTCTGGTGGTTTATGTTCTATGAAAAACAATGACTGAAAGTCAATGAAAAAAAGACTGAAAACGACAACTAGAAAATTCAGCATTTGAAATCCCTTTAAAAGATGATAACTGGCGAATTTATGGTGGCTGATTTCTGCCATTGCCGTTGTTTCGTGTTGCCATTGTTTCGTGTTTTCATTTTTTTTGCCTGTTGGAGGCACAGTGGTGTCAGCTTTTGCTGTCATTATTTCTTGTTGGAGGCACAGTCTAGGATGTAGGCTTAGAGAGTCGAACTTCTAACCATGGATTTGTCGTGGGTTTCCGAAAGCCGTCAGACGAGTGACAGAAATCAGCCATAAGTTTACATTCCCCTGGAAAATGCTAGTAACAAGTTTATTCTATGTCTATTCTATTACAATATATTTGACCCAATATTTTAAGTTAAAAACTTGATAGTCCATTCGTTTTTGCCCTCGGGGGGGGGGGGGGGATTCCTCCCCGGAAACGAAGCGATTTTTAAAACGCCTGTTTATACTATTTAAGAAAAATGCCAGTACTAGAACCCTGTCAATTCACTAACATATAACCTTGCATACACCGGCTTTAACAGAAACTGCCAACTTTCTCACATGGGGGGGGTTTTTTTTTTTTTTTTTTTTTTTTTTTTTTTTGGGGGGTTTTTTTTTTTTTTTCAAAGAGGGACCCCGTGATTGGTAGCAGGACTTGAACCCATGGATCACTTCTTTTTTCTACTTGAAAGGACACAAATTTAAAGGGAATAGTTTATGGTATAGAAAAATATATGGATTGAAAATGTAAATAAAATGAGAGGAATTAGTGGAAATACTTAAATAATTGAATAAAACAAGTCTAACTATTTGAAAAAAAAATAAGAAAAATGTGTTGGCAATATGACCACCTGAGGAACCAGGTAAAAAAAAACACATAAAATTTTAAAAAAAATGCCCAGGAAAGGCCTTTTTTAAATGTGTCATACCAAGGCTATTTAGCCTTGTTTCCCAGTATCCTTATGTGTCAAAAGATAGCATGCAGTTCATGTTTTATTAGAAAATGAGTGTAGGCATGCTCTATTAAATACTTAACGTTCCTTTATGGTGGGGGGTTTAAAATATTTAGGAAAGGCCAGTACTAGCTCTCCCTCATAGTTATAAAGAAACTGCCAACTTTTAAAAAAGGGGGGTGGGTGGGGGGAGTTGAACCAAAGGCCCTTTATTAATGAGAAGTTATATGTATTCTTTTTAACACGAGGCGGTAGCTATAGGTTTCCCAGATGTGCAAAAAAGCATGCAGTTCATGTTTTATTAGAAAAGTAGGGCTCATTAAAACTTCTCTTAGTTATAAAGCACTTTTGTATGCTTTTTACTAGAGCTATATAGAATCTGTTAAGCTTATTGACAACTGTTACTTGTACACATAGAAGGGTGTTTACATTTATCAGTTTTAGTTTTGTGAAAGTCTTTTCAATAACTGATGCCTACAATAAGAAAATACTGCATACAATTTAAAACACCGACTATGAGCATACATGTAACTTGAGGATGAATTTTCCATTTCTCATGAAACTAGGGATAGTTTATATGTTCAATAGTTCTTAAAAAATTAAGTTCCATAACTAACACCAAATATAATTTTGTTTCAAATCTAAAATTGTAACAGCGTCTTCTTAAAAGGAAAAATATGACATACTGTATCGTATGTGACCATATTGTGTTGAAAATTTGAGTATAATAAAATAATTAACAAATTTTATTTTTGCCTTTTCAAAAACGAAAATGGGTTTTCCAGTTTTCAAATATCTTTTGTAATTTTCCAGAAGTCTCTCAGAGAGAGGCTGCAAATTGGTTGTACATTAATAAGCATGCCTATTTTGAATTATAATTGAACTTCACTTCTAATGATGTGCAAAGTATATCTCTGATTGTTTACAACATTCAATAAAGCGAAAGTAGGACAAAAAGACCACCCAGGTCAATCTAAGGAAATACACAAACATTCACTTGTTTTTTTGAAGCAGTATTTCAAACAGGGAAATACTCCACGGCTATTGTAAAGTTTAAGGAACCAGTTTCAAACTGTACTTCCCTGTTACAATAATTATTCCAGATTTAAAAGAAAATTTGATTTGGTTTTAGTAATATACCTTTAATATTTTAAAACTCCTAAGTATTTGAATATCAGTGTCAGCAATACAGTCTAAACGTGATATTTCCATTTACTATTAACCTGTGGCAAATTGAAAATCATGAAGTTTGGCAAAAAGTGTACTGTATGATTAAGGATCTAAAAAAAGGCATGAAGCAGAGACATTCATCAGCAACTTTCTCAGTACATCATTCACTAGAAAACGTTTCAACTAAATTGGAGAAATTTGGATTTTACTTTTTGGCTACACTTGTCTTTTTTTCCAGCTAAGAACCTTTGCAATATAATATGTACAAACTCAATGTAGGCTACCTTATATCGGGCATGAGAGATTGGAGGTTTACTGAACAGACACATTCAGATGACCATCATGATGTTCCTGCTATTGATGTGTAAGGCTTACAGTGTTCTGTGTGGAAGTTGTAAAACTGACCAGTTCCTTTAGTTAAATGCTAGGTGTTTTAAAAGTTTAATGATGACTAAGTGTGAATAAAAATATTCATCATGCAATGTAGCAATACTGTTAATTAAGAACAGCTTTAAAAAAGAAGAAAATCTTATTCATTCCTATTCATGTCTTACCTGGCCTTTGTGGCTCAAAGAACTGTGCTGGGTTAAATGCAGGTGCCAGGCAAGTACAGATTATATGTCTGTATTACAGGAACAAGCAAATATAGCGCAATAGACCGTTAATGAACCGCTGCAGTAAGTTTATTATACCACAACAAACAAAGTTTTGGGGAACGGGTTTATAGGAGTCAGCTTGTCGGTAGATTGGTTGGTCAGTCAGTTTGTTTGTTCATCAGTCAGTCGGGCTGTAGATTTTGTGTCCGCTCTATAATGTCCTGAACCCCTTGAAGGATATTCTTTTAATTTGGGTCATTTGTTCATATAATCAAGACTACGTAAAGAACCCATATTCCAAACCTGTAGGCTCAAGGTCACATTTTAAATAGGATTTATAGGTTTTTTCATGTGCGCTCAATATCTCTTGAACCCCTTGAAAGATTTTATGAAACTTGGGTCAAATGTTCATCTTATCAAGATGACATGGAAAACCTATGTTCCAACCCCGTAACCTCAAGGTCAATGCAACACTTAGAGGTCATTGGTTTTTAGTGTCCCCTCAATTTGAAGGATTTCCATGAAAGTTTGGTCAAATGTTCATCTTATCAAGAATACGCGTAGAACCCGTGCCCCAAGCCCGCTTGGAAAAGGTCAAGGTTACATATACGGGTCAATGGTTTATTTGTCTCCACTCAATTTTCTATATCCCTTGAAGGATTTCAAGGATTTTTCGTCAAATGTTTAACTCTTCAAGATGACATGCAGAACACATGTTTCAACCCCATCATCTCAAGGTCAAACTTAGGGGTATTTCATTTTCAGTGTCTGCTCCATATCTTTTAAACCACAGATAGGATTTTAATGAAACTTGATCTAAATGTTCATCTTACTAATACACTGCACCTCAAGGTCAAGGTCACGCTTAAGGGTCAAAGGTCATGAGACTATACTTCCTTAACCTTTTGAATGATTTTCTTGAAAGTTGGGTCGAGGTTTTGCCTCGATTAAAGTCAAAGTCACATTTTGGGGGTCAAAGCTCATTAGACTATACCTCCTTGACCTTTTATAAGATTAACATGAAACTTAGGTCAAATGTTCAGAGTATTAATGTGATACGTAAAACATATGTTCAAACTGTGCCAGCTTAAGAGACACTCCCTACAACTGATGTAAAATTAAATTACTTAAAATCCTAAATCATAGAATATTTGCAAGTATTATAACTTAACGTTAAAGTTTAAGCGATATGTTCTCGTCATTGTCGATAAAATCAGCGTTTCAAAATATGTTGCAGTACCGTTAACCATTTAATACTCTATGTAAAGTTGTTGTTGTACAATTCATCGGTGGGTAGCGATTTATTGGCCTCTATCTTGATTATTTGTGGTAAAATGAAGCACTTTTCGATATAAGTTTATATATTTATTTATCATTTTACATTCATTGAACACATTATTTTTGTTCAGAAAATGTAATCTTCTAGATGTAAGGAGTTTCCCTTTAAGATCAAGGTCATAATTAAGGGTTAAAGGTCATAAGACTATATCTGCCATGCACTTTGAAGAACTTTCATAAAACCAAATGTTCTGTATATCAAAATGATGAGCATATTAATGTGTATCTCGGCTATCTTGGTTAATCATATAGTTGTTGAGGTAGGGTAATGAGAGAAGCCAGTTGTTGTTTTGGTATTTTCCTCAAATTCAGTGATAGCTTGTTGTAGGAATTTAAAGCCTGTTCTGACATATTTTGGTCATTTAATAGTTTACCGAATCATAGTTCTTGGGAAGAACCAATGTTAGACTCTCCGATCCTCCGTAAGAAACTGCCAACTGACAAATAATGATACATGGTTCATAGCAGAGCTTGGACCCTTGACCCTCAATCTATGAGAGGTTACAGTGAATTCAAGTCATTAACTTTAAAAACTTGACCACGAAGGTAGATTTCAGTGATAGCTCTATTTTGTTTCCTGTTGTATGAACCCATAACTGCTTACAGTATGTCCCATCTACAAGCAGTATTTGCATTGAAATTACTAAGTTAGGGTCTGGCTTGATTTTCACAGAAAAATCTAGAGACATTGTGCTATTCTTTTACAAAATGGCAAGCTACTGTGCTAAAGAAAAATAGAGCATAATTTTATGTGCGTTAACTATTTCTTCTGTTGTTTGAGAACATCGCTCTACCAGTACGTGCAGTGCTTTGATTTAAATTTGCATGTGTACTTCCTTACAAATCCGTTGTCTTGTATAATTTTATTGTGCGTAAACAGATTACGACAAAATTTCTTGTTGCAACTAAAGTCGCCCATATTACCATTTGAAGGCGAAGTGTGGTACATTGATTTTACAGGTTTTTTCGGCGCAGCTGTTTAAAGCTCGATTTTGACCGGAAGTTTGGAACTTTTCAATTGCCAATGAAATGACAAGAATGTTTAACATTTTTTGAATTGAGAAATTTACGCTGTTGGGTTATACAGAATGAGACAGGTCAATAAAAAACTTTTGCGTTTTCAGTCTTTCTTGAATGGGTTTAAAATTTAAGTAAGTAACAGAGCATTATAATGTGATTAATACCCCGAAAGACTGCTTTATAAACTGAGGAAGTTGTGTAACAGAAACCTTGCAAAAAAAAAAAAATAGAGATATTTTCAATAACTCTGTAATTAGTCAAGATAATAATTATGGTTGTTGCCACTGCAATCCTCTAATTTTGCTGACTAAAATATTAAGTTGTATTTAATTACCAGTAGTTTTCAGGCTACCGGAAGGAAAGTCAATAACGGTAGCAATAACATATTTGATAAGAAAACAAGGATTAAGGTTCCTGTGCACTCACTTCCTTTGCACATGTACTGACCATTGTATGAGTTGTATTAAATTCCAACCAATTGGGAAGTATCTGGTAAGGAAAAGTACAAAGGGAAATCACTTAAATAGTCAAGGTAGAGCTATGGTTCGGTTGTACACTGCAATTCCTCTGAAGTGCTTAATCATGTATGAAGTTGTTTTGAATTCTCAGCCAGTAGTTGTTAAGTTATGCTTATTAAAAAAATTTCAAAGGGCAATAACTCTTAATAGCCAAGATGAGTTATGCGTTCATATACTCAAATCCTCTCAGTCGAGGCGCTTAAGTATGTTTTAATAATACACCAGGCTCTTACTACCAGTATGAAGAAATAACTATCCAATATTGATTTTTTTATTTGACGGGGGTGGGAAGATTTTAAGAAAGCAACTACATTTAGGAGTCTTCTTTATGCCGAAACTCTACCAGCATCAAAAAGACAAATCGACTACAATTATTATCAATCCGATTTATTACTATGTAAAGGGAAGTAACTGCGAATAGTAGTCGGCAAACTCCAATAGATTTAACATCATTAAGCACAAACCAAAATGCTTTTATAACTTCCCAATACGCTATTGATTAAGATGCGCATAATGTCACTTTAATACAATTATCAATTCTACGATTTTTTGACGATTTTAGCCAAGTATATAAATGTTCCATAAGCCAGGTTTTACAAATATACCATAATAACGTGGGCTTTATTGATCTGCGTTCGTAAGATTTCTTTGAGTCTCGCTGCACTACACTTGCATTTGATTGGCTGGTTGTATTTAGAATGCTACATGAATATGCGCAATCCCAAAGGAAGGTGATTCACCTGTCCTTAAATGATATTGAGCTGTTTATTGTTTAAGACTGAGTTGCATAGTGTCCCAGTCTTATCAGGTAAACTAGCTATGGAGTTTCAGTCTTTCTGCCAGGTTTTGAGATTCTGAACAAATTATTTAGATCAGTCAGCTGTTCTTTTGTAAAATTAAAAAAAAATACCTGGTATGTCCATATAAAGCCATGAATTGCATTTAATGCAGTCTGTCGAAACATCGTAGTACACTCTTGGTAATATTTTTTTGCTGCAAATTTCAAAACGTGGCAATTGAGATCAAACAACTATTTCAAAACATTCAGAAGTAGGTAATTTAAAGCACTTTGACCTGGCTATGTTGCTGTCTGTTTACAATCAGGAATTCTACATTCAGATGTTTGCGTTTCGTAAGTTTTTCTAACCATGATGTTATTCATAGGATTATTGTATTTCGTTTGTTCATATCTCAAATATATTGCGTTCCAACGAACACTTTTAATAAATTCTGCAAAAGAATAAGCACTCGTGAAAGCTATGAGAGGTTCCGTAGGAAATTGTCGTTGAAGCACGTCTGATTGGATGTTTACTCCTACTTGTTTTATTAAAACGAACATAAGCGCGGCACCCCACTGCGGTGCCCCATTTCTTTGATAAAAAATATCACTTCTTTGATTCTAAATCCTGCTTTGAATTTTAATCCATTCAAATATGTAGAGACTAAGAAAATTAAGACTTTAAATTGTAGGACAGAATTATGTGATTCAATTTCATTTTTTAATCCGATATTCTTGCTCGGATTAGATACAAATTAGACTAATTTAAAAGTCTTTTGATTGCTAATTCACATTTTTCCCTATTGGCAAAGACTCTCTTAGCCAGAACTTTATCACATTGAAAAATCTCGAAGCCTTTAAAAACCGTTCACAATCCGGTGTGTTTGCGAAAAGAACAATATAGCCAGTGACGTAAGTAAACTACACAGCTTTCTAAAAGGGAACGTTTGCTATTTTGCTTAACAAAACAGTTATCAATGAGTGGATAACTATACAGCACACTGTAATAGTCTGGCAGTTTTGTTCCTTCGCAGCTTTGATTAGGTCAACGGTTTTCCCCTAAAGTCGAATTGTGCAGTGTTTGTTTGTATGTTGTTGTTTTTTTTTTGGGGGTTATTTTAAATCTCAGGTCGGTCTGTATTCGGAGGAAGTTTCGAGCACAGGTTTGACTGTATATAAGAGGAGTTCCCTCGTTAAAGCATCACAGCAATGTTATCGGCCGTATGTACCTCGTCATGGTCGTCCTACCAAGTAATGTTTGCAGGTATGGATACAAGCTCCAAAAATAGTAAGTAACTCGACAAGCTCCGAGCACTTGAATTGACAGCCCTACATTTAATGTATATATGTATGTCTAAAATACCCTGTTTCACTTAGCTTTTACGATACTGGATTCCACATTTCATTGCAAGTCAAAATAAAGCTTGTCACATCCAATACTGACGTCTGCATTTATTTGATGATAGAGGAAAATTTAAGGCAGGTGAACAACTTTTGTTTCAGGAGAAATACCAGTACATTACAAAATTATGAGCGAAGTACACCTACCATTCAAGGCAAAAGGGCAGACGACAATACAAAGCCTGGTTTCATGCTTATAAAAGTTTCTTGCGCACAATCACATGCTAAGTACGAAATCATGCTCAAGAAATATGAAGTTCAGTCAAATTGATCTAATTTACAAAGTCAGATTTAAGATGAAGATACATACGAGGAATAACAGACCTTCTGATTATTGTTACGGAACTCGACATTTAAATGAACTTGACTTGACTTCACATTACTTTACCATCACTTCGTGTTGAACATGAGATTGTGCTCAAGAAGCATTTATGAGCACGGGGCAAGATCAACAGAGTATGACATAGACAAAGCAGACGAAAAAAATTCATTTTACATTTTTTCTTCTTATGATGCATAGTCGGCCATTTTGTCAAAGCAAACCCCTTTAGTTTCGGAACTATCACTGTGACAGTGTCATGAAAACTGTTGGATCAGACTGATCTTCGAAAACGTAAATTAAACATGCAGACGATATTTTGAATTGAAAATAATGCGGGCCTTCACATTGTTTCTTTGAGCTTCCGAAAAGGAAAATAAAACAAATCAAGGGAGATAATCAAAACAAACTTCTTGAATTATTTGCATAGCGTTGTTAACATATCACTTTTACAATCTATTTTGACATGTATTGATCCCTTTCCAACAATGTATGCTTTAACATAAAAATTACTGACGTAGCTTGTAAAACTGTAAATCGGGTTATATTCGCTACATATACGGCATCGCTATTTTCGCTGAATTCTCCATTCCGCTTATTAAAAATTTGTGCGAAAGATCATTTTCACACAGATTTAAATAAGGTAATTCATCAATCGCGAATTTTGGATTTGTGAATGAGTCTTTCCGCTATGGAGTCGCTACATGTTCGTCACGCGAAAACATTGACCCAATTTACTGTTTTGAACACTGCTTGTATCATTTATGAAGTATTATAAAAGCACTATTAAATAGCCAACTTGAAATAAAACAGAGCATCCGTTCTCCAAAAATGTATACTTCCTACTAACTGTACAGATAAGACATTTTATGTACTAAGCATTTTTTAAATAAATCGAATGAACTCAGAAACTAATTGAGTAGAGATAATACAAAAGTGTTTCGTATGAGAGATATGATTTGCTTTAAAATTATATGTAGATTTTACAACACCTAATTCAAAAGGCATATGCAAAGTCAAGTTGATGATTTTTTCTAATTAAAGATACTAGAATTAAAGCAAGGAAGACATGAAACTTGTTTATTTTATGCGCTATGTAAACGTAATACACAAGGAAGTATGTGTTATGAAATTCAGAAGTTGTTTTGCATTATGGTATAAAAATTGGAATGGTGAATTTACCTTTACTTTACCTCATAAAGTATTTCATTCATTGTAGCGGCAATGTAACTTAGATACCATTTCAATTATATGTGTGGTTCACATCAAAATTTCTTATATGATTTGATATTATGTATATATTGGGTTATTCACAAATTGATTCAATTACATTTTGTGTTAATTACATGTACAGTACACACATAGTGCATATACGGTACATATACATGTACACAGTTTGACATGTACCTTGGATTCAGAAATATCTATGTACTATTACTTAATATGCCATATACATGTACAGTGCAAATACGTTACTCTAGCATAGTTTAACACATTACTATTAGATTCATAATTTCCTGTATACCGTTGTACATACATATGAAAATGAAATAAATATGTCCAGTCACTGTGCATGTAAGTAATTTTGACACAACTGAGTTCAAAACATTTTCTTGTACAGTGCACAACAGTTTTTTTAATACAGTTTGACAAGTATCTTTCTAGAAACCATCAGTTTTATCATGTATTTGTATGGTGCAGTACAGAAGGATACCTATCGTAGGATTTATACATCCAGTAAACTCCGTATATAACGAATACAGATATAGCGAAATTCCGGATATAAAAAACCAAAATCGGAAAAATGCATTAACACATGAACATGTACATACTTATACTTAACGATCTAAAACGTCAGCTATAGGGTGGCAAACTCTTCATATCAAGTTACTGTATACCGCTATCCGGTGTTTGACAGGTGTGGCTTTCGCTAAACCAGACTGGACTAAACCGGCATGTCTTAGAAGTGCGATACTCGTGCACCAACGATCATTTTACAAGAATACTACAAGAATAGTATTACCTTCACAAATAAATTACTGTTTTAACAAACATGTACATAAATTTTAATACTCAAAAGATTCTATTCCCCATGTATAAATGATACTAAAAGAAGAATTATTACGTAATAATACATTCGAAAATTGGGAAATAACTAGATTAATGAAAACTTACTAAGCAAATATAAATGCAAATCGGTATGCTATTATAAATATATGATTTTATTACATAAATGCTGTGAATTATTTGTATATAAAGTTATTTTGAAAAAAAAAATCGTTTTGGCATACTGAAAGTAAGATTCTATTATAACTAATTGTGTTATCTTTTCTAATATGTATCAATCAAAAATTATATACATATCTATTTACAAGTTGCTTTTATTATGTTTCTATACTGATATGACATATATAACTACAGTTTTATCACACGATTTATAATGGTACCTTCAGTTTTCTTGAAGATTTTCAATATTAAAAACAAATTATTATTATAGTTAATGTCAAAATAAAAAATTTCTCACCGACAGTATATAAACCTGTACCCGGACTGCGGCAAGTGTAGATCATGATCATCCTTCACATCCGGCCAGACTGATCATGATCTGCACAGTATGTTTTTTCAGTCACTGAACATTTTCTAAAATTAGTAAATAAATCCTTATATATAGCAGATGACCACGCTTTAAGTAAATATACTGTTACTCTACATAATTGCCAAAATGCTTTAGTTTATATTAATTTATTATAGCTCGATTGTGAACATTGTTTCTTCGAGCTCAAAATAAATGAAGGGAGATAATCAAAACAAACTTCTTGAATTATTTGCATAGCGTAGTTAACATAATGTCTCCTTTATTCAAGTAATAATAATAGTCAGATAACCGAAATCGAGAAACGTTTGATTTCTTTGTTTTTTTGTGACTTTAAGTCTATATTTTGTGATAACTATTAACGTATGCATTTAAGCCTAGTTTTTCTCTTAGTCTTAGACTTTCAAAAAAGATGTTTAAACCAGGGTCCGTATATTACAGGGTTATGGACTATGTTTAAACTTACTTTCAGTCCTTTATTGGTTTGGAATTTTATAGTAATTTTATAAGTTAAGAAAAGTTGGCAGTTTTAGAATATATCTGAATTAGGTCCCCAAGACTTTGACAATTCATACGCAATATAATCTATGTTTATTATATTGATAAATGTCTAAATATCTCTTGAATATTCGTTTTGAAATAACAACTTTTCAAGATTACCTGCTATTATTCCAATGGTTGAAGTCCGCGATGTAAGAACTTGTATGCTAAATAGATGATCGCGCTGGAATGGCTAGTGCTGGTATCATTTGAACGTTTGAAACAAATGAGTTTTGAAGCGGATATCATCTGAATATCTGACGATGAAATCAATTGAATGTTTGACGATGTACTAATTTCAATATTTGAAGCTAATGCTCTCACTCAAACCGGATGTTCTATTTAAGTCAAGCCTCTTTATGATAAATTAAAACGAAACTCACACAAGGCATGACATTAGAACCGGAAGTGATTTCACAGCAGTCAGCATCGTTACTTCTGGTCCATGTTTAGGCATTCAGAAACAGGCAGTTTTTCTGAAGCAAAATGGCGCGCGTGATTCTGCAGACCTGTTTGGACCGGATGTGACGTCGTTACAGTGCTGTATGATATGAAGATAACCAAAAAACGCTTCATATAAAACTTCAGTGCTTTGATCATGAATTAGCTCTAGAACAGTAAGCAGTCTGTAGGCATGTATATTGATACTTCGTAGACAGGCAGACAGTCTCAGTAAATATTCCATTGCGTAATGCTGTCTAGCGAGGTTATGTGTCATTGTTATTTTTGTAATAGCAACATCAGACAAAATATTGCGCATGTTACATTGTATTATACACAAACTTGTCCCTGTGGACCTTTTCACTAGTCCATGTGTAAACTGCATACTGTATAGACAAAACTAACGGCAAAACATTCTGTTGTTGAACTGAAGTACTAGATATGTCTGGCCAGGATGTTCGGGTTATATCCCACACATTCAGGATTATACTAAATGTACATGCTATATACATAATCCAACTAACTAGACTGTTTCGTCGGAAAACAGTTTTTGTTAACCGTCATATAGATATACAAAACGGCATAAATGTGCATTGTTCATGTATATAATACTAGCATTTTAGCGTTTTGATATGGTTACTATATGTTTTGATTTACACACTTTTGACAAAAATTCATACATTCAAATTATATAAGCACACCTTAGTCGAATATATAATACAGTTTTCACACTTTAACATATTCCTATATACAGGTTATATAGTTTCACCAAGCAAAAATTTGTACCATACTAAAAGTCAATAATACGTCATATATGACGTCATATGGCAACTTAAACAAAATGAAATAAAAACAAAAATTTGGACATTTTTGAAGGAAAATGAAATACAATTCCATTAAAAAAATCTAAAAAATCTAATCAAAGCCAGTTTTTTCAGCTCTTTAACAACAACTAATAGGTATATCTTAAGATTTCTTAACAATTGTACCTTTAATGCTTGGTGTGACTCATATACTAGCTGGCACGTCTAGAAAATAAAATCTTCTGTATTTTTTTCCAATCACATATCACTTTGCATACACTTTTGACTGTTTTGTAAACCGTGAATATGCTGATGGAGTTTTTGACCGCTGGCTCTTTGTTGACGGCATTTTCACTGTGGACGATTGACGTAACTTCAATATTCTTGTCCTACAAATGACGCACTTTAGAGGCAAACATCGTTGTGAAACTGCAACCTTAAATGTAAAATAGATATTCTATAATGCATCCTTCAGTGTAGATTCTGGTCAAAACAAATATTTTGAGCCTCGATTTGATGTCGAGATCAGCCTCGATGCGAAACCGACATCAGACTCCAATTGAAATCGAGATCAGCCTCGCGTTGACATCTACATATCGCTTTTCTCATAAAACTTGAATGATATGTCATCAATTAATCAATCAATCAATCAATCAATCAATCAATCAATCAATACACCAATCAAAACATCAATCAATCAATACATCAATCAATATAACATATCAGTAGATACAAGGTCATCTAAATTATGTCTTGGGTTCTTGCATGACGAGACTGTAATGCTGAGAATTTGTTCCTTTTGCTGTTATGTCCAAACTTTGTCTCTGTTGCTCGGTTCATCGATCTCATTGGAAGATTCAGTGCAAAATTGCACAAACTGCTTAAAATGATGCATATTACGTACGTGCATCTTAGAATATTCGATCAGTTGTCTTTTGTTTGATATCAATGGGTTTAATATGCAAATATTTTCTGCTGATGCGTCTATTTACCAGTCGATCGATATTTTGCAGTCGTTTTAAATGTGTAAAAGGTTCTACTCAAGCTTAATGAGAAAATTACATAGTTTTGTACATGTGTTAAGCTACAAACTTCAAATGAACAAAAACTGCTCTTTAAAGGTAGCAGGTTCGGACTGATTTGGTTATAATAGTGCCGACTACCTGTGACTGCTTACACAGGGCCAGTTTTTGTACGCTAAATTATTAATTGACGCTTTGATTGGTGTTTCATTGTGTAATTAAAGGAATTTTAAAAAGCCTTCATTCTGATCGTTTCAGTCAATCGTAGCTTCAGCATTGTAGAAACAATGCTATAATACAAAGAATATGAATGGAGAAACATATGTTTTGGATCTGACCAGAAAGTTTTCTTAGATCAATTCTGAACGATATAAGAATCATGTCATTTTAAATGCGGTCACATGACCTTAGCCGTCACTACAGCCAATCCGCCATTACACTCAAACCGCCACTACATTCAAACTGCCAGATTTGTAATTGTTAAAGCAGTTAAGGAAGTAGCTGTCTGCTATAAGTGTCCAGTCATATTGTATTTCCTTCTTTGATAATCTTGTGCAAGAAAATCCGAAATTTGAATCTTCTTGTATAAAATTCAGCATTAAGAGTTTACGTTTCGCGAGCCGCATGTATTCAGCTTAGCTTGTGCATCCACAAAGGCCGAAATTATTTGATAATATTTATAGATCAGCACTGCCCATTTAAACATGTCTTTAGTTTTAGTTCATTGTAATTAACGATATAGGCCAAGGAGAACGTGTGAGTCACGTTTCATTTAAACCTATCGAACTATAATGAAAAATGCACTCAAAACAATTTATACCGGAAAATATCAATTTGCTGGTCTTCCCAAAGAGCATTGATATTACCTGTATTGTTTTAATGAAGCATTTTCTACAAATAACTTTATGGCCACATGGAAAGGTCTGCATTGTTGCTTTTGCACTCATGCATATCACACACTGAAAAATAAAGCAAATTTGTCAAGAATATCACAATTTTACAGTTTCGTTCGAACATCACTAAATTTGAGTTCATTTGTTTCCGATTAGTATACATCAAATGAGTTTATGTGGACGTAGCTGTCCTTTTACTTTAAAGTCCGAAGATTTCTTAACTTACTGATATTGTAAAACAATATACTGATAGGATAATGATAGAACAATGTTCATTTCTTTTGTATTCAAGTCGTTTTTCACGAAAAAGAGTTGCCGGGGAGCCTTTTTTTATTTTTTGCAATATCATTGAAAAAAATAATGTTCTATATTTCTGACATGTACATCGATTTAAAAAGTAAAGTTAGGAATGTTTTTGGTAGAAATAACGGTCATTTTCGCCGGTAAACATCTTTTTTCGTAAAATAAAACTACTTGTCAATTTAGTCCTTGGACTTTGACCCATTTAATTACTGTCGGTAAACACCGAGGGTAACGAGTGAGTCAAGCCTCAGTGACTGTCGCGTGGCATTATTTCACGTCATATTTTTATACTTTTTCAAATGCTAATCAACGACTGGCCCAGTATACTCTATATTGTACTAGTATCATCCAAAGGAAGTGGTAAATAGTGACATCTCTATAAACACAATTGTATTTTATAGAATATTAGTTTGAAAGTAATCAGTTTTGGAACGCTTCTATTTCCTTGTAATGTTTATTTGACCCAGCATGATCGATTATTTGTTGTATACATAAGACAACAGAGTAGTTCCATAGTAAATTTTCCTGAAGCTTCTTCGTTATGAACGAGCTTTTATGAGTTTCTAAAGTTTTTATTCTATTTTTGAAGAGTGAGATAATGCTACTGATATTTGATGAACGTTTTAAAGAGAGATCTTAGTACGAAATCCAGACAGTTTAAGTTTTAATCTTGATAAAAATGCAAAACACCTGCCGAGGATAGTGTGTACACTTAATATGAAGTAGTACGGAATGAATGGAGAAAAGGCATTTTTATTTTCCAAAATAGTAAATAAGTGTTAAAAATATCGCGAGGAATGCTATTTTTTTCTACAAGCTTACAAGATGGTAACGTATCCACTTTTTCACTGTGGTCTGGACTAAATTAGAAGGTCACTGACTACTGGTGACTGACGTCAGTGCGTTTGATATACCCGGTAATGTAAATGTCATAAAAACGTTTCATGCCGGAAGAGAGTTGAACAGTTTGTTCTAAGACTGACGATGTACGTCTTTTGCAGTCGTTAAAATAGGAAACCTTCGTCTTATTCATAACACGTGCTTGCGACACTTAACCGCAAAACCCCATTCTGCTAATGAAACATTTCAATGGCGATATTGAAACTGTCGATGGTGAGTATGACATGTTGCTTTCAAATCAGGAATCAAAGTAATTTTCCATAAACAATGAGGTGCGGCGATGCAGAACTTGTGTAGGTGATTGTTGGTAGGTTGGTCAAAGATTTTTTTTTATCTAGATTTTACGGTTCTGCACAAGGGGTCGGTTTTCCTAACAACCATAACGCGGAAGGAAACCAATGCTCGACTCCCTTTCTCTGCAAGAAACTTCCTCACGTGAAAGTCAGGTCCGTCGCAAGACTCGAATCCATGACCCTCTATAAGTGAGAGGTGTCAGCGATCCTAGTCACTCCACTTTTTAACTGGCAAAAATAGTACGGATATCTTTTGATAATACTATTTTGCAAGTCGGTGTAAACAAATCCCCCCCCCCTCCCAAAAGCTTCAGAGAGAGCTTCACGTAAGTTGTAAGAACTTGTTTCGCAATCGAATGTAAATAAATAAGTACAAATACGAAAAACAAGTGATATCCTTATTCAATTAAATTTGAAAGCCGTTCCCAAAAGGTATCAAATACCCCTGAAGCAAAAAGGCAAAAATTTTTTAGTGTATCATGTTTCAATTATTCAAATTTCATACACAACAAAAGCAAATAAAATGAATTGAAAAGTTTCAAAATCACGCAAAAATGAAAAAAAAAAAAAAAAAAAAAAAAAAGGAAAAAAAAAAAAAAAATTACCAAGGGAAAATTTTGCGTTTCTAATCGGTAAAAGTGTCATAGATAAAGGATTTAAAGTAATTTAGTACACAATAACTTTGTAGGTTATAGCTAAGAATCATAAAAGTATATAACAGTTTTATTCCTATTGACCAAAGTTGAAAAGTAATAAAATCTTTTTTGATTGGCCCAGTCATAAAATGATTTTCCAACAATTTCGTGTGATAATTTTTGTTTGTATCCACTAATAATAGAAATGGTTGAGTATAACCTATTTTCTTTTAATTTTCTCAACATATTTTATGTTTTAAGAACATCAATTTTTCTTGAGCATAATTTTTCTGGTCATTTTGAACAGTATTATAGCTTTACATATCAGTCAACTTGTTCGATTGTTTCGATTGGTAAGAAAGAGTTTAGTTAAATTCTGATCAATCGGTGACCAGAAATTTAGAACGAGATAAATATTTGGAAGCTTCGGCAAAAGGTATTAAAAATTTAATTCTCATTATCGCTTGAAGTGATGAATTTACTCTAAGAAGAAACTAAAGATGAATTACAAACCTCTTCGTCTTCAGCTGTTACTGATGACGTAAGCGGTGTCTTGGTTGGTGACGTCACATTTTGTTCCGTATCTTTGTCGTCGATTTTTGCTAACAACTTATCCTGAAAAAAGAAAGAAATCATATTAAGAAAATGATATAAGTGCAGTCCAACGTCTCTAAACAACACCTCCGAACAGCACAAACCTCTCCACAAAGACAGATGTTTTATTTCCCAAAGCATTTATATCTCCCTAGAGCAACAACCTCTGCACAAAAACAACAATTGATGTTTCCTTTGGTGTTGTAGAGAGATTGGACTGTAAAACGTTTACTCTTGCATGATTCGAGCCGTCTGTCAGACTACAGCCATATGTAAGAAAGAGGGATACATGTATCAAGCATTGTAAATTATACAATTTAAATGACGTCAACTTGTGTCAAATGACGTTTCGTAGATATCCGCGTTTTAATACACCCTAATTTTTGCATTTCTTCTTGCTTTGCGTGTTATTGGTCCTGTTAAACATTATCCTTTAAAGCGTTTATTAACTCACAAAAAATGCCAATTATATTCAATTGAAAATAGATATATATTTGCAGCAACAAGGGCTATTTCACATACATACCGTAACAAAATTCAAACCGAAACGAAAACTTGAGCACGAATTCGATATTTTGTTTATTGATTATAGGATTCGGTCACTGCATTTTGCTATTTTTAGCTCCGCGTACTTTTCACTCATTCGCACGCTAATAGAATTTGACGCTTATGTCGAACATGACAATAAGTACTAATATTCTACAATAAGTACCAATATTAAACAAGATATATAAATACTATACAATAAGTACCAATTTTATACACTAAGTACCAATATTATACAATAAATTCCAATATTATTCCAGGTAGAAAATAATTGAATGGAGTCCTTATTGAGACTAATTCTTCATGTCTTGGATTTTGTCGTTCACTTAACACAGATTAATTTCTAAATTACGAAGTAACTGAGAAGAAAATCACGCAATTTTGATGGAAACGTTGCATGTTGCAGGTAATTAATTAGTAAGACAGTAATTATGGAAAATCTGGTGAACTTCAAATGGAAGACGCCTGCTGAGTAATTGGTACATTTTAATGGCTATCAATTAGGAAAATATGCCTTCTCTCACCATTGTTAGTTCAAAGCCAAGATGAAACTTAACAACACCTAGTCTGATCATGATATGCAGTGTTCGTTATTCAGGCATTAAATTTCCAGTTAACGTTAGAAAAAAAAACCTTCCGTTATGAATTATTTTTAATGACACTGTCAAAATTGACAGATGAATGATAATTTTAGCAAAATATGGTCCATGCATTTGGACCTTTTGGGTATTATAACAAGGTGTTATAGCTACTTTTACTTCAAGTTAAAACATTTTTAGAGTGCAATTAGATGATGAGGAGGAGAAGGAAGAGGAGGAGGAGAGGGGGGAGGAGTCCGGGTAAGGAAGAAACAGGTAAAGAGGAGACGGGGGAAGAGTCCAGGTGAGGAGGAGACGGGGGAGGAGGAGACGGGGGGAAGAGGACACGGGGGAGGAGGAGACGGGGGAAGAGTCCAGGTGAGGAGGAGACGGGGAGGAGACGGGGGAAGAGGAGACGGGGGAAGGGTCCAGGTGAGGAGGAGACGGGGGAGGAGGAGACGGGGGGGAGAGGAGACGGGGGAGGAGGAGACGGAGCAGAGGAGACGGGATGAGGAGGATTTACAGAATAATATTGGACTTTTCTGTCAGGTCGCAGCCACATTATCCAAAATGGACTGTAGGTTCATATGCGCTAGTTATAACAGTAATGATATTCAGCTTTTAAGATTATGTAAGTCACTTTGGAGAGTAATGTCACTTTTTCTCAGACAGTAATTTGTAATAATAGAATT
Organism: Saxidomus purpurata; assembly: GCA_022818135.1. NCBI lineage: Eukaryota > Metazoa > Mollusca > Bivalvia > Venerida > Veneridae > Saxidomus > Saxidomus purpurata. The sequence continues at coordinate 29,320,646 of JAFMSR010000013.1, forward strand.
TCTAAGCTGAAAGAAAAGTGAAACAAAATTCGAAATGAGAGCGGAGATTGCACTTTTTTGAACTTTGAAAACAGCCATTTTTCTTTTTAAGTAAACGTCAGAACTTGGTTTTCAACAGATCGATATCCGTTTGAATTTACATTTTTTTTTTAAAAAGTCAATCTTTGTAAAGTTATTGTTTTCATGATATGGTAATATGAATCTTGCAGCAACAATGCTTGCAGCAACAACTCGTCATTTTTAACGCTATGCCTGTGCGTAAAGGAACATGCCGCAGATTTCATTAAGTGCCAATTTGTATTTTCTCTAAGAAGAACCATGATTTTCCATTACAACATTTAATTGGTATTTTGATCGATAATTATTGTGAAAAATGTTTGTAATAACAAGTTATTATGTCCTGTTATTACGAAATAATGTTCATAACGGGACTATCTACTGCCATATACGCATTGAAGCATTACCTGCGTGTGTGAGAGACTGGCTTTCAAAAAAGTGTTAAATAGCAATATGGCAACTTTAATAATTGGTTTTTACGTAATAGCACATTGTCGCCATCTTGTTAAATGAACAATACACAGTCATAAGCCGCATCTTTGTAGCGGTATACCACCAGACGCATACAATAGTGGAAAGAATGCTTCAGGGCATTAACACGAATCGAGCATTTTAATTTAGAAAACATAAACCTCGTTTCTCGTATAAATGTTTCCTGTCAATTATATAACTTTGCGTCGTGCGGTGTATACGATGAAAACAGAGAATTCAATTTGCTGTCACGGTTTTACAGATAGAAATTATGGAATGTTACTGAAATTACATGAATATCTTTTTTTTATTATTATCATTATAATTATTATCATTATTATCTTATTATTATTATTGTTATAGACCTAATAATAAAACATGAAATAATCATATTAGTATCAATTATAACGCTAAAAATATAATACTAGTACATGTTCATAAAAATAGAATCTAGTACTAATTCAACAAGTGTTCTTTTACCATTATATGTTTTAATTTGTTTAGTAAAATAATGACCGTGTACATGAATAATGTAAATAAATAATTTGAATAAACAGGAAGCCGTAACACCAGCTTCTCAAATGACGTATCACTGTTGATGACGTAGTTTGCGGGCACGCTTGTACGACGGACACAGTGTTGTTTGACATCGCTACATATTTGCAACTATAAAACTGTACATGTGTTATAGTTAAGGAGCATTATTCTCAAGTGTAATGTAATTTTCCTGTTCTGTTCTGTTCTACAATAAAACTGAGTATGAGTCTTATGTTTACGGCTTTTTTTACCATGCACTAACATAACCCGAACTGTTCTCATACACTGAAAAATATTGATAGTATTCGCAGCATAGACGATGTATTTTTGGTTTTTATTAGAGCAATCAGTCTACAAGAAACTAGACCAGACGAGAAAACAGTCATTTACGTCAGTGGCTCACGCCTGGTTAGGTTTCCCAGGATTGGTATTTGATTAATGCTTGAATCTATTTACTCTGTAAACAGTCTTGCGGACATGAGATCATTCAATTTGATTTATTCCCTTTCTGAGTTTTATTTCTATTCTTTTGAGCGTCTGTTGCTTTCCCTATGAGGAAACTCCCGGTGGCAATACACTCTGGTTTTATTTTATGTATCTCTCTGTTTAACTTTTCTGTTGATCAGCATAAAATGTCACTTTCTGCTCAAAGCATTTCGTAAAAATATTTCAGTATGATACAGAAACTTCAGAATAGTTTCACAATGATGCAGAAGGAGAGTCCAACATTTTTTTATAATTATCATTATCATTATTACTATTATGATGATTATTGTTATTTTTATTATTATTGTAATCATCACCATCAATCATCACCATCACTATAATCATCATGATCATCATCATCATCATCAACATCACCAACATCATCATCATCATCATCATCATCATCATCATCATCATCATCATCCACTATTATTATTATTATTATTATTATTATTATTATCACCATTATCACCATTATTATTATCACTATCTTTATTATTATCATTATTATTATTATCACAACAGTAAACTCTTACATAGCGAACACCTTTTGTTCCTTATTTGGAGTATGTTATATCCGTATAAAATTTAAAAAAGAAGAAAAAAACGGGCCCAGAAAATTTGTCCTTTATATCTGGAAACTCGCTATTTATGGAGTCGTTATATCCAGAGTTCACTGTATTGTAATTATTATTAGTGGCAGTGTTAGTAGTATTAGTAGTAGTAGAAGTAGTATGTGAATAGATAGGCAAAAATAACAGATTGATATAGCTTCACTTTCGGTCGTCTCCGGAATGAGCCGTTATACCAACATATCGTCAAAGTACTCTTTAGCAACTACAGGTTATGTGTCTGACATGTTTTTAAAAGGCCTCTTTCATGTTTCTGGGCCAACGCAATATATCCCCCTCTCCAGTAGCGGCAAGGAAAAAAGAACAAAACGGCGCGAAAGTTTAACTGATGACATAAAAATTAGTGTTGACGTTGTTCAGTTTTCATGTAGCGACGCTCAAAGCATAGCAGACGCTCGGAATGATTCCTGTTTAGTTTTCGAACGCAGCTCTTATACAAAATTAATCTACTGAAAATTCCTATTAGAGATATTAAAGATTGCTGTCTATAATAAATACACACTCATCAAACATACTGAGCAGACGCATTAATTATATTGAATCTCACAGCAAACCCTCGATGCCAGCGACACGAATCTCTAATTTCCATTTTCCACATTTCCGTGTATTTTTGTTCTAGAGCAAACGTTGATATCTACAGTCCAATTCCGATCACTGAGCCGTGAATGTGCTTTAAGCTTATTGTAAAGCGACGGTAAAAACCGAGGAGAACATAAATGTCATAGCTCAAAGGGTCAAATTCGGACTACAGTACATGTATTTACCTATGGCAGTTATTGGTTTGTTGCTTTTCTATGTACGAGACACATGTAGCAGTATCAGAGCACATTAATGACTGATGACAGTTTAAAACAAGAGGTCTTCATTTTAATTTCTTATTGGCTACGGAAATACCATTTGAGGACACCACGTGAATGATTTATCCAGATGACCAAATAAGTTAGATGTATATCTATTCATATGTTACGCAACTGTAAAGCACAATTAGTATAGGTCATGCAACGATCACAGTTTACTATTTCATGAATGATGGGGCCATGCAGCGGTAACAGTAGAGTTGTAAGTCAACAATAATTCCTCGCATTTACCGGTATCATTCTACGAGTTAAAAAATATAGTTACGAGTTATGACTACATGCACCCAGTTAATCCCTTAATAATCACAACAACAACAAAATTCTGACCATATGTTTAAGCATTGTTTATAACTCATTTAATCACGGTAATCAATATGCGCAAAAACACGACAAGACAATTTTCACCATTTAACGTCACATCATAAAATTCTGACCAGGGCTGAAAAACAACATTTATCATTATTCATTTCATCTTTAGTCTGTAAATTAGATTTCTGTAAATGGATAATTCAATAAGATTTAGATTAAGTGTGGTTAGATAAACGCAATTTGTCCCCAAAGACAAATGTCCCTGTCATTACAGTGATTGTTTCTCTTGGCGTAATTTCATTACCATACAATGAACCTTTCAGGCTCTCTGCAGTATCCTCAGAAGTAGCATTTACAAATTCAGATCACCGCGGCGTTATCAAGATTTCACTGCCGAAGAACAAGTAAAAAATGTGTTCTGTTTCCAGAGTTTATTGTAGTTTCCGCTTTATCGATTTCAAAAAGCGCTGTGCACGATGGTTAGCAGTTATTTAACGCACGGGTATGATTTTGTATTTTGAAGCAATGTATCCATGTCTTTAATACATAATTAAATTCAAAATGAATCGGGAATTATTACTTTTTGTCTGCAAGTAGTTCACCTCTTTATTGTATATACATAAGCTGTTTATATGTTCGCAACATACAGATCTGCTTCAGAAAATTAAATTCGCTTTATTTAAAGAATGACTCATTTGTTTTATATAGATTGTTTTACATACACGTACCAGTTTGATATGATCTGGTAAATAGAACAGAAATGTTCATACATTTGGAGTCCTACAATTTCAACAAAATCTTTAATCTTTTTTAGGTCTCTTGATATAATTTTTGTTGCTTTTTTGTCCAATCTCAAATAAATCCTTTATTTTTAGTTGCTCCAAGTACGCTTGACCTTATTTTCGTAAGTGCCTTTTTTTACTTAAATCAACAGTATATGTTTCGTTCTGCGTTTCACAGCTTATTTCGTCGATATTCTATTAGGCCCATTTCATTAGATGATAAGGCCGGGACAAGATATCGGGTAATTTGAAATCGACCCATACATTGAGAAGAACCGATAAACAATACTAAAATTAACCCCAGTGAAGAGAATGGCATAGGTCAGGGAAAGGTTTATAAACATCGATTGAGATGTACAAACATTCCTCCACATATTTGTAAAAAAGCAATGCTCTCAAGGGGGGGGGGGGGGGGGGGTGGGGGGGGGGGGGGGGGGGGCACGGGGGGGGGGGGGGAGGAAGAGAGAGAGAGAGAGAGAGAGAGAGAGAGAGAGAGAGAGAGAAGAACTTAAAAAGCTCTCAAATAAAAAACTATTTAAGACTAACTGTAAATACAAGATGAACTCTTCTCATTACTCATTCGTTCATTCAATCGTTTGTTGTATAAATGTAAGGCCACATTGTAAATTAGTCAAATGCCTTGTACATTTATTTTTGTGTTTACCTTCTATAAAAAAAGATTTTATTATTATTATTATTATTATTATTATTATTATTATTATTATTATTATTATTATTAATATATTTATTCAAATCGCTTGTTCATCACGGGGTTTCAATATTTAAAAGACTTATGAGCATCTTTCTCCGTGTCTGCATACATTTTTATATAGACGAAAGTCGACGAGCGAACATCAAAACAGCAAACGCTCTAAAGATAAGATGCCTCGGCTACGTATCGAAGGATTTCAAAGATAACCTAGGGACAGACGGAAAAACATTCATTCAAGGACGAGAATTCAGAATTCCTGAAAGCCAGAATACATAATAAGATTGATACATCCAAAAAATGACACAAAAGCTGCTGTTTAAACCAACAAACAAAAAGAAAAACAGAAACATAGATATAAAAAGGAAAACGGGCATAAGACAGGTTACAAATAAAAAAAAAGAGCCAACTCCATAAATTTAACCATCGTGCTGGATTCGAACTCCTGAAACCTTGCACACAGTGGGCATCTACCACACACCACTGCCTCTGCGGGTGAACTCCAGTCGGTGAAGATGTTCGATATGATAATCAATGAAAAACGAAAACACACCCGAACGTAGCCGAGGATATTGGCGAAGATTAATGAGTGCCAGGTAAATATTGTCGCACAATACGAGCGTTAACTGTTACACTTCAAATGTGCATTTTTATTCCTTATGAAAATATACAGCAATTTAGACTGCAGGCCCTCCCGATTAAGTCTGGTTTCAATTAAAGTGATTTTACCTTTCAAATGACAACCATAACTTTAAGAAAGAATATCTGATTTATACTCCTAGAAAAATGCACATTGCCAGATATTCAACCAGAATATATGACTCTGAATAAAAATTACTTCCATTGAATATAGAGCAAATATTTTGAGCAAATCTGTGGAAATCTGTTTGACTATCCTTGTCAAATATCGTTAATCAACCATCTCTGCTGTGTATATTTGAATTCCAGGGTGTATACAAGAAATAATCATGTGAAACAGTTACTAATTTAGTACATGATTTTTAGCATCTTCTGTGTTTTCAGCATCATTATTGACCGAAGGGTACTATAACTTTAATATTCTTAATTTAGCATTCTTATTTAGTATTCTTAATTTAGCATTCTTATTTAGCATTCTTAATTTAGCATTCTTATTTAGTATTCCGACTATAGAAATACATCATTTTGGAATGGGAAAAGGGAACAGGTCTAGCCATAATTCTTTACTCATGTGTGTGACCATCATTGTCAGTGCCATTAACTTTTCGTGTGTCTGTTTGTGTTAGGGGTTGGGATGGGGAGGAAGCCTTTGGGGATTGGGTCAAACGCTTTGCTAACTACATTGTGTCATATGATGATAATTCTTAAATAAATGAGTCACTGAGAAAAATAGAAAGCATTAAGTTTCCGTTAACCACAATTACTTACTCTCGTTACATAATTGCAAATTCTATTCTGGGTAACTAGGCCATTGAAGATTGCTTTATATGTGCGATGCACGAAATACTAGCATTTACTGAAATGTGATTTACAGCGTTTTCTGTTCTAAGATTAAAATAAAAGTCCTTTGCGTATTCGATAATTATTGACATTTAGTGAAGTCTGAAAATACTTTTGTATTCTTTGCCTTAGCTTCTCATTACATGAACGTCCCTAGTACAGCATTTGGAAATTGGAAATTGGAAAAATGATTTTGAGGAGCATAAAAATAAAGATCTATTGTTACGAACTTACGATGCTCTACATTGTTTCTGTAACTATGAGCTGTCCACATGAGTTGTTGGTTTCAGTGTAATATCAGGTTATAATTTAACCGAGCGGTTAATACAAGCAATATTTTAACAAGTAGCACAGCCATGAGTGAAAATAACTACTTTTGGTGTTCACAAATGAAATTATCGTGATATTACGGATATGGATGCCAACTTTTTTTCTGTTTATTTTATGTCTCAAAGTCGTACATGATTTCCAGCATTCAGTACGCTCGGTATACATTTTGACGTGAATTGTTATTTTATTTAATTTTAACTCTTCTGTTCTTCTGCAGACGGAAAAGTCATAGCTAGTACCCACACATCGCCGAGTTAAAATTACACTTGTGACTATATATTTATGACATATGACATATATGCACAAGGTTATTTTTTAATCAAAGATGCAGTGTTGGATATAAATAAGTTATCTTCACCTGTGATTGTAAATATTCACCGTACAGTCAAACACACAAAATACTGTCCGCTTCTAACTTTTGCATAAGTCCATCATTTCTATAGGTTGTAAACGGATTGATACTGCCTAAATATGATCTTTATCAGAGTTTTAAACTGATGGATTGAGCAATGGAATATTGAGTTCATGTTTAATATTTTGCCATGGGTACGAGCCCCACTACCAACCCGGCTCTTTTATGTGAGAAAGTTGACAGTGTCTTTCAGATGGTGCAAATCTAGCACTGGTTCTTCCCAGGTACAAAAACTAGCTGATAGTATAGATCAACAACAGTCAGTGGGACGTAGCTTATCCGGTAACATCGGTGTTTACCGTAGTATTCCTATCAGCTAATAGTGCAGTAATGCATTAACGTGCTCATGTTGATCTATATAATACTTAAGATACGTCGGTACATGTTTCTATTCAGTCTGTTCAACCTTCATTTCCTTTTTTTAAGGAAGAAATATTAGTTTTATTTTAAAACAAACACTTATGTGAATAGAGTAATAGAAGTGATACGTAAAGTAGACAGTTTTAACAGTTAAGTGGCGCTTAGTAACATAGCATTGATTTCTTGTAAAAAAAGGTCAGTTATCAAATATTTACTACTGCCGAGATCATACTGTTTGTTAATATTCACAACGATTTGAATTTCGCTATATTTTTGCGCATCCTGACTTTGGCTTATACTAAAATTTCGCAAAAGATTCGTTACATATAGATTTACAATCTGAGATAATTAATAATTAAAGAAATTTTCTTTGAGAAATTAAAATCCGCGAATAAATGGGTATGATATCCGATCGCGTAATGATCGGCCCTCGAATTTAACACCGATTTACAGTATATGTTTACGAGTTTTTACGTCGGTTATATCAAAGTAATCTTGCTTTATTGCAGTTGTAATGACTGAACCTGCTGACTACATGTCAATAAAAGAAACAATACAAGTTCAATTTCTATTTATAGATGAAAAAGTTCTCTTATTTAAAACACGAAGATTTCGCGATAGTGATAGATACACGGTAAATAATTAGAAGACCTAAGTTTACGTTCCACCATGTCACTTTAAGGTCCTATTAGCGCTGTAGATAATGAATGTTTGTATAGAATAATCATCATAGAATTGTGTTGTATCTAATCTGAAACTCTGTTGACGTATATATTTTTCTTTTTCATCGATTTTCAGATGTGTTTTTTTTTTGCTGTATCATCGAAAGATACGCTTTATTTATAGAATGTTCTTTCGATTAAAAACAGAGTTAGGAATGTTTTTCGAACAAATAAAGGTCAAGTTGAAAATATTCGACTGAAAAGAATATTCGTATTAAAAAGTCTACACGAATTTGAAATCACTTTAGCAGGACCAGCAAATGTCATTTAGATAAACTGGGATTCGTCTTAACCGTGTTCGAGATAACGTTTGTCCTCTTAAACAGTCGACTTCTGTGCGGTCTTAAATGTTCAAACATTTACGAAAAAGTCAATGTTTTTACTGTTTCGATCACATATAAAACATTTATGCTATTTTATAACAGCACAGATGTTTGAGTCTCCTCAAACGATCTATAACCAATACTGAAAATGTATGTAACTTTATGAAGGCATATCCGCTGTGCCTTACGATAAATGGCATTGCCCAATTTGATTCAGTTTGAAAATCAGTCAGTCACTTATTTGACAATATACTTGAAGACTCTTTACAACTACAAAATTAAAGAACTGCTTGTTCACAGTCTGTAACCATACCTGTGTCAGATGCATTCCGGAGATGGTCGTGTCATCACACTGATTAACCGGTTTAAAGGTAATGTTTCCTCGTTAACTACTGTGTTTCAGATTAATCCGTTGATCATGGATGCCAGGTAAATATGGCCTTAAGGCCAGGTCGCGGCTGGTTGACCTAGATAAGAATTTACTTGGTCACATGCCGTCATGCCATGCTGACTTTAAGCAAGCTCGTGGTTAGTTGACCTAGATAGGAATTTTCTTGGAGGACAAAGTTTTAAAGATATGGTCATTTCCCACTGAAGTTTAATACTGTTGCGTCTTGCGTCAAAAAATGCAGGAAAACGACAAAGAAGGAAATCTCGACAAATGGTGTGTTTATATTGTTGTTCATCGTAAATAACCCGAAGGTCTCAGGTTCGACTTCTGTTAGCGAAACTTGGCCGGAACCTCAAAAATCCATTCTCCTGGCGCGAGAACTTGTCAGAACAGCTGTAATCGAAAGCAGCTAAAATGAGTTGCTGTAACTTCAGTTAACTATCGATATAAAATATATAAATTTTTTTCCATAAATTAACAACGTGTTTAGAAACAGATCCATTCGTACTTTAACAGATAACAAGCTATCGCCTGAATAATACGTTTGACCGAAATGGTGCACCATACTTTACAATGCATAAACTTGCGTAATTATGTATTTCCCGAACTATTTTAAATGAGCGCTGATGTTTGTTCTGGCGGTGGTAATTGACACTTATGTTCCGGAATTTTTGCATGACGTCATTGTTAAAATCTTAACTGATAACTTCTCCTGGCAAATTCACTCTCATTAAGTGTTGAATTTTTCTAAGTGATGAGACCATTAGTGATTCAGATACAGAAGTAAAACTCGTTAGCGCATCCTTATCCAACATTTACGAGCGGCTTCTTATAGATATCGCTTTTAGTTAAGGCAGACCTGCCTTTATGTGAAATGCACCATACTGTTTTGAAATGTCACCAGATAAAATTTAGAATGTCGTATAAAATATTTAAAAAGAGAGTGCGTTCCATAAAAATAAACAAGTTAAATGAATATTTAAAAAAAAACATGTCAAAATACTAGTACAGTCTAATCTCTCTACAACAACACCATAGGGAACATCAATTTGTGTTTGTTGAGGAGAGGTTGTTGCTCTAGGAAGGTTAATTCTTTCAGATATAACTGTTTTGGGAAATAAAACATCTGTCTTTGTAGAGAGGTTTTTGCTCTTTAGAGGTGTTGTTTAGAGAGGTTGGACTGTACACTAAAAGTATCTCCCTTGTTCTAGAACGTACGTGTTCGGACATCATTCAATCTGTTTCCATTAATGGCTTTGACGGGTAGGTGCGTTATACACCAGAAGGATTAACTATGGTATACTAGCTTTCTTTTTTACCATGTCCGAAAGGCAGGTGCTTATAAAACAAACACACTTTTTATAAAAAAAACACTTTTAAATTATTATTATTTAACAGTTTAAACACTTTCCTGAACCGACCAATATCGATTTTTTAGACAAGTGTGTCGTTCGATAACCTTGTCTAAACAAAGCATGTGTTACCGAAAAACAGTTTATTCTCGTACCGACAGATATTGCTAGAAGAAATGACAAAATCGTTCATTGAACCTGGCTCATTGGAATACAATCATACGTGTGAATCATGCCCCATTTAATGTTGTTGAAATATATTACGTAATGCTTGAATCAAACACTTGTTGACAAACCTATAATTATCTGTATAATTGTTACCGTTCGTTTTGCTGTTTTTACCTGAAATAATTTTTAAAAAGACAGATCTGCCGTCAGACAGTAATGCACTCTTTCATAATTTAAAAGGAATTATTGATGAACCATTTGATTCAATGAAATCGAATATTTAAAATCATTGTCAAGTAATACGTCAGGGCAAATATTATACCAGCTTTTCATGTGCCCGGACAGACATTTTAACAATGTAAATAAACACTATCTTTGGGGCGTATGCCATTAACATGGTATAAGTAGCTCTATTCATTGGTTGAATACCCTGTTTGTTTTATATGTAATGTCTTATGACAACACTTAAGAGTCAAATAATAACCGGGAGCCTATTTCAAAGCATTTAAGTCGATATCAAAAGCAGGTGATAGATGTAGATAGTAAATGCCTTTAAGCGTAATTATGTCGATCATCGTAACAATGGGACAAGGACTAAATACTTTCTAAAGCAAAAAAATATTTCTTCTGTGTTACTTTTTTTCTGCGCATAGATAATGGTGAGTTTTTAACAAATTAGAATCCATCTCATTTCCAGCCATTCAGATTCCAGCTCATTTCTAACAAATCTGAGTCCATCTCATTTCTAGCCATTCAGATTCCAGCTCATTTCTAACAAATCTGAGTCAATCTCATTTCTAGCAAATCTAAAGCAAACTCATTTCTAGCAACTTCTATAGCAGCTATCCAGCCAGAATCTAGCTTATCTCTAGCCAGTCAGAATCCAGCTCATTTCCAGCAAATCTGAATCCAACTAATTTTAGCCAATCAGAATCAATCTCATTTTCAGCAAATCTAAAACCAGCTTATCTCTAGCTTATTTGTCTAGAAAATTTCTAGCCAACCTGAAACCAATTCATTTCCAGTAATCTGAAGTTAGCGAATTTCAAACCATTCAGAATCACACTATTGTCTAGCCAATCAGAAACCAAGCTTACTTTAAGCAAATCTATTTAGACAGGTCATGGGCAAAAGTTTTAACAGGTTTAGCGCAGACTTCGAAACGTTATGCATATTATGTTAACCAGCCTTCACTTAATCAAAATCATAGTGTTCAGTGCATGTGTACTAAATCATAATCATAACTCAATCTCATTTTTGAATGAATAGTTTCTTCTTGAGTACAGGGACTTATGGTGTCTTGGTTAACTCAATAATGGACACAAAGTTGATCCCAGACAATCAAATTAGCCGTCGCACTTAATTTGCTCATCACAGTACCATCTTACAAATACAGAATTGAACATATCTGATGGAAAAGTGATAAGACAGCGGATAATTTACATCTTGGGACGTAAAATGGAATGTTTGGTCTCAGAAACGGCACAAGATCAAATTTTACAATCCGTGATGACTGACTGCATTATATTGATCAAGGAGATAACTGAGAGAAAGTACACGCATTCTAAAAGGTCAAATGCATTCCGTACCGCCTGAAAGATTATTCCTAAAGATGTGCTGCTCTTAGTGTAATCTTTCTTAGACGCTTGCTGCGCATGACAAAGGAGAGATCATCATATTATATGTTGCACACAATTTGTTGAACCTTGAACCCTTGCTGCCTCCGTCGGCAAAGCTCGGAATTTAAAACCATGTTACATGCTGCACTTATTTTGTTCAGCTTTAAGGTTTACTTGATTACTTCCAGCAAAGCTCAGAATAGAGTGCCATGTTACATGCTCCACTAACTTTGTTCAGTTGTTCTCTACTTCCGGCATTTCTACGACCAGAATGCTGAATTACGCGGTACACAATGTTTTCGGTTATTAAGGGTGCAACGTCCGGCATTTCAGAATTTACGACAAAGCTAGCCCTAGAATGCCATTTTACGGGTTTCACTTACTTTACTCGACCAAAAACCTTTGGCAGAGTTGGGGATAACTCACAATGGAGTTACACACATTTTGTTCAGCCTTGAAGTTTTGGTTATTCCGGCAGAACTTGCAGCAGCTTGCTGTGCTACGTGCAGAAACTTAATTTGTTTTAGCATCCGTAATTGAACATTAATGAAAGATTTCTGAAGAGACAGAGTCGTGTTCCAAAAGTCTAGAAAGATTATTACGGAAAATCGTCTCTGTCTGGTCGCAGACGACAGCTGAATTTCAAAGCGAATCGAGATCAGAGAGAGATATAAAACATTATACATGTACTGCTTGAATGACTTTTTCTTTACTTGCTTATAGGATAATACCCATAACCTAGAAATATTTTCTCTCGATTTTAGTTACAAATAATCGCGACCCTTGTTTTTCAACAAATATAAAGTCGAGATAATCTAATATTTTTTTTCATTTTTTTTTCAGAATGTCATACATGTACAAAAGAGAGCATTCGGATTTAAATTCGCGATTTTGTTAAAGAAAATAAATAAGCGCGAAATAATGAATTTTTAGAATTTATGAGTTTACAGTTTATTGCTAACTTCATCAGCTATTCAACTGAAATAGATACTAAAGTGCTCAAGGCAGGCATTGGCCGCCTGCATAATGGTGCATGGAACTCGGTTTTACGTTGTTGGTTTGCGTAGATCGGAGTAAGAATTAATAGGGACTGACGGGAGCATTCGTATTGCGGTGCTAGAGGTTAGAGGTGAAAGTATTTTGTTTAATATCTCCAGACCATTGTTTCTTATGTTTTATTATTAATTTTATTATTCTTATTCTTATAATTCTTATTATTACTACTATTTTGATCATTATGATTATTTATTATTACGTAAAGTTTCATTTTGATCTAGTTTAGCTAATGGTTCAGTTCAAACTCATCGGTAATCTTCCGTTTTATAGTTCATATTAACCTCTATTAGGAAAATAAAAGAGCTTTTAATACAAATTTGATATATAACTCGGAACAAAATGGCACAAATTCGAATAAAGGTATCATGAAATCTAGTATGATAAACGGATCATATACAAATAACAAAAAGATGAAAAGAAATACTGTACGTAATCAAGGGAAAACTGATAGATGAGTTTTTAGGAAATTTCAAATCGAGAAAATACGCTCATAAATATGGTTGAGAGAATACTTACTCAATAAACGAGTGGGACTAAATTCTCTGAACAGTGAGATTATGTCAACATTGTTACTGAGCACGAATCCCATTGGACAAATTGCATTTGCTTGATACATGATGGTAAAAAAATGACAAAAGTCATTTGGGACAAGATAACCCATAAGTCTCGCCATATTCGAGATTTTGATAACTGGATAATATGTATCGAAATATTTTGCTTTTTCTTTGCGATCTACATCTAATATTTACGTTTGCGCTAAATGTAACTTGCAGCGGATGCCGGTTAAGATAAATTTCAGTGAGATAGAAATAGAGAAATTGAAAATTTAATTAAAAAATCCGGCAGACGTTTTGTAAAATCAATGTACGCTGTCAAATGTGAGTTCTCAAAGCTGCATATGGAGGGGAGGGGGGGAGAAACGGGAAACGCTAGCTCATAGTATTTTACATTTTGTGATTTTTTTTAATCTCAACTTGTTTCACTAGACTAATGAGAATGATGTCATGGGAGGAACACAACCCCTTCTTTGCAGAGTGTATTAGTTGCTACATACTTCTGAATTCTAAAGCAACTACTCTTGTCAAGTTTCATATAATTCCGGCCAGGTCTCCTTTCGATGAAGCGCGGTTTCATTAAACTAAGTTTGTCCAGAATAGCGAAAGAAATGACACTTCATACCTTTTAATACTGTAATATCAGTTTTCCCTTCTTTTTGTTTTGTCCAAAACACAAAGACATTGGTAGAGGGAGATTATGTAAAACGAGACAAAGTAATGCCATGAGTTTTGCACACGCTGCACATTCTATAAATCTCTTCCGTCTTTATATGCATATTCAATCGTAAACGCCTTTAGTAGTTTTGCTCCGAGGGGTTTCAGAATTGGTATTGTTCAAAGACGATAAGTCGAGTTTGTGATCTTACACACAACATTGATGATCCTAACACTACACCGTAGACGAGCGACCATGATAAACTAGATTAACTGGAAATGAGACCGTAATCCATGCAAATACCGGTTGTTTCTTTAAGGAACAAACACATTAACTTGTTGTTCAGAACTAATGAAATATAAGAACAAGTGTATTTCATTGTAACAAACATCTATTAGTAAGTAATGTGTAAGAAGCCATATAGACAAGATAAATGGATATTATTTGCGTGTCAGAGATGCTTAATGTGTTACTCAGGAATACAGCCAGACTGTTCGATATAATGTAGTAACTACTTTATTGTAAAAATCGTTCTACTGTAATATACATCGTGTCTTGGGACTCCAACAATGTCCTTGTTGGCAAGCATACTGGCTTTAATTATAAAGACATGAAATAAGCCCATAAAATACAGCTTGTACAAAGTAGAAAATTGAACGCTAATCTAAAGTTCTGATAAACAACGGCGTAGGAGCAATTTCAAGTTCTTATATTTCCGTCTGATTATCGTAGAAAGTAGAGCAATTACGTATTGGTTGTTTATCTGGTTCCTCAATAGTCGCCAAGGTCTTTGAATAATGCTGCTTATTTCTGGCAAAATATTACTTGGAACTAGTTCCCGCCAAATCAACTCGTTCCGAGTAATATTTCGCCATACAAGTTCAATAACCTTTTTATTATATATACAGATGTACTTTTTCCTGTTGAGTATGAATGAAATGGCATTTTGCTGCCAAACAACAATGAATAAATCACGAAATTTGTCGGAAAACTATTGTACAATTTTGCCGTGTACCATAAATTGCTTGTTACATGATAAGTAACGTCATTTAGAAAGAGAAATTGTGACGTCATTTATTACTTGAAAACAAAACAACCTCTACTTCTGTATGTATTTCACAGACAATTCTAGGGGTCACATACGGATTGCTTCGAATGTGAAAGTCTCACATACAGTGTAAAGTGCTATACGTCATAAGATAAGAAAGTTAACACCCATTGCATAAACAGGTAGAACATAATTGTGTACAGGAGACTATTAATCTTTTTAAATAGCCAATGTTTACACAAAAATAGTGTTTACATTTGATGCGTCACTGTGTAAATATCCTAAATTGTAAATTGTGTTGTGTAATGTTTACACTAATTACAGAATGTCACAATGTGTAAAGGACGTATCAAATTGACAAAACTGACTGGTGTATTCTTTAAAAAGAACAAACAACATCTCCTGATCTCGATCATGGACAGAACAAAGAAAAGAAAATGAAGACCTGTTGTAACTGTGGTGAAAAATCAAGATGTTTTAAAATATATTTCTAGACAAAGGTCGCAGTAATAAAAGGTCACCAAAGCTTATGTTTAATTTGTTAATGCCTTTTGTTGCTTTAATATTGACTAATCTTTGTTTTAGTATACGCAGCAGGCACTGACGTTGACGATTCACACCGACTGTGCCTAAAACAGATTCGGCACTTTAACCGACAGGATGTTACTTACATTACTACTGTAACAGCCAATACGCCTGTCAGACTGGGCGATAATTTTATGAGGTTACCAGACAACTGGATGCAGCATATTTTGTCTCTAGACAGTTTTCTCGGATATCAGGTTGCACCAAATTTACTGCTGTCGATCGCATGAAGTTGCCTAAATTTGAGCATGGCATAAATATAAGACCATTTCTACTCAGACAGCCATTGTCGAAGATAAACTATAGATCAACTGAGTGCAGCGGGACGAAACTGTGCCTTAAAGGGGCATTCCCTATCACGAGCAGATTATTTTCTCAAAACATTAAAATTACCCAAATGTGTGACATATAATAAGCATAACAATTTTTCAAAGGAGAACATATATCGAGAAATGTCTCGGTTATGCACGGTTTGCCAGTATAGCGATTTATAATAAATCACCATCCACCCAAAATTTATTAAGCATGTTTATGACGGTTTTACCGAACTACAACACTTAAAATTTCGTTGCTTTCTAAGCACAGGCCAAAGAAATGTCTATTTATAATAATGGTAACAACAGTACGGCATGTGATGGTGTTTCTAAAATAGAACTTAATGCGCAAAACATTTATTAAAAACCTTAATGTCAGATTCAAGTGGCATTTGAATGTCTAAAAATTAAAAAATGACATCAGATGTATTTCTTCTAGCTTTTTTACAAAGCTATGTTAATTATAGCATGCAAGGTGAAATCATTGCAACCACTTTGCCGCACAACATTAAATTACTGCACATGCGTTTATGTCTTCATTAATCTTGAATGAACATGTGTTCTCAACACGAAGTATTATGTGCCGAGATACAATACAATATCCTATGCAAGTTGCACATTTCTTTCTATTTTAAGGCGTCACCGATCGTCGATGTTTCCACATATATACCTACATATATACCCATTTATACCTAGATTTTTACAATTGGATCTTCTACCTTTCAATGTGGGCAAGTCTATTTCTTTGATTAGGGGTGTTTTTAAGAACTGGTCCGTAAAATTAAAAACTGAAATCCTGAGCAGACGACATTTTATTTGTCGTCTGACTGGAAGCGTTGCCGTTTGAAAAAGGATAAACATGTATCGCAATAATCGCTTGTCACACATGGGTAAAGGTTTGTTTAATCTCTTTCAGATGAAAGTTGGGAAGGCTAGAAGTTAACTTAGTGTGGAGCCACTAAATGTGAAAATGGTCACACGTGTGACAAACCCTAACCCTTACTCAATTGTGAAATGATTTTATTCTGTATGTAAATACCTAACAGCTGTTTTTCACATTTGCATATGAGGGTTGTTTCACATGTGTAACCGTTGTAACATGTGTGTAGTCGTCATACTGAAACATTAATCAATATCCTAGAATGTGACGAGGTTTTATCAAAACCTAAGTACAGTTTTCTTATAAAATGCTAGTGGTAATATTTTGGCATTGTATGGCCTAAGGACAAGCGTGATATCCTTTTTAAACAGGGATTCTTGATCATTTAATCCAAAAATTACGCAGACGATTTTATGCCATTATGTCGTGAAACAGCCTGCGCATGCGCGAGAATTCCTAAGTGCGACACTCTTTGAACTGCGTGCAGCTTTCGTTTTGTCAATAAAAATCTAATGACGCTAAAATATAAAAGAAGGGTAAAATCCTAATGATCTCCCACGGGATCGAAATAGTATCAGCATTTATTAGTAAGTGACTGTTGTTGACACGAAAATAGGTCATTTAGACACTGGCAGATATTTGTTTAAGCATAGTTTAAGACATCGTTTGTTGTATCATCGACAGATACATAACAACGTTAACAAAACAACAAGACAAATTTTGATGCAAAGCATCAAGGCGCTGCGCATGTTTTTGAAACATGATTAGGCAGAGCATTTTAGATATCAGTAAACAACCTATCAAGGGGAAAAACAAAACAATGTAGTAAATGATCATAAAGAAAAAACCACATTTACTACAGTTTAACCAAAAAAGAACGAATCATAAAACAAACCTTCCGCATAATGGTCGTGACGCCCATTAAACAAGGCTACAGCTCGTGGTCGTAGACGCTTTTCGACGCAGACGAAACCCCGTGATAATTTGTCTTTACTATTGGTCAGTGTTAGCGATGCTTTACATAACTTTCATTGAGACCCCTGTATCGCATTTAGGTGACGGTCTTTTTATAAGCCTACATTTTACTTTAGTATGTAGTAATTAAAATGGGTTTTCTAATTATTCACGTTGACAACATATGTATTTAAACTCAAAATGTTTAGAGATAGCAAAACGACTATCGAGACGTTTTTCTGAACTTTGAGAATCTGGCCGTAGGGTCCGTAAACAAAGCAAAAAAAACCGTAACCTTCAAGTTGTGGAAAAGTATTAAAATCCTATGAATATGTCAAACGTTTTGAATTAACGGTCGAAGACGTTGCATCTGGTTGTTGTTGTATCAGTTAATACTATTTATTTATTCATTATAGGGAGTTTGTTCAAGCATAATACATAGTTTTTAATTACAATAATAATGTTGGCTGGTCCCTTTCGATTATGGTGGTAACCCCATGGTACAAAATTTTTTTTTTTTTTGGGGGTGTGGTTTCCCGCGGGGCCAATAAATAAAAACCTATTCAGACGGGGGGGGGGGTGTGCGCAGCGCCAATAAATACGGCAATATAGAAAGCGAAATTCAAACATAACCCTGTCAGTTAATTTCATTTTATAGTCAAATAAAATGGAGTTAAGTTAAAAAAAAAAGTTTATTTTTTCATTTCATTGCAATGAAATTATTAGGTCTGCAATAGTATAAAACTATTGGGCTCTTTGTACAACCATACAAACAATAATTTGCTTATACAATCCTCACATATGTGGCTAAATATTGGAAATAAAAAATCAGCAAGGGTTTCTTGTAATTTTTTGCGTCAATTTACGTCACTAAATTGCTAGGATTTTCGCTCGCAATATTTCATATGTTTTTTTTATAGATTTACGAACAATTTTTAATTTACATTCGCATTTTTGTGTATTGTATTTCCCTGAAAATTAAATGTTATCTGCGAAGCAGGCATTAATCATCATATGTTTTTTTGGCATTAAAATAAATGTAACAAGACAGCGTGCTTTTCATTTTGTTGATTATTATCATTCCTACACTGTTTCATTTATTTTCATTTTGTGCTTTTTTACTGACAGTAAAGAGGGTTATCCTACCACTAGCTGATTATTTTCTCCAAACTCATAAAATGTGCTTAAAAAGGGGCACTCTCTTCAAATAGCAGATTAAATTCCCGAAACAAATAATGTGCTCAATGATAATTCTAAAACTATTGAAAATTTCTCCTACATACACACAGAAGGATTTGAGAGTGATATACTTTACAAAGTGTATCACTCTAGACGCCCGGAACTAATTTTGGCTGCTGAAATCCCCCTCCCCCACCCCTCCAGTAATTTTCACACCACATTATAAGTGTGAATGCGTTGATACGCTTGGATTTGCATTGTTATAAATGAAGAAACGTGATTTAAACAAATCGTAGTAAAATTTGCCACACTTCCGATATCGCCTTTAACAACAGCACGAATAGTGTTCTAATGGAGAAGTAAAAAGAACAGTTAAAATTCCACGGAATGCAGGGAATGCTACCAGTAAAAAACAGCGCGTTCATGGTAGTGCAATAAATAGTACCCCTACGAACGTTTTCTTTTGTTTAAATTAACTTGTTAGAATCGGAAAATATATTTTACTTTTGACTGATATACCGCTTAGTATATCACTGTCTGTCGCTTAGATCTTTCGTAATTAATCACTCAGGCCGTCTGCTACTAGCCTACTGCGCATCTAAACTCCACACAATTATATACTAACCGTTATATCACTCAAAAGTAAAATCTAAATCTATTTCCTAAATAAATACAATTTTATAGAAGAACATGGATAGAAAAATGCCCTATTTTAGCACAAATAATCTAAAACATAGTGGCATTTCTGTAATAAATCGCCATCCACCCATTAATTGTACAACAACAACTTTACATAGATTATTAACTGTTGACCGATAATAACTGGAATGTTTAGCTTTTAGTAATAATACTTGCAAATATTCTATAATTTACGCTTTTTAAATTTAGGGCTTGCATACACACGTAACATTATAGATAAGGGCTTGCATACGCACGTAACATTATAGATAAATTTATTTATCAAATATATATATTAAATATCATATATTAACATATATCCATGCAGAACTGTCTTTTTGTGCACAAATCAAAAATACTTTCAATGTATTACAATGTACAAGTATAAAAAGAAGAATTTACGGCACTACAACACATTTAAATGATCTTTAATTACTGCTGCTTTTTTGCTACATCATTAAGTTGAATGGAAGATTCTTTCCATTCATGTACATGTATTTTAAAGCTATTTCAAAATGCATCCAGTTTTAGGACTTGCCGCTTTACTTTATATATAACAGCGTCAAATGAAATTAAAATGTAAAGGGGCGAATTTGAAAACGGTCACAAATGTGATATAATTTATGTAAAAACTTTACAACTGTTTTTCACATTTGTAGAAAGGTTTTATATTTATATGGTTAAAAAGCCAAAAGAAAGGACTCAAAAACACTATGTTCTGAAGTCACGATACTTAATTTGTGCTTGGTAAGCCATACTTAACGAGGGCATTTACAAGCTTAAGGAAACCCTTGAAGTATATTGATATTATCAGTAGTCTAGGATGAAAATGACCGAATGCATCCGAAACGTCCACTGCATGATCTATCGCTTTTTCATTTGTTCGTGCGCTGTTAGCCGCTTATCGATATATTTCTCTTGTTTGATTGATTAAAGTCGCTTCACATGACATGAATTGACGCACTTAGATTACACTAACAGTGTTATACTTTTATTAGTTGTTTTAATGAAGAGAGATATCACTGGGCTAATTGTTTCTTGCTGAATCGCATGCTACTGTGTAAATTATAATCTTCCCATTGCATGTTTGTCTCGAGCTTCCGATGGTTGAACGGGACTTCTGGAACCAGGCATTAAGCCCTTTCGGTTTGTTCTTTTCAGTCGATGTTTTTTTTCATTGCCCCCGAAGGGAGGTATATTGTATTCGCACTGTCAGCTCGTTTGTCCTTTTGTCTGTCCCGGCAGTATCTCACCCGTAGCTTGGGTTACAAATGAAATGATCGCAAGAATTACAAAATTTTACAAAAGACTTTTATTTTTTCTTAGCTTTAAAAACTGATAGCGCTTTTACACAAAAGCTTACCTTAAAAACATTTTGTGGGACGGAATGCGCTGTTTTAGAGCAACCTGGATCCGGTTGTTTGAAACTTTAACAGGCTGTTAAGCTAACCGTAGATCAATTTTTGATTGTTAAAATGGATTCTTATTTGAAAACACTAATGGAATACACCCAAAGACTTTAATAACGCAACACCTTGAAAAACCTCTGTAAAAATGTTCTATTAAATGATATTAAAGGAAAACTTATTTAGCATAGAAATTTAATCTAGAATTTACTGTTTTGACCAAATTTAACAAAAAT
The DNA here is from genome assembly GCA_022818135.1 of Saxidomus purpurata. NCBI lineage: Eukaryota > Metazoa > Mollusca > Bivalvia > Venerida > Veneridae > Saxidomus > Saxidomus purpurata. Next base: position 29,342,190 of record JAFMSR010000013.1, read on the forward strand.
CCAACCAGATAAACACCAATTTCATTGCTTCAAAAGCATCGCCCTCCAAGTCTAAAATCACAAAATTAAATAGTTGGTATAGCCAAGTTAGCGTGAATTGAGGCCAGCATCTTCTTCGCATTGACTGGATTAAAGAAGCAGTCATATGTTGTGGATATTTGCCCATTCCCCAGTCAAGCCCTGACGTAAATCAGGACGTTGGCGGGGGTGGCTGAGGACAGTATGTACACATCCTTTAAGCTCAGCCCATACATTCTCGATTGGTTCCATATCGGACTAAATGGCCGTCCAGTCCATGACCTTTTTTTTGGTGAAGATGCTGAAATGTGATGTCGGCGACATATGGACTCACATTTTCATACGAAATGCCTCCACCTCTGCCGAAAGTCTGTGATAATCCAGCGCGTAACATGCAAACGGCTTGTTACCATATCTTCTGAAAGGCGAGGCATTTTAAATGCTGAAAATGCTCCTAAAAAAGTTTTTCTTTGAGTTTTTAATCAACAGGGACCTACTGAACCAACTTGTATCGAGTTAATTTTTAAAAATTACTTACCCGTATTGGCGCGTGAGAACGTGGTTTCTTTTTTTTTTTTTTTTTTTTTTTTTGGGGTTGGGGGAACTTCATTTGTTTTTTTGGTTTTAAAAGCATTCCGTGTAGGTTGTGTGGGAGTAAATGAGAAGCTGAAAATAGTTTTTTGTTTTGCTCCAAAAAATATTAACATATAAAAGTGTTGCGTTATTAAAGTCTTTCAGTGTACGTTAAATTTTCTTTGAAGAGTTTTAGTCCTTATTCTTTTGAATGCATGCATTTGTTTAACTGCAGAAAAATAACCCTAAAACTTAACCGACTGTTAGTGGCCTTTAATATATCAAGTAAGTTTTTGTTTTATTTTGAAATTTATTCTTTCCTTAAAATGAGAAAGCACAACCAGAGAAAACCCCATTAAGTCTGAACATCACGGCATGTTTTATTCTAGTTATTACATTTGTGATTATATTTTATGATCCATATTGCCATGATGCTGCCCAATTAGTTTGAAAGCCAACAATAACTGCATGTGATTTGAAGACTAATGATTTGCAACGCGATATCTCTGCAGTATTAAAGAGCATTAAGCTTGGAAACCAAAGCTATTTCTACAGAGAGACAAATACCCTGACAAACATAAATATGTCAAAACTTCTTCCGTGGTATTTGGATCACATATTGTTTTTGTGTCATTTATTCTAGCTTTATGCCAGCTGTAATTGACGCACGTCAAAAATCCCATCAAAGACGGCTACAAAATATGGAATACGGGACTATCTTCGTCATTCGGAAATCTAGAAATTGGTTCCTAGCTATGTATGTCTCACGTGCTTGGTAGCCATCCCGGCGCACTCTCAGATAGATTGTAAATCTTTCTCCGCATCTTCTTGCCCTTTCCTTTTTAATATTTGAAGAAAATGTATTAGATATGTTACCCTTAGTATAGAAATATGTGTCTGGGTTTGCCATTTTTGAGCAATGTATTCTGAGATAACATGTTCTTCGTATTTTATCACGCAAATGAATTGAGAATGTTCGACGGATTACTTACATTGGCGAAATCAGCAAATGTATGAAGCTAGCATTTTATTAACTGATTTTTTAAAAAGTATTAATACTTTCAGAACTTTAGTGGGACACACACTGTAACTGATGCCGAACAAATATACTCCAAAATATGAATAATATAATCTTTTGAAGTATAATAACTTAACCTTAAAGTTTCAGCTATGCATTATAGTCATTATAGATAAAATCAGCGGTTTAAAATCTAGCTATGTAAACCATTCAATAATCTATGTAGAGTTGTTGTTGTACAATTAATGGGTGGAAAGCCTCTATATTGATTAATTGTTGTAAAATTGTTTTCGCCAAAGGTTCTTCTTTAAAATTTACTCATTGAACACATAATCTATGTTTCGAGAATATAATCTGCTAGATGTAGAGAGTGCCTCTGTAACTACCAATGCTACTTAAACGACAACCATTTGTTCTTCTAGGTACTACAACGGAAAGCTGCTGCTGCTGATGATGATAATGATGCTGCTGATGATGTTATCACCTCTTCGACTATGACTAGTACTATTGCTGCTACTAATACTGGTACTACTGCTGCTATTACTGCTAGTGCTGCTGCTGCTGCTACTATTACTGCTTCTGCTACTCCTGCTGCTGCTGCTGCTGCTGCTGCTGATATTACTGCTGCTACTGTTGCTACGGCTGCTATTGTTGCTGCTTCTACTGCTGGTGCTACAACTACTGCTGTTTCTACTGCTGCTGCTATTGTTGCTGCTACCGCTGCTGCTACTACTACTACTGCTGCTGCTGATGCTGCTATTGCTGCACCTCCTGCTATTACGGCTGCTATTGATGCTGCTACTACTGCTGATGCTACTATTACTGCTGTTTTCTACTGCTGCAGCTATTGATGTTGATGCTATTGCTGCTCCTGCTGCTGCTACTGCTGCTCCTACTGCTGCTACTTCTGCTTCTACTACTACTGCTGCTACTGCTGATGCTATTACTGCTAGTACTACTTACTGCTGTCGCAACAACTGCTACTGCTGCTTCTATTACTACTGCTTCTTCAGCTGCTCCTGCTACTACTATCATTTCTACATTTTACTTCTACTTCTACTATATATCTACCATATGCACTGATACTAAAACAACACCAACTTTTCCTTATAAAAACATCTACCACTATTGCTGGTGCTTTTAATCTTAGTACAGCTGAGGTTACCTACACCCTCTCTTAAAATTTGTTATCTGGAGCCAAGATCAAAACCTGATTTGTAATGGCCGAGACAAGAAACTACCAACTTATTATACGGGCGTTAAACCCCAAGTAAAAAAAAAACAACTAAAGAAAACAAGAAACTTTCTGACAAATTGGTTTCCCTGGCAATAACATAAGAAAATTGCTATATACGCCATAGGGTAATTTTACTTCTTAAATAAATACAGACAACATTTCTGTTTGTATTTAATAAGAATCAATCGTGCGAAAAATCGTTTCCCAAAGATTTACCGAGACGTTTTTTTTTCCTCAATGTGTTGTTTTATTTTACCTTAAGAGAATAAAGGGTCTGTTTGAAACAGAAAGCGGGAGGCCATGTGTTATCCACAAAAGGATATAGGGATATAAATTCCAGCCGATTGAAGTTACATTACTGTTCAAAATGACCATTTTACGACTAAGTCAAGAAACATGTTCTTACACAAGGAATGTTTTGAAAACACGTAAGAAATATTGTATATTTGTACTATTGACAGACATACATGAAGTTAGAACTACGACAGTGGATCATTTCCAACGTTAAGTAGGATTGTTAAAAATATTTTAATGGCTTACATTAAATAGATATACAGTGAACTCAGTATATAACGAATCCGGATATTGCGAAATTTCTGGCCCCTATTTTATTTCTTCTTTATCAAATATGAAAATGTTTTACAGGTATATATCATACTCCGGATATAAGGAACACATTACAATGGTCCCGAGGAGTTCGTTATACACAGAGTTTACTGTTAAACTCTCTTACTCATATTTCATACATAACTGAAACGAAATTGAAGGTAAAAAGTACAGAAAGGTCGTTAACTTGATCGTGTATACATGGCTGCTGTCTACATGTAACACTTCTATTCTTATTCATTCATTTAACTTCGCTGTGAATACAACATTTTAATTTCTTCAAATTAATTTGAAACGTAAACTTTCAGATGACGTAATATGTATTTTGTTGGTAGCATCAACCGTATATATTCCACATAACCTCATTTACCTCAATTAAGGGACATACCCTACCACTGGCCGATAATATTCTCTGAACATAGATATAATAATACAATAATAATAATTAATTCTTTATTTAAAGAAGGTAACACATACAGAAATATGAACGAATATTCATATGACTTAGTTTAAACATGGCCTTCTGAAAATGAAAACATGAAAAGGACATAAACAAAACTTAAATTTCAACTATACACAACTCAGTTATACATAATACAGTATGACAATCACTCAATAATTCATAGCAAACATTTCAAGACATTTGAACTCCATATACAGTCAAACCTATGTTAAAGACCGCTATTAGTAAGACAAATCAGGAGGGAAAGAGAAGAAGTCATTTAAGAACTCATGAATGAGATAATGTGTTCAATGAACATAAAATGATAAATAGTTGAAAACCCATATTTTTTAAACTATTATGCAAACTGAACTTTGGGTTTAAACAAGTACATGAAGTTTCTTTTAATGGAATACAGTAACTTCTATATTTTTATCTCTTCTAAATACAATAAGATTTTATGCTCCTTTTTCTTTACCTTTTACGTGTGAGTTTTATCTGGATATACTGTTTTAGGCTGACTATAACTTAAGCTAGTGTTTTACAGTTTGTGTTTTTTATAATGTTATATTCTAATCTATGCTAACTGCATGCATTTTATGTTTTTATTGTAAAGCACATTTGAACATATTTATGATATGAAGAGTGCTATATAAATTTGGTACAATAATAAAATGATAATAATACATACAATTTCAAAAACGACAAACGGCAAAAAATGCCGTATTTTACCACAACTTTCATTCTACTCTTAACAAAAATGTGAACATTACTTTTTTTCATTTTTCACGATATTAATTTTGAACTTAATAGGTTTTCTCGTATTTTGGCGGGCCACGAGCTTCATGGAGACTTTTTTTCTTCTTTTAGCCGGAAGGTCTAACTGCTTTAGATTATTCACGCAGTATACCATTGATTTCGGATTTACAATCTAATTTTGCGAGGTAGTGCACTGCCAATGCTAAATGATAACACCCCATGTAGACGTCATTAACAATAATCTATGTCAAAATTCAATGCCTTCTTTGACGAAAAGCCAACCGATTTTGTTAAGGCCCATTTGTTTGCAACTGGCAGTAACATAATAAGAGATAGGTCACAACCACTGTCCACTATAGCGAAAAAGCAATAACAAATTACATTTCAGCAAGTTGTAGGATTCAATGCCCTAGTTTTAGCGTAAAACTATGTAACTATTTTATAATCAATTCTAAATACTATAATCAAGACTAATTCTTTTACCCCTCTACGACTTTTATGGAGGGTTCTGTCTTAAGGTCCATACATAAGCACTTTGGATGTGTAATTACTTGTATCTCCTATGCATGCACAAAAAGATATCAAAATGACCGGAATTTTCGACAAACACTTCTCATGACATTTTTAAATCAAACTTTAGGCTATACAATATATTTTATAGCCCAATATTTTTCAATGATACTGCAAAAAATAAGCCCGAAAGGCTGTGTCAATGCTTTTCTGTGAAGAAGCAACAAAGAAATGAAAATGATGTGCATGACAACATTGTTTACCCGAAAGAGAATATTATTCTATCAATATTCTATTTTATGAAATTTATTTTCTATTTTTGAGTCTCTATAAAGTGCTAATGAGACTTTAACAGTCGCACAGAAAGGAAGAATCGTTCTTGCATCTTTACGTCTGCAGAATCATTGACATTAATGACTAGAACAACTTTAAACTAAAGGCTTGACAATGAGCTTCTCAAAGAGCATGTATCCCTTGTGTACATATCTCTTCGTGTTATAGCAATTTCCAGAACATAAACTATGCCCGTGTGTAATTGTCCGGACGGCTTTTATTCTCTTCTGCACAGTTATTGACGAATCATCCTCATGAACAAATCGTTGTCGTTTTTGTTCGTGATGATCGCAGACCTTTGAGACTGTATTGTATAGTATATAATTGAATAAGTACACATTGATAGATGAGTCCAAAATTGTAATTCAATATTCACACGTGGATGATTATTTATATCTCAAATAGCCCCTGCTGTCTGTTTCGTCGTAATGCCAACCTTACTATTATTTCTCAGATCGGCTGTTATTAAATGAAGTTTGTCTGTCAAGTAGACGGGATGAGTGTTAATTATATACGCCGAAGACGCGGGTGATTCTGAATGGTCGAAACGCACTGTAATTTTAAGTCTGTAATGAAAGCGTTATGCCTAAGATTAGTTACACCTTTCTGCGCAGAATCTGTGAATTTTAATACATAAACATGTGTTGTAGTGTATGCTAGCACGCCACGATGCGTGGACTCATTTTTCATGTCCGTAAAGTTTTGATTGCACGAAAGACAATACAATAGAGGTAAAAGTACTAAATTATGCAGTTAACCCATTTCAGGATAAACATACGAACAAGAAGATGCCCATTCTTTACTGGTGCAGCCGACATCTTTCAGGAGCACGGTCAGAAAAGCAGACTGTATCATATCAATGTGATGTCAATAGCCCTTCCTAAATTAGCGGACGCTGAACTCGTGACTAGAATGGTTGGCAGGGACAACCCCTTGGCTATTCGGGTGCAAGCCATGACGTCTTTAAGAGGACAATAGCAAGTTTTAAACAATTGGTTTATTTCAAACGTATGCATTTTACATTCGATTTTTAACTATAGTTCATGCAACTCACAGCACATACTCTGGATCGCTACTTTCTTAGGGTTTTAGCATAAACTTGCACAAAAAGAATGGTACATATTTAAATATTTAAAACGTAGAATACTTAGACGTAAATTTAAAAAAAAAATGAATACGTATGAACGTTAAAGTCCCAGGACCACAAATACAAGTAGCTCTAATTTTACCCAGAAAGATGTCTTACCCGCAGAAATGACCTTTATTTGTACCAAAACATCCCTAACTTTGCTTTTTGAATCGAAAATACATGTTAGAAATATAGTGCAGTATTTTTTAATGATATTACAAAAAATAACAAAGGCTTTCTGACAACTATTTCTCATGACAAAACTACTTGAATACTATAGAAAGGCATATGTCAACATTATTTAAGAGTGAATAGAACATGGTTCTATCATTATCCTGCCAGTAAATTTATTTTACTATATAATGTATCAGTAAATTAAAAAAGATCCTGGGACTTTAAAGTCTGGAGCGGTCCGAAAATTTCCTAAACCAAAACCGCCACATTCACAGAGACATGAAACAAAAAAATCGTTTAGTTGAGACAAACACCATACAAAGATGCACGATTAATTTCACAAATATGGTAAAACTTTAATATATGTAAAAACAATGCAAAAAGGAGAGAAAACAACACAAATTAATTGGACATTAGAAGGCATTGATTGCTTAGCACAAGGCAAAATTTCCTGCCTATAAAGTCAGTAACTCGATAAGATGTCTTCAGGAAAATTGAGAACTATTGCCAGTATGCGTCAGTATCGAAGCTGTAACGTGACACATTTGATGGCAAAATATCCACAAGTCCCTGTAAGCCTTCAGAGATATTGCTGAATTCTCAACAGATTTTCAGGCGGAATGTTGAAATAAACAGGTTTTCGTGATAAAAAAACTGTCTTCAAATGCATGCTGAATTAATAATTGATGGTTAGAAATCGATTTAAATTGAAAGTGAATGGAATAATTGCAATTGAAAACGCAGATTTACGAGCATGCATTTGCATGTTGGCTTGTTGCTCGCACGTAAATATTTCCTACACGAGGGAAACGTGTCGTGTTTAAAGAGAATTTATGTGGAAAAGATAGAACAAATTCATCGCTTTGAATTACAATTTAAGGCAGTATTGTGTCTTTACGCGGAGCTTAGTGAGAAATTGTATCGGAAAGGAATGACAATTATTGTAACATAACAAGACAGGGTATATCTATTACAGAATCTACATCGCGATACTCATTAAGAAGGAATGGTGTGAATAAGCGAATACGTATATATCCCTTAAGGTTTGAATTATTAACAGAGGTAGACTATTCACTCAATAAATGTACACTTAAGTAAGGAAAGAGTGTGAATAAAAGGTTGCAAAAGTCAGCAATTGAATACTGTATTCTGAGAAATTTTCGGGTGAAGAAAATTCCGCGATTTGTGAGAAGACATACTTTTTAGCGAATTTAATTTTGAATTCCCCAAAGGATCATTCTCTAACAGTAAATCTATATGAAATGAATCCTTTGTGAGCATGTTTAATTAGCGAAATGGAAAATTTGCGAAAGTAACGAAAATTAAATCATCGTTAATAATACCTGATTTCAAGTAGTCCCGTTGTACAGATGCATTAGGGTGTAGACACTTTATAAGGGGTCAAGTACTAGGTCACATACACCATGACGTTTGCAAAAGCAATCCGAAATAACGAGCATCGTGATTTATTGATGCCATTTTGATATTCAGATGAGAATATGAGAATGCACTTAAACTAGATTTCTCTAAATTCGCAAATATTTAACGAAATTGAAATTCATTAAGTTTACAGTTTAGAAATAAAGGCTGATAAAGCCTGACATGCGAAATATTAAAATACCATTTTACATGTAGCGGACTTTTACTTCTAAGCCATCCATGTCAAGAAAGCTATAACCGTTACATGCAACTTTTTGGTGTACTGTAGAAATTCCCTTGAGTGATCCATTAAAGCAACTGCAAGACGTTTTATACAGAAACTAAGTTACCAATAAATATTTATGGTAATGTGTAAAATTGGGTAAATAGAAGTCATTAAAGGGGCACTCCCTACATCTAGCAGATTGTATACTCCAAAGATGGAGCATATGTTAAATTAACGTAAACTGACAAAATAAATAAAGACAATTGCCTCATTTAGTAAAAGTATTCAAAATAAAGACCTTCTTCTGAAATAAACCGCTTTCTATCCATTATTTTACAACAACAACTTTACATAGAATATTGAATGGATAACCGGTACTGCAGCATGTTTAAAACGCTGATTTGGAATGTATAGCTTAAACTTTTAGGTTAAGTAATAAAACTTGCTTATGCTTTTAGACGTAATTGACACCAGTTTTAAAAAGTGTCTTTTAAAAGGCGTTATTATTTGGCGCTTAAAGACAACAGGAAAGCCAGAGACGCAGTGCCGAAAGAGGCAAATTTCTGAGCAGCTGCTGAAATAAACTAGCATAGGGCATTAACAAGACTCGAGGAATTTCTCTGTATTCCCTGGCACAATCCATTTCTCTCACATGTACTTAACTCTGTAATTTCATAGTGTAACTCGAAGATGATGGGTATTCCATTGAGATATTTTCACAGGTTAGTGTTAAATCGCGCTAAATGATGCTGATGTCAACATGTATGATATGCTATTGTTCAACAGCAGTAACTGAGGCAATACCTAATCGTTCTCCTCGGATTTTATCGTTGTATCAAATTAAGTAAACTTTGTAGTCAGGGCTCAGTAAACGGTGTTGTTCTAAACATGGATGTCAATATTCTGCGGCCGGCTTTCGCTTAGGGAATTGGTGAAAGACAACACTTGAAAGCATATTCTCCTCCAGTAAGCCGGTTCAATTCTGGTATTAGAAAATGTAGTTAACAGAGTGCTTTACGTGCTAAACAAATGGAAAAAATTGGCGCAAAGAAGGAATGACGCGGAAATCTGACATATTTATTTCTGAAATTTATACAGTGTAAACGCACATACAAATTTATAAATTATCAAGGGACAAGGCAGAATTTTATGATAAATTTGCAGTGGTGACTTTCGAAACGTGTAAAATATAGTATGTTTAAAAAGGAGTATTAAACAACTTCCGTCTTATTATTTGGGTTTGACAAACCTCTCTGTTAATCCTAAAATGAACAGCGTACACTAAAAAAACTGCACTAGAAAGGAAAACGTTATAGTTTCGATTGAAAATCTCATAAATATTAAAATCTGACATGATTTATTTTTATATGTCTATGTATTTTAATACATGTCCCCTAGGCCTAAGTAAGCATACCACATTTCAAACACTGCAGACAATTTAACTGTGCTATGTGCGAATAACAACTGTAAACATGCGCTTTGGGAAAGTAGTGCAAGACAGACCAGATCAATCTTTTGTTTGAATGTCGCATACGATAAGAACATATTACAAATAAAAACAGTACATACAACTTCAAACGATTGCAGAAAGGTCTATAGCTCACGGGCTGCATCATATAATTTTTTTGTTTTAGAAATTACTGCGCTGTTAGCTGATTACGGAAGATAATCATATGCATATCACGGAAAAGTACGGATATTTACGGAAATTTACGGAAACGTACGGAATTCGATATAAGAGTTTGTAGTTTGATTTTCAAATTTCTGATGTTATTTCATTGACAACTTTCTTATTTACGAACGATTATATATATATTTACCTAACCATAAATTTCTTTAAAAAAAAGATACAATTTACGTACATTCCCGAGAAGGAACTCACGTGAGCAAAACCACCCGCCATTTATCGAGGACGCTGCATGTCAACCCAGTGAACGGTTTCACCAATTACAACTACAAGGTAACCAAGAATCATTTTTGGTTTTCCCTGTTATACACATTGTACAGACTTATGTGGTTGCTTTATTTCTGTTTCAAGGTCTTGTCTTTGGTACACAATAATTTTCGATCCACATCATCAGATATCGCTTGAAGTTGAACAAAGCGCAGATTGAATTATTTTTATTGTTCTCTCAAAGAATTGATATTGTTGACCATGTGATTATTTTTCATTTAACGTACGTTTTGTAATAAAACAAACTTCCCTGCCACCCATATATTTGTGAATTATTAATTTTGTGTCATATACTAAATTTCGTCCTATGCACATTTCAGTTTTGTGAAGTGATCTTTTGCATTCTTTTACATTTTCGAGATTTGATATTAACAATTAATTGATAGTCCAAATAGATGGTTCACTGAGAATTTACTGACAGAGTAGCGAACCATAAATGTCATAATCAGATTGCACGGATGTGCACGATGATCATGATCTGCATTGGTCATAAATAAACTTTATCGTACACACCCTTCTATTTTTCTACAACCATTTTGGCTATTGCTCTGTCTCCAATATGTCTGTCTTTTGCAATGTTCTGATGTCTAGAAAAGCCTGAGGATTTTGCTTGTTTCGAAACAATAAGTCCGGAATTTATCACAATATCGGTTTTATTGCTACATTCCACCCACTTGTTGATACGATGCATAGAAAATAACTCAATTTCAATAGAACATTTATTGCACATTTTGCAGACGATAATTTAAACGATATTTATTGAATGTAGTGAGTCATGCAGTATAGCAAAGAAATTTTGTTTTATGTTAAATAAAGAAAGTTATTTAATAGTCACTGATATGTCACACTGGTACTAAAGCAGAAGCTGTGACGTAAATTATGATTTCTTCACAACTGTTCGGTTGTGTCAAAATATCAAATTCATATTTTTGTGGAATGGAATATAAAGCAATCCAATGAAGAAGGTTTCAGTCATATTAAATTATATTTCTGACTGGTCAGAAAATCATTTCTAATTGTCTTATTAACATGAACTTATTATATATTTTATATATATGTTTAATAACTAATTTTTCATAGTTAACTCAAGCCGCAGTAATTATTGATACTTGTTGATGATCCAGTTTGGCGTAAGAACAAAATTTTATAACCAAACAAACAATGCTTTTAAATCTCAGTTTCTTTATATGATAACAAAACGATTTTTTTATATATGTAGAACAGATAGAATGGTTAAATCATGATAAAAATGCATTGCTATTATAAATAAATGACATAATCACAAATTGTTATATATCTATATATATATAGTACATATGTGATAAGCTTAAAGTGCGCATGTTATATAATATCGTACACATATACGCAGGAGTAACCTGTAAAGTGTTCCAACGGGAATGGGACCTTACATTTTGATAATAATCGAGTCGCTTAACTTCCAATTTGGGCAAGTGCGTATCTTTAAATATGGGTGTTTTGAACAACAGACATTTTATTTATCGTCTGCACGTGAACATAGCAATTTTTAAAGTTATAGCTAAAAATTATCTCAGCTACATATTTTGCGTGCAAAATGCAGCACAAGAAATCACCTTGTGCAATAACATCCATATTGTATAAGATTAGTGATAGTAATGAAAATATGAAACATCTCTAAAAGACAAAAACGTGTCTGTAACACTATGCTTAAATTTATCCCAGAAACAATTCGTTTTCCATCCATTTTCTAGCAACTCACTGAAAACTAAAAATACCCTTCATAATGACTAATGTTGCACGTTTGTCAGATTAGCATATAAGATAGTTGAAAACCTGCCAGAAATATATATTTTACTGAATCACTTCTTGAATGTGCAAGATATAAATACAAATAAGGTTTGAGCCAAAAAGACAGATTCCGCCATATTCAGAAAATAGAAAATAAATTGTTTTAGGGAATGTTACGATTATACAGTATGGTCTTTCACGTCACAGTATGTGACTTTTTGAATAATATTTAAGTCTGACTCCTTCTTTGAGTTAATAATTATTAAAATATGAAGCCATAAAAACGACGGGTCCTGATATTTAACAATCTTAGACATTAAAAAGAAATCCAAAGGACTGAAAATTCTAAGAAAGCAATTTCTAGGTAAAAACCGAAGTCGGAAAAGTTTCACTTTTTCGCAATAAAATAGGTTGGTTTTTTTTTTTTTGAAAAAAAAAAAGTTTATTTTCTACTTTTTGCAGCATTTCTACCGACAAAAATAACAGTATAAAACATAATATAACTTTTATTATAATTAATTTAGTTATACATCAATTGTTGTATTTTTACAATTCTGTTTTTCCCTGAAATGGCTGTCTCGAGTGTAACCTTGCGATCGCCGGCGGCGGTCAGACGCCTCTTTATGGCGTTCTAATTTACAGCACTGAAGTCGTAAAATTATATTGCCATGGATATTTTGTCTGCAGTACAAATAACGATAGAGGGGTCTATAAAATGCTTTACAATTCGTTCTCATTATGGTGGCAATAAACTTAATTGCTTTGACAACAGACAACGTGTAATCTACACATGTAGCTGTTAGTAATTGCAAGCTAGCTTATGAACTTACCGTTAGGACGAAAAGAAAGAGATATCCGTCTTCCTTATAAATTAACACCTGCAAAATATTGCACGTGCAACACTCATGCACGTGATAGGTAGAGATGTTCACCAATGTAAGATAAAGAAAAAAAGATTGACTAACTTATAGTCGAACTTTATTTCAAACTCGTGTGAAGCATTAAGATTCCATGTTATACTTAGTTTCTGTATGAATATAATATACATAATTCATAAACTCAGAATTTTCTGTAAAGTCAAAAGTGCGCATTAATTTAATTTCGTTCATAATGGCAATTTGGAGACTACTTAACTAGGTTTTTAAGGTGATGTAGACATGATTTGGAAATCGGCTTTCTATTAGAATTTACAGGCTCGATGCGTACAATCATTTATCATTTACAGAAATGTAGACCTCAGCTGATTGCTTGAAAAACTATCATAACTTTAAGTTACAGAATAATGAAACTTCAGAGAGATGATTGATAGATCTAGGTTCGTTTTAGTCTAAAATAGTGTTTGACGTATTCCTTTCGTTTATTTTTGTCCCTTCTTCACTGAAAAGCTCTGTTAGAAAGGTTGCTTATTTTTTTCCAGTATCATTGAAATAAAAATAACGAACTATTTCGGTTTAAGAAGCAACGTTAGGTATGTTTTTCGTACAAATAAGTCAATTTAGTCGGTAAAACATATTTCTTGATACTACAAAAGCTGTATTGTGGGTAATTTTACATCCGAAGTGCTCTTTTAAACGGCATTTAAAAAGCCATTATATTTCATACACGCTAAAAAGCTTCTTATATATAAAACACAAATAGTTTACAACATACTTCATTTGGAGGATTATTATTTTAACGATCGCGTAATGATGATGTACAACTAGTTATAGCATGACCATATAAAGGGTTTTGAGATAATAATAAATGTAGTCATGGCAACAAAGTGCATTTGTCAAATAAAAAATGCAAAAGTATGAAACGACAACATGTTGCTTGCTGTTGAAATGTATCTCCAACAGCAATTTTAACGCACGAGCATTTTTCTTCACTTTTTGATATTTATGATATATTTTAATTATTAAATAAATGTACTTTACATGTACTTTAAATTTCGTAAGGGCATGTTTCTCAATCCGGCGGCCCATGTTTTAATATTTTACATAGCTGTCTCTACTGCAAATTGCTTCGAAATTCCTTTACAAGTTTGAGAGGTAAATATTTCATAACATATTTCCTAGTGGTACGTTCCCTGTTCTCGTGTTTAAATCCTACAATGGCTTCACTGATGCTATTTTATTGCAGACAAAGTGGAACCTAAATTCGCATATTATCAACTGAAAGCCATTTTGATAAACTGAGTTATGTTTTTTCGCAACGGTTGTTTCATGAACTTTCACGTAGAGTTAATACTTTTGAATTATTTCTAACCTTGATAATGATTGCTTTTAGTATATACGAACAAATAATGATTTTTCATTTAAAGATTGTCGATAAGTGAAATGAAAATAACAATTTTTTTTTTCATAAAAACTATTTAATTTTCCATTAATTATCGTAAATCGCAACCGATGCAAAACTTCAAAATGATAGTGAGTGACGACAGCAAAGGGATTTATTCGGCCCTTTTGTGGATTGCGCGTCTGTATTTATATGTATATTACAGTACAGTTATATGATTTTCATATTTTCTATAATAATTTCAAAGACTACTTAAGTTATAGAAATAATATTCCTAACAAATACAAGTGCAAACGTTTATGTATTTTTGAGTATTTGTGAAATATACATGCCTGAATTCTGTATGTATTAAACTTTAAGTATTTTTTTCTTCTCCGTATTTATGATAGAACACGTGTATAAAAAATAAATCTGAATTTTATTCCCGTTATTCACAACTGAACCTTTGCGCGTGTAGAATAAAAGCTGGTACCAGTAGCATACCGTAAGAGGTTAATTTACAAATGTGAATTTCCACTAGCCTTTGTTAATAAAAATATGAAAGCAAAACAAATACAAGTTTTAAAACCACGGAAACTCGCTGTGTTCTATTCAAATGGAGTGTTTTAGAGCAAAGAGTAAATGTTTTAGGTAATAAAGAGGCCTTCTTTTATACAACTTCAAACAGACTCGCATTGACCTCTTCAAAATCATTTTTGTTAAATACAGAATCGCCGTTTCTGAAAACTGTCTTACATGATTTGCATTATGCTTTTAGTATACTTATATTGTACAACCTAAGCGCTTTATGACAATACATCTTGGAAACTTGGAATTTAAGCGAAACTGCGAAGTTTATAAAATAGTGACAAGAAATAATTTAAAAATTTGCTTTTTTCTATAAAATTCAAGGTAATATTTCCATTTTGATATGTGGCCAAATGTCAATGAAACAGTTACGTTTTGTTGAAGTATTATAAACTACAAGTAAGTATTATATCTATATGTTGTAGAATGCATACTTTTAGCTTAAAATGCATGGTCCTTCCCGTATTTTAAACACTGTTTCCAACTGGTACTTGTTCCTCATTTTTGTTGTTATTGCAATAAATATACACACATTTCTAAGTTTTATTTTCTTTATCAATCATGACTTTGAACTCTATAAATATCAGTTAAACTATATGAGTGGTTTAGGAAAGTATTTTTCAATCTCAGTATATGTTTCTCGGTTATAATTATGCATAAAATGCACTTACTATTTTATGATTAAGATGATCTAATTCCTTTTCTGTCACTTTTTTTCTGTGCACTTCTTGTTGTTGCCTTTTGAATTCACTGTATTTGTAAAATAAGTACATCCCTGGTACCGCTATGGCACTAAGTGGCTTGGCTAGAGGTGAGCCCGGGTCCGCATTAGTCGGCATCTTGGTATCCTTCTGTCTTTTTAGAAAGTGAAACATTGTGTCTTGTCCCGGTATACTTATTCTATATCCGAGGGTGATCAATTGGTCATGACGTCATGGATTTTTCACATGTGGAGCACGCGCCAATTTGCACCTGACAATTCATAAATCTGTACGTAAATGCATATTATTTAGTGAATAATTAAGTCCAGTAATATACACTTTCTCCGGAAAATTGTTCCGTACGTGTGAAAACTAGTAACGCTTGATAGAAAACCCGTCCAACTTAAATGGGAACCAATATACATCCTAGAAAGTTTCAAGGAATGCAACCGAGGCTCGTATTGGTGAATCTTCCGATAAACGCTCAAGACGCTTGGGAGATCGATAACCTCGTGCTTGCTATAAGAAGAAGAAACTTCGGGAATTTTCCTGCACAAAACTGAAAGATAAGATTATAAAACGCTGCTCAAAACGGTCCGATCGAATGCTCAGCGATCTCTACTAGATTTTCGCGCTATTTTAGTTCTCGTCTGCAACCTTTGATACAGACGATTATTGGAAAATGTTTCTTTTGTAATTTACTATTCAAAGCTTGCAATATGAGGTTTTGATACGGTATGTCTGTGACACTTCAGTTATTATTCAATACTACGTTGCTGATGACAGTTCCCTTTTTGTTACTATTTATAGAACTGTATTTACAGACGAGCATGTGCAAATATATGATAACTGAAGTAAACTTTTCTCAGCAACAAATAAGGTATTAAAGCGTAAGTGTATTTATCAATTGAGTTTGTCGTTTGTCTAGCTGCTACAGTTTCTCTCTAATACATATAGCCAGTTGTGTAACTTACACATGCATCAATTTTATCATGCAACTAGCATTAAATCTGACCGATAACACCAGTCCGATATTTTAAAATGATATCACGTCACTGACGTGATAACACAGAACCACGCCCACAGGCCGGACTACTTCCAGTTCAACAAGCAAGACTCCTCAAGTGCAATCACAGAGAAAAAGTAATCAAAACATTTCATTTATCCTACATTTTTGTATTTTTGTTTACAAATCATTGTTAATGATGTAGTTATTGCATAAAAATACAGCCCAAATAGATAAATTGAATGATTTAAAACGAACAGCAAGGCACCATAAAAATTGAAAATCCCCTGTAGAATTTTTATTTTTGAAATAAACATAGGGTTGTTGGTATTCATTTTTCTTAGTTAGATCATTTGCTATCCATCTACAGCAATTTTGAGGCAAAATTTGAGAAAAAATTGATTTTCTTTTTTTTATCGCTATCCAATTTTCAAGGTAAGTTCTTAATGCGTGGTTGAAATGGCCTGAAACCTATCAGCTACCTATCAAAAGTTGAAAACTGTCTTTAAACCGCTCATTTTTTACTCATCAACTCTCAAGTTCCTCGTTTGTTTACAATTAGAATACCCCAGTGGTGTTGAGCCCACGCCGCCATTTTTGAAATGTCAGTGTTATACTTGGAAATTCTTGCGTGTGTCTTTGCAAATATTTTGTTTGCAAAACAATATCATTACATTAGAACATAAAAACATTTATAAATAGTTTCATGAAGGTAATTATAAAGCTATATTTATGTCGCTTTTTATATTTTTTGTCCTTTGAAATGTAGAACTATTTTTCGAGGCACATGTAGTAATTTGAAATCATTTTATTTTATAAATACCGTATTTATTCTAGTTTAGGCCCCAAAAAGTGTCAAAAATATACAATATGAAGATTTGCATGATAAATAGAATATTAGACAACATGTGATATCAGGTTCGGCAGATACGGTCGGAAAGGGCTCGGCAGAGCCTCGCCTTTCTGACCGCATCTACCTCACCTGATATCACATGTTATCAAAAGACAGTAGCCTAATATTCTCTATGTATCAGATAAACCCCTTTCACCACGTGACCAATCTAAAATGCTTCGAAACAGGAAACTAAGCATGACACAAAGGCGCACAAAACTCCTAAAACTTTCCATCTCAGTTTGTAATCAGCAATATCTGATCCCATATATCCAACTCAAAATGGTACAAAATGACTAGGTTAAGTTACGCTAATAAATAAGGTTGATTCAGTGCACATTTTACTTTTTAACAACAAGTAAAGGACTAACTCCTTGTCGTCCACATAGTGCAACTATTATCACCATTTCATTTTATTGTAAATTAGCATAGAAACCTCTTTGCAGACATGGCCAATTATTACTGCATAAAATATTTTATTAGCAGAAAAATCTAGCCGCAAGTAAAGTGATCTTAAACAACTATTGATGCAATTGCTGCCTATATGTAGGTTCATTGCCTAACAATTATTTCCTTTTCTTTAGAATCACTAAGAGAAGGGGAAAAGGTTTTGGTTAAATGACCATACGCTTCTAAAATACTCTCTACAACAATAATAATGATTTATATGTCATCTTAAATCAAAGATGGAAACATCATTTTTTAGTTTATATTAGGATATAAACTATAGATAAAATAACAAGAGCATGGAATGTTCTATATAAGCCACTTCTGATCCTATAAAGTTAAAACCAGTTGTTTTCGGGGTGACTGCATTGACCTAAAGCAATTCCTAAGTTAGCTATTTGAATTATGAAAAGACACGTCGGTCGTCTGCTGCAGTCTCATTTCGAAGCCACGTGAATATGTTCAAATTCGCCAAAAGTCTGCTTTCTAGATGATACAAAGCGAAATATGTTTGCAGACAAAATCCAATTTGTAATGTAACATTTACAAAAGTCGCAGCTGCATGTTACGAAGACTAACGTTGAACTATGTGCAGTGAGGAGACATAATGTAATATTTTGTCGTTAGTTGTCTTTAAGAGAGTTTCGATTCTAATATAGACAGTGGCGACATGCTTAATTTTTAGGGGTGCAACGCTACAGTCAGACCTGTATTGCGATATACTTGTATTGCGTTACAGTCAACCCATATTGCAATACGTATTGCTATATACTGATGTAAAAGAAAAGAAAAACTTGGGAACTATAATAAAACCAAATCACTGTCGTAAATACAGTGCCGCAAGTTGACCACAAACGACCACGACACTGCCTTTTAAAAGCGAACACGCCTTATGGGCAGGTTATATGATTATGTGTTACCAAAGAGTGGCAAAGATGGTCAAAAATGATCTTATTCCTGTTGTTCTGATTTATTTACATGCATAGCAATGTGTAAGTTTGAGTAGTTCATTAAACACTGAATATCGTTGTACGGGAATTCGTATTGCGATACGCATCGGCCCGGCTTTGTATTGCAATGTACCGGTTTAACGGTATCGCAATTCACCACTATAATAATTTCAGTGAGTTAAATTCCGAGGAAAATTCATGTCTTGCACCGATACATAGTAATTTTCACTCCCTCTGTGCCCCAAAGCCGGCAGGATGTAGTAGATGGATGTCATGCCGTCCTGACACTGTGTCCTATCCCAAACTTGATAAAGATTCACATGTGATCATGAGATGTCCATACCCATACCCATTACTTAAATAATTTATATCTATCAGCATGATGTGTTTTACCACCAAACTAATGTTAGTTGTAACTGTAGAGTAATTAGTGAATATCTGTCAATAATTAGAGTAACCTATTTGGAGTAAAGTTTGTTTTCCTGATGCAAATGTAACGGTAAACATTTAATAACACTTGGGAAGCAAATAGGCAAGTGGCCGAAAAGGTCAGTCGGGAGAGCATTCGGTTTAATAGCTCTGTAAGCGAAGGGCCAATGGTTCGCGTCCCGGTCAAGGTGCATATTTTTTTTTCACCCTTGACATTTGGCGCCTTCTGACTGAATAAAATTAATTTTTACTATAAATCTAGCTACCAATCGCTTTCATATACTCAAAATTGCGCCGAACATCTTTATTAAAGATAGTTCTTGTTAGATTTAGGGTCACACTGTAAAAGCTTATGGTAAAATATGTTAAAATCTTTAACTTCGACAAAGCTTGAATTTGATTTCCACAACATGAAAATTTAAAGATGCAGTCGTATGCCTTTTTGAATATTAAATAATGCCTATTGCCCAACCAATAGGACGATCCAAACAGAAAATCGTTTTTCTGATCAAAGGCCAAGATTGCCATAGTATTGATTATAGAACAAATGTTTATGCAATTATCCAGTATACTTCTATTACAAATGTATGTATGGAGGTAAATTTCAATGTGAAACATTTGTTAAGTCTCATATCATTTACCAAAAATTAGGTATTTTGCGCTGTTTCAGAACAGTAATTAGGTAAACTAATACAAATAATGTATTATGTATAGAAACAGTTTGCGATGTTTCGGAACAATTATTAACGAGACACTCCCTATATGTGGTGTCAAACTAAAAAAAACTTCAAAGAATAATTGATAGAATATTTACAAGTATTATTACTTAACCTGACAGTTAAAAGCTGTACACTCCAGTCATAATCGGCAAAATATGCTGCAGTACCGTAAACCATTCAATACTCTATGTAAAGTTGTTATACAGTCAATGAGTAGAAAGCGATTTCTATGTTGATAATTTGTGCTAAATTGAGGCATTTCTCGATATATGTTGTTCCTTAAAAATGTATTTATTCATTATTTTACGTTCATTGAACACATTATGTATGTTACGATATTAAACTTTGCTATATGTAGGGAGTGCCCCTTTAAGTTTACTTCATATGGACACATTTTGCAATGTTTAGGAACAATTGTCAAGTTGACTTATACGTGTTTGTATGATACATGAAGGCACATTGCAATTTATTGTTTATATCAACATAAAAATATTGCTATGCCTTAACAACAACGTTAATTCTTGCATACCAGATGGGGATATCTGCAGTTTTTACCAGTGCTGGAAAATCTCATATTACACCCCCCTCCCCCTTCCCCGTGTAAGACGACTTACGTGAATTACTTATGACGTAACGTTATAAACAATGTGACGTCACTATCCCAAACATAGCATCTAAAGAACATTTGTTTTTATATTAAAATGCATCATTTCGAAAGTTTGTTTTTAAATATCTATTTCAAAGACGGTATGCAAGAAAATGTTTCTTCCGTGAAATACTTGGTTTAGAACATGGTGGGGGTAAGAGTGAGGTTGGGTGCGCACCATAAACCGGTTTAAGCTCCCCAGTGGTGTTTTTGCCACTGACCGTTCCAAGGCGGTGCCCCACTGTGTTCCTTTAATTGTTCGTTTTGTCCTCGTGTGTTTGCTTTGTAGCTAGTGTGTGTTGGTAGTGTATATGTGTGTGTGTACATGATTTTGTGTGTGTGTGTGTGTGTGTGTGTGTGTGTGTGTGTGTGTGTGTGTGTGTGTGTGTGTGTGTGTGTGTGTGTGTGTGTGTGTGTGTGTGTGTGTGTGTGTGTGTGTGTGTGTGTGTGTGTGTGTGTGTGTGTGTGTGTGGGGTGTGTGTGTGTGTGTGTGTGTGTGTGTGTGTGTGTGTGTGTGTGTGTGTGTGTGTGTGTGTGTGTGTGTGTGTGTGTGTGTGGTGGTGTGCACTTCTGGGTGCTGTGGGGTTCGTTTTGGGAGGCGCGTTTTGGTACGTGGCATTCCCTGTTTGATATTATTTTGTTTTTAGATCGAAATATCCGTCACTTCGGGTAACGGTTTCGCGGGATCTCGGCAGAGCCTCGTTCCCGCCAAAACAGTTACCATTAGTGACGGATATTTCGATCTGAACCTCGTGCTCATATAAGAAATTAATACTATGTTCTGCTTATATCTCAACTAATTTTTGTTCCGGGTCTAATTTTATTCTTATTAGTCAAAAGCCTCCTTCAATAAAGACTTGAAAATATTCCCAAGCGGTTGTCACCAATTTTCGTAATTCACATATTACTTTGCTTCAAACTACATGACGGATGGTGCACACATTTGAAACATCTACGTCACTAACTGAAACATCCAGATACATCTGCAAACTATTGACATATATGAAACACATAGAAAAACGTGAAAGCCCTTGCCAAATATTGTCTTGTATGGAATTGCACTATCCAGTTATGTCATTCATGTCTTAATAACGAATAATTAACCTTAATAATAGCCCATATTTATTTTTTCAAAACAGCATTAAGTAACAACTGCGTATAACAATTTCAAATACCAACGCACAGCGATATCGTTTCTCATACAGCTATGCCTTGCACAGCAATCAGTTTTGTTACAGATATAATTAATGAAAATATGTTCCCTACAATCTATTCTCATAGAAATCAATTATTTCCGATTACCGGAATGACATTTAAATAAATGGTATTTCTCAAGAGGTATGTACAGCATTGTCGGCTAAAGTAGAAATGCAATACCTTTAATTTGAATTTATTCAATACTAACTATTTGGTTTCATATTTCTTTTCTAATTAGAAAGGTTGAGCAATCGTTATGTTTATAGAAATGCTCGTCGAACTGCTTAATAATGTTTACCTCATTTGGGAAATTTGAAATATAATGGCTACTCAAAATAAGTTTCACGTAAAACGTACTTAGAGGGGCATCCCCTTACATCGAGCAGGTTTTTGTCCAAACTTTAAAGAGATATAACCGCTAAAAGTGACCATCATAATCAGTGTTTTATCCGCAAAGAATAATAAGCATTGCCATAGTTATAACCTAAAAAATAATTATCTGTATGACAGTTTAATTCACATAGAATATAAAGGAAATCTGTAAGAAAAAAAAAAAAAAATAATAATAATATCAAACAGGGAATGCCACGTACCAAAAACGCAGCCTCCCCAAAACGAGCCCCACAGCACCCAGAATCTGTAAGAATCTTTTTTGACTTTCCTTCTTTACTTTTCAAATTTGTTACCATGTTTAATGAAAATTATTATTTATAAGGAGAGAGTTTATAAATAATTAATAAATAATTTTATAGGCCCTGTGTATTTTATATACACCGATACTTTTTGATTGGTCTAGACACTTATGTACGGAAACGTATATTGACCCCCTTTATATATATAAATTAAGTTAGTAAAACACATTCTTTTTCTAATTTGAGCCTATATATAAGTTTCAAATTATTTGCCGTTCTATCTAAGAACGAATATACAAAGTTCTGATTTACTGTAGTTAATTTGTGTTTAAATTAAGAAATATGTTTTTATCAGTCATTCATACTCTTTTTACCAATTTTATTGTAGTAGATCTACATAGTGAAAAGTTATGATTCATTTATGCTGAAATGTATGTAAACTTAAAAGTGGAGGAAGTTAAAAGTGAGGGAGAAATATTTCTTTGTGTTTTCTGTCACTTTTATTCTGGCAGGAAATATTCAACTCATTAGTTAAGTACAATGTGTCAAATATGTTCCAAAAATTTATATTTGCTGACGAAAAATATCACCAACTGCAATACATTTTATAACATTCATCTACAAAACATAACAACCAGCACAAATATCTCGTAGTCTCCCTTATGTTATACTTCAACAGGTTATTTAGTCAGAAGTATTTGATGACTTATATAATACACACATATCTTGATAACTTAAGCAAATGTAGAAAATATATAAAGGGGTTCAATATACGTTTTCGTAGATTTTACCGATGATGACAGGAATGTATAGCTTTAACTTTTAAGTAAAGTAATAATACTATTATTTCTGCTTTTGAAGTTATTTAATTAGATACCAGTTTTAGGGAGTGTCTCTTTAAAGAAAGAGGGAAGTTACTATCTATTGCATATAATACCGCCATTTTTAGCTTTACATGTACCCGTTTCATTTGCTTGTTCTTGTTATCATACACATGCTTTTAAAGTATTCATATTTCACGAAACGATATCAGTGTTAATGTGCGTGCTGTTTATTCAGAAATCTCTAATGGCTTTAAGTAATACCATTGTCAGAACCAATGTGATTGCTCTTTAAACATGCCGACGAACATGAAATATTCGCCTACCATTATAATTAAACCAACAGCACGTTTCAGTTCATTGTTTTTTTTCCATGGATATGTCAACTCCTCTTGTAGCTAGAAACAGCAGAACTGTGTAAAAATGATTTGAAAATACATCCCCCATGACGCAGTCCTTGTTAATTATGTGTGACTTGTTAAATCCAAGCAAGGCTGTTAAACATCACGCAGTTGTTTTGATTGCTGATCTACAAATTACTCAACTATAGACATGCTATAGCAATAACCTGAAGATGTCTTTTAAATGTCATCCTAAAATCAATATTTTTTTCATTTCCTTGAAACGAACAAGATCAGAGATTGTCTAAATTGCACTATGATAAAATGTGAAAGTGACACCGGAAATACGTTCATTTGCTTCCGGAAAATTACATGTTTCCGGACATTAATTTCAAAGTACACAACATAGAACACTAAAGTTATTACGTTTTGATGATAAAGACTCTCGATTCATTGATCTTTGTGTGTTGTTACGTAGCTATCGCTGTACATGAGCAAGTTCGAGCATGATTTTACTCACCTTTAAGCTATAGCAAATTAATAAATAAAAAAGGGAACATTTGCTTTACATTTGTTCTATGGTGCTTTAATTCTAAATCCGTTTCCTTATTCAAGAAATAAATAATCTGAAAAACGTAATCAAAGGTTAATGTACACGAAATACTGTACACACGGATCAGTGCAGAGGAAGTGACGTCATTCAGCGTTCCGGGAAGTACTATACAATATTTCTGATAAATAACAATGTGCAATATGTCGAAAGATATTTTTTCTGGGTACTATATTTGTACATTGTTTTCTTAATTATGTGAAACTTGGTGGGTACATTGCTGTTTGGTGCATCAGATATCTTGACTGATATGTCCACACTACTCATTTCAGATAACGTTTTCCTTATTAACATCTTATCTGAACGTTCTCCTCGACGTTCTTCCAAAATGTAAATAAAATCAAGATCTGAATTAAAGCACGATAAGACGAGTTCTTTGCACTATGCTTAGTGCCCATTTATCACGTGCCCGAGACAGTGGCTTGGTGTGTGTCTGAAATTTCTGATGCTATTTGTTTTTCAATTTCTTCTATGGTATGATAGCCAATTGAATGACCAAATTTGCTCAAGACTTCAATGACTTTTCTGCTGCCAGTTAAACTTTTAATTTCGATACCCAATGTGATGTGCTTTCCTGGTTTTACTCTTCCACTTGTAACATTAAATACAACATCATCACTTGTGCTTCTAACAAGCATTTCTAGTTTGTCTTGTTTATTATTTCTCCCATACAGTACGTTGAAAAATTCTTAAAATTCTTCTAACTCTCGTGGTGTAGTATTCTAACCAGTAGTTAATACATCTTCAGTGAGCGGAGTTTGAAGTTCAGTAACTTTGATAGCATTTGTTCGGGTCAGTGTTCTTAAAAATGGGCTGTTTCTTTCACAAGACTACAGTCAAAATTTGCTCTAATTTTAGCAGTTTCATCTGTCAATGTTCTGTTACAAAGAATAAGATCTTCTTTGTTACTAGATTTATAAATCCTCTAGTCCGTTGGGAATTCTCGTACAAGTTTCTCACATAAATACTGACATCTATAATACTGCTCATCAGTTTCATTTTTCTTAGACAAATAACGTTCATAATTATGAGGATGCCATTTTTTCTGATCCTAAATTATCAACAAAAAAACAAAAATAATATCAAACAGGGAATGCCACGTACCAAAAACGCAGCCTCACACACATTCATGTACACACACAAACATACAAGTCTGTTTGACGTACAATTTCTAATTTTCATATGCATAGTTATTTTCTTCTGTGTCAATTGTCTGTTCATGTTTAGTACTCATCCTTTCACTTTTTTTGCAATAAGCATTTCTACAATAATGATGGAATTTTGCTTCTTTTGCTACGAGATCTTGTCCTGAAATGTTTGCGAGCATGTCATTATCTTTAAGTTTCTTTCCTGCTTCATATATTTTATCTGCACTAGACTTTGTTTCAATTGTCCCGAGCTTTTCATATTTACCTTTATCCCTATTTCAAGCATCTCCACAGAACAAACATACAGGCTTAAACACACCAGAACCATTGGAACCTAGATGGTTTACTTCACTTCTCGTTTTATGTGTATGTTCAATACAGGTATCTTTTACACCAGTTTCATATTTGTTCATATGTTTTGATAAATTTGCGGAATCTTTGTAGCAACTAGAATGATATAAAAGATTGGGAGTAAAGCTGTTTGGTACAGAAATATTAAAGACCTTTGAAGATTTAAATTGACTTTATCTGAGTTTTTCAACTTGTTTCACATTAGACCATGTCTGTTCAGTAAATACTTTTAATGGCTCCGACAATCTGGCTTTGTCTGCAGAATCTAAATACAGTATGCACTTTTTACAATCACTCATCATTGCATCTCTGAAAGTAAAGTCATAAATCTGCAACTACACTGCAATTGTCAGCACTAAAATTTATTTAAAATGTGAACTATGATATAGTAAATAGTGTTTTAAATATCAAAATTATAATCTAGACTTAAACTTTACTTTGTTTTTCAAAATTTTGAATTTGGAAAAAGGATTCAAATTTCTTTTAATCTTCTGGGTGCTGTGGGGCTCGTTTTGGGGAGGCTGCGTTTTTGGTACGTGGCTTTCCCTGTTTGATATTATTTTTGTTTTTTCTGTTGCACATTTTATAATATAGGACAGTTGCAAACTACTTTACTTAAGTAGCAGCAGACCTATAAAATCGTAAACTTATCTACAATAAACAAATCACAAAATTTATGATATTTAAATCTTTACATTTATATGTCTGTAGTTTTTTGTTGGACGTCATCAGTATAAGCTTTCTGGTCACATAATGGTCCTTCTGGTGCCATACATTAACTTCATTTCAAGTCTGTAAATTTAGAACATTTTTGTCATCATGTGTACTGTAAAATTATAATAAATCACATCTTAAATGATGAAATGACCAAACAATTCTTGACTCTGAATGATTATTGTTTTAAAATGTTATATGGTGTGCACAAAAGCAATGTTTTCAAAAAAGTCAAACAAAAGATTGGCAATCATGAAATACTTATTTTATATCGTGTTTACTGTTAAATATCTATCAAATTTGTAAGATGTCAATAGCATTAATGCCACTCCAGTCACATCATGCCACTCCAGTCACATCATGCCACTCCAGTCACATCATGCCACTCCAGTCACATCATGGTTAAGTGATTCCTTACATCTACTGTACTGCAATCCTGTAAATTGAAAACAAATGTGTAATACTGTAATACTTGTAAACTATGACAATACTTTATGTTGAATATGTTTCCCTAAAACAGTGAATATAAGTGCATCCATCCAAAGATTATTTAGAATCTACTCTTTAGGTGTATGTAGAATTACAATTCAGTATTGAGATTGAAATGAAATTCGACATTTACCAAACTGTATTACGTCATCAAGTGAAGGTCAAGGATAGAAAATTTGAACTTCTCCTGTATTTTTGATAAATATTTTCATGACAACATAAAAAATAACAGAATTAACATTTTGAAATGAAAGGACACTAAAAAATGTATGAACAAATTGTGTTGGTCTTTTTTCTCCAGTTTACCCCACCCACCATTGAAAGAGAACAAAAATAATTATTTCCCTTGAGGACTCTCGCACCCACCCCGAAACAGTTTTCTTTCAATGGTCATTAGATGTTTTAAAATGAAATTTGTAACTAGCATATTATGGTGGCATATTTCTGCCACCACATAACCACTTAATTATCACGTTATATAACTAGTTAGTCACTTAATTATCATGATAAATATCTGATTTTTTATATAAACAGATACTTACGAAGTTGAAAATTCAAAATACTAAGTTGAAAATTCAAGATACTAAGTTGAAAATTCAAGATACTAAGTTGAATATTCAAGATACTAAGTTGAATATTCAACTTACTAAGTTGAATATTCAAGAAACTAAGTTGAAAATTCAACTTAGTAAGTTGAATATTCAAGATACTAAGTTGAATATTCAACTTACTAAGTTGAAAATTCAAGATACTAAGTTGAAAATTCAACTTACTAAGTTGAAAATTCAAGTTACTGATTTTAATACTTAGTATCTTGAATTTTCAACTTAGTAAGTTGAATTTTCAACTTAGTATCTTGAATATTCAACTTAGAAAGTTGAATTTTCAACTTAGTATCTTGAATTTTCAACTTAGTATCTTGAATATTCAACTTAGTAAGTTGAATATTCAACTTAGTAAGTTGAATATTCAACTTAGTATCTTGAATATTCAACTTAGTAAGTTGAATTTTCAACTTAGTATCTTGAATATTCAACTTAGTATCTTGAATATTCAAATTTTCAACTTAGTATCTTGAATATTCAACTTAGTAAGTTGAATATTCAACTTAGTAAGTTGAATATTCAACTTAGTATCTTGAATATTCAACTTAGTAAGTTGAATTTTCAACTTAGTATCTTGAATATTCAACTTAGTATCTTGAATATTCAACTTACTAGTTGAATATTCAAGATACTAAGTTGAAAATTCAACATACTAAGTTGAAAATTCAACTTACTAAGTTGAATATTCAAGATACTAAGTTGAATATTCAACTTACTAAGTTGAATATTCAACTTAGTAAATTGAATTTTCAACTTAGTATCTTGAATATTCAACTTACTAAGTTGTGAATATTCAAGATACTAAGCATCTTGAATATTCAACTTAGTATCTTGAATATTCAACTTACTAAGTTGAATATTCAAGATACTAAGTTGAAAATTCAAGATACTAAGTTGAAAATTCAACTTACTAAGTTGAAAATTCAACTTACGAAGTTGAAAATTCAAGATACTAAGTTGAAAATTCAAGATACTAAGTTGAAAATTCAACTTACTGAGATACTAAGTTGAAAATTCAACTTACTAAGTTGAAAATTCAAGTTACTGATTTTAATACTTAGTATCTTGAATTTTCAACTTAGTAAGTTGAATTTTCAACTTAGTATCTTGAATATTCAACTTAGTATCTTGAATTTTCAACTTAGTAAGTTGAATATTCAACTTAGTATCTTGAATTTTCAACTTAGTAAAATTCAACTTAGTATCTTGAATATGCTTAGTAAGTTGAATATTCAAGATACTAAGTTGAAAATTCAAGATACTAAGTTGAAAATTCAACTTACTAAGTTGAATATTCAAGATACTAAGTTGAAAATTCAACTTACTAAGTTGAAAATTCAAGATACTAAGTATTAAAATCAGTAAGTATCTTGAATATTCAACTTACTAAGTTGAATTTTCAACTTAGTATCTTGAATATTCAACTTAGTAAGTTGAATATTCAACTTAGTATCTTGAATATTCAACTTAGTATCTTGAATTTTCAACTTAGTATCTTGAATTTTTAACTTCGTAAGTTGAATTTTCAACTTAGTAAGTTGAATATTCAACTTAGTATCTTGAATATTCAACTTAGTAAGATGAATTTTCAACTTAGTATCTTGAATATTCAACTTACTATCTTGAATTTTCAACTTAGTTATGTTGAAAAAATCAATTAATAAACAAACAAAGTGGCACTATTGGGCTTCCGTAGCCAACAGATACCTACATAATGATATTGTAGATATCTATTAAGTGGTTAACGTGTTATGTAACTAGTTAGTGGGATAAGTATCGTGATAATTATGTCGTTAACTAGTTAGTGAGATATGTATCGTGATAATTATGTCGTTAACTAGTTATGTAACTAGTTAGTCAGATAAATATCATGATAATTATGTCGTTAACTAGTTATGTAACTAGTTAATCAGATAATTATCGTGTTAATTATGTCACTAACTAGTTAATAAGTATCGTGATAATTATGTGGTTAACTAGTTATGTAACTAGTTAATCACATAATTAACACGATAATTATGTGGTTAACTAGTTATGTAACTAGTTAGTCAGATAAGTATCGTGATAATTATGTCGTTAACTAGTTAGTGAGATAAGTATCGTGATAATTATGTGGTTAACTAGTTATGTAACTAGTTAGTCAGATAATTATCGTGTTAATTATGTGATTAACTACTAGTTAGTCAGATAATTATCGTGTTAATTATGTGATTAACTAGTTATGTAACTAGTTAATCACATAATTAACACGATAATTATCTGACTAACTAGTTACATAACTAGTTAACCAAATAATTATCACGATATTTATCTAACTAACTAGTTACATAACTAGTTAACCACATAATTATCACGATACTTATCTGATTAACTAGTTAACGACATAATTATCACGATACTTATCTGACTAACTAGTTACATAACACGTTAACCACTTAATAGATATCTAAAATATCATTATGTAGGTATCTGTTGGCAGTAATGGGCAGTAACATACACTTTTTGTGTTGACATAAGTATCTGTTAACATAAAAATTAACGCGTTAATCAGATATTTATCATGATAATTAAGTGACTAACTAGTTAATATAACGTGATAACTAGTTAATATAACGTGATAATTAAGTGGTTATGTGGTGCCAGAAATATGCCACTTTAGCATATAATTAGTTTTCTTTAAAACAGATAAAATTGTATTGGAAATTTGGTTTCATATCAGAAGTGATTGTTAAAAACCATTGCCAATACGATCCTTTCAAATAAACTAGTAAGCAGTGGATTCTGAGTTTCGGCGGGAAACCCCCATTGATAAGATGTCAACAAAACACAAATATGAGCGAAACTTCTAGAAATACATCTTTGGGGCTCAAATGAGGGATCTGAAGTGAACCAATAAAAAGTAATAAGAAAAAACATTGCTTTTTACATGTTTTGCATAAACTCAACATCAGCAGCTTAATATCACATTGAATTTGGAAAAAAAGACTGTTTCACGTAAGGATTGTTGTTTGTAAACAAATTTCAAAGGTCAGACATGTGCAGTCAGAATTCTCGCGAAAAAGAATGAGAACAACAAATCATCCTCGAAATTCGGACAGTCTCGACTTTAGGACAATGGAGGATATGTGTACAGCCAGTAACAAAAATCCTTTGCAAGAATTGTCAGGTACTAGTATTATTTCATTTATCCCGGGAAGGGGTAATTTTGCCTAGGGGTCATGATTTGAACAATCTTGGTAGAGGTCCACTAGACAAAGATACATGCTAAATATCTAAGTTCAAGGCCTTGTGGTTTCAGAGGAGAAGATTTTTTAAGATTTTCCTTTATAAGCCTATGTTAAACCAAGTGAATCCCCTGGCGAAATCAATTTTGACCCGGGGGGGCTAATAATTTGAACAATCTTGGTAGAGGTCCACTACACAATGCCACATGATAAATATCTAAGCTCTAGGCCTTGTGGTTTCAGAGAAGATTTTTTAAGTTTTTCCTATAAAGCCTATGTAAAACCAAGTGACCCCCTGGCAGGGTCAATTTTGACCCGGGGCTCATAATTTGAACAATCTTGGTAGAGGTCTACTAGACAATGCCACATGCTAAATATCTAAGCTCTAAGCCTTGTGGTTCAAGAAAAGATTTTTTAAAGTTTTTCCTATTCATTGCCATAGCAACCAGAGTTCTGCATTGAATGACATTTCTTGAACAACCTTGATAAAGCTTTATGCAAGGAACATCCCTGCAAAGTTTCATCAACATTGGCCCAGTGGTTTCAGAGGAGATGTCGTTTGAAGGAAATTGTGGACGGACGGACAGACGTACGACGGACCCCGGACAGAGAGTGATCCTAATAGATTACTCTGGCACTTTGTGCCAGCTGAGCTAATAAATATGCATGGATTCATGTTTAGCTCAAGATTGAATCAACCTTACAAAAAAAAATCATTCAACACTACTGTATTTCCTCCAAACAAGTTGTTTCCATCCGTAACATATGGCATCGTCCGAGCACTATGTCAGTTCGATTTTTAGGACAACAATTGTTCATGTAAATTGTACATATTGAATTAAAGGTCAAGCTTGCGGAGGTCTTTGTTCCGCTCTGTAAGTCAAAGTCTCGTTCCACTCGTTGTTTTAATTGACCGCAAATAATTTCTATCGATTTTCATGTCACAACACAGGACGTAAAGGTCGCTGAATCCTTTTGTCTAAACAGTTTATCGCAGAGGCTCATAAAATCCTTTTGTCTAAACAGTTTATCGCAGAGGCTCATAAAATTCGGTTACGATATATTTATTGGTAGCTAGATAATGCAATTTTGATTAAAGCTCATTATGTCTAGGATCAAAGTGAAGACGGCAGTTTCTTTAAAATTGACGCACCTTTAAAACGGCATTCCCTAGATCAAGCAGATTATTTTTTCAGAACGGTAACAATTATCGATATGTTTGTTTAAATAAATAAATGTGGTTTTCAAGAACAAATATCGAGACATGCCTCATTTATGCAAGGTGTGTCAATAAAGCAACCTTTTAGAATAACTCACTTTCACCCCAAAATGACGATACAAGTGTTTATAACAGTTTAAAGGGACATACCCTATAACTGATGCCAAACTAAATAACCGCGAAAACATAAATAACAAAATCTTTGGAAATATTATAACTTAACCTTAAAGTTTCAGCTATGCATTCCAGATAATTATCGATAAAATCAGCGATTAGAAATATACTGCAGTACCGTAAACCATTCAATAATCTATTTGGAGTTGTTGTTGTAGGCCTACAATTAATGGGTGGATGAGATTTATTACAAAAAGCCTCTAAATTGCTTAATTGTGGTAAAATGGGGCATTTATCGCAATAGGTTCTTCTTTAAAATTGTATTCATTTATCAGTTTACGTTCATTGAACACATAATCTTTGTTTCGAGAATATAATCTGCTACATGTAGGGAATAACTATTTACTTTTTCAGTAAAATCTTGGGAGTAAGCAGCTTTAAAGAACAACAAACATCAAAAAATGCCGCCTTTAGTACGAATAATCTTCATAGATGAATTCTGTAAACAATCGCTATCCACCCATTAATTTAAACAATAACTTCACATATGTTATTTGATGTTTAACGATACCGCAACATATTTTCAAACGTTGATACCACCAATAATGACTGGATATATAGCTTAAACATTCAGGGTAGGTAACTATACTTGCAACATTTATATTATTTATTCTTTGGAAGTTATTTTATTTAGCACCAGTCACTGTTCCTAAATCCACACTGTTAAAAGCTTTAGTTGGTACTTGTTTCAGCGATAAATATTTGTATATGTTAGAAAGACATGATGAACATATGCTCTGAGCCGAGATTTAAAGCTGCTTGCTCTCAGATTTTGATGAAAGAACAAAGTTTCTTCTAATTATCTGCAGATTTCATAATAGCGCGCCGTTTCAGTGTCTGTCGAATCAATTGAATACCAGGTAATAAGTAAAGCCGTCAAGTAGGCGGAGCTATATTGTTTTTTTTACCCATACGAAGGCTATCAGATTAGTGTAGTCTCCGAAAAAATATCCGTGCGGTCCCATATTGTTTACAGCATAACTCCAAAAGTGCTTAGTCGGGGTTTTCTTCAAGCTTCATATACTGACAGAGTCCCATCAGGAAGAAGGGAAGTATGTAAGAACAATAACTGTACGTTGCCTACATTTAGTGTTATTTCCCTTATCAGAATTATAGTTTTAAAAGTTTATGTCCAAGTAGAATGAATAAAAATATTGTAAATATAGATTCTATTTCGAACTTATATAAACTGATCATAGCGCAATAGTTTAATATTAGTGTCATTATGACAATAATTCTACCGTATACTGATATAATTATTCACCGTTTCATGATTTACTTGTACTGTATTTGACTTACAAAAGTGCTAAAGGGATTTTTCTGTCAAAGCTCTAAAACACTGATAAAGCGAGAAATTGGGAAGAAGGGACAGTGTCATCAGAGTCATTGCCTACGCTTGCCTAAAAATTAGAGCGTTAATCCCCTTTATCAGTATTCAACTATCTATACAAAGTTCTTGTTCCTCATGATGTATTTTCAACTTTTGGGTTTATTTTTACACTTTGTTAGCATGACTTTCCTCAATAAATATAAAAAGTAAAATATCATAAAAGTAAAACTAAAGATAATAAATGCGAGGTCTTTTTCTAGAACAACCAGTACACTCTACATTGCCACAGTTGACTATCGCCTGTACAAATGAAATTTACTTTGTCTTGAAAGTTTTCTCACTTAACTCGATTAATGTACAATCGAGCCAAGTTTTGATGTTTTCAGTTCGTGTTTATTTTATCGACATGCGCACATTGGTGAAGTTTCGCAAGTTTGTACAGCGATACATTTACCTGAATCTCTAGATGTACACTGAGTTTGCTAAACCTATTCCCCTTTATCAAATATTTACATTAAGAGTGTATGTCCAATGCATTACTCCATAAATTACCATAAGGATTTAATTCAAACTTAATGATACTAGACATTCTTTATAAGTTTTACGAAGGTGAAGTTCAGTTTTCAAGTAAAATACAACCCACGTTGATGCTACAAAACAACAGTTATTCCTTTATCATACATTTCTAATCACGCTTTAGTATGAAAAAATATCTTAGGGTGATATTCTCTTCAAGCTTCATACAGTGATTAGCACAGGAAGATAAGTGAATGTCCTAAAACAATTATTCTACACATGCCTACAAGAAAAGTTCCTTTGAATCATGTTTGCTTTAAATAGTTTGTCGTCTAGAGCATAGACTCCTTACAACCGTGTCTTCAGGTTAGCTCATCAAACGTTTCAGATACTGACTAGCCCAGAGTATAGTGCCGAGGTACAAGAACATTTTCCTCCATGCAACATTTTCTTATATGGAGTTTATTCCCTTTATAAGTATAAACTTTGTTTCGTGTTGATAGCTAGAAAATTAATACAGTTCGGATTTTCATTTGTAAAAACTGACATAGAAGTTGTTTTATGAAATAAAGTTTCAAGGTTTAAAATAACTCTACCATGCCTACTTTTAGTCAAAAAAAAATATCATAAGCACTAGATTGATAAAAAATCAAATAATGTCAATTTGCAAACCTTACTCTTAGATTGCCTTATTCAGTATTTACATAGTAGTTCGTTTGGGCGGGTAACTACAGAATGTGACCATCACTCATTTACTACCTGTTTAAAGCAAACACTAACGGCTCGGTATATAAAATTGCAGTATCGAAATAAAATAGTGTTGGAACGAATCACCAAATAAAAATTCCCGGTTTCAAGGAAATTACCTGTAAAGTATATATTGCTGTTTTTTTAATTGGAATTATGAGCTACCAAATTATAAAATGGTTTTTAACTCCCGATGAAAAATATATAGTGTAGCGGTGCCGTCAAAACAAACTCGCTAACATTTCAACATATATACCGTCTCCCTTGGTCTAGTGGTTTAGGCATCCGCCTTGTGAGCGGGAGGTCGAAGGTTCGAATCCCAGCAGGGGTCCATTCTGATATGGCCGGTTGGTGAGCCGCCAGCTAGTTAAATGATGGTTACCGTATACCTACCTGCCTGGTTCCTGGCATTACAAGGATAGAATTCGGGAGGTAAATGTGCTCAAAAACAAGGTGTCTCATAAGTCAGATATTGCGGGCCCTTTAAATAGGGGTGACACTATAATAAACAAACACTTTACCTTTTATATTCTAGAATTACTGTGTAGATTTTACTTGTATTGTTGGTTCTAGTCACTTCTTTTACGTTTTATGTTGTATTATTTTACAGATATTATATTACGAGCAGTTGTCAACTGATATTTTGAAATCGAAAAGTGTAGTCAAATATGTTCTTGAATGTAATTTTATGCAATTGTAATCTACATACCTAGCAATAATCTTTAATACTCTGTTAAAGAAGCATGTTCTACACTATAAGAGCATTGTCAGCTAGACAATTAACATTATTGTTCAATACTAACTAGCACATGGGTTCACATTTCTTTTTTAAAAACCCTCGAGTATATAGAAGGTGATGCGAAATTAGTCTTGTAGATCTTACTTTCAGCTTTACCTTTTACATGTGCTTATTATTGCTTTCCTTAATATGCTTTTAATTATTCATATTTCACGAAACGAATAGTACTATCACAGCACGCTAGCGTTCGAGCTGTTGATACAATATAGTCTATAACGGGTTTTAATGAAGTTATTTCGGAGCCGACGAACAGTAAATAATTTTCGCATGCTTTCATTACATCATAAACAAGTTTGTAATCTTTTTTTTAATTCATTAGCCAAAACCAATAGCTCTTGTAGGTAGAAATAGGCAGAAATGTTTAAAACTGTTCTAAAAGTATATTCATATTATTACGCAATCTTTGTTAAATACGTGTGGTTGGTTATTTCAAGCCAATACTATTAAACAACATACAGTTGTTTTGATTGCTTATAACTGTTGACGTGTTATAGCAATATTAAACCTGAAGATATTTTTAAATGGCATAGCAACTGTGACACCTTTAATCAATCCTTCATTTCCATAAAACGAACACGATCACAGATTACTAAAATCGCAACAAGATAAAATGTGAAAGTGACACCGGAAATACATTTATTTACTTCCGGAAAATCACATGTTTCCGGACGTTTATTTCGAAATACACAACGTAGAGTAATGAAAATAATTTCTCTTTGAGAAAGACTTTCGCCACATTGACCCTGGTGCCTAATTATGCAGTTATTGTTGTTATATACACAGTGTCTAGTTATGTGTTTATTGATGTATATATGCACACTAAATAATTATTTTACTGATCTATAAGCAGCAGTTAAAACAAAATAACCTGCAAATACAGTGGAGTCAAAACTGCAGTACTGCAAACAATCATTAAACGACAGTCTGAATGAACAGTTTTTCAAATGGATTGACTTCAATCACATACTTGGAAAAAAACAAAAATTCTTTACGGAAGTAATTTATTGTAAATACGTTCATATGGATAGGCTTAACCGTTTATATCTGCAAATTGAATTAGAAATCAACATCAAATACTTTCATGTACAAGATCTAATATCTTTGTAGGATATTTAGTTGCAAAACGTTGAATGTTTAGGAAATAATCTGCAGTTTTTAAGAACGCAAAATACGATAAGGCTATATATGGTTTAATAGACTATATGGCTTTGTAGACAGAAACGGTTTTAGACTATGATAAAAACAGAAGAGATTTTTTTTTTCTAATATCATCTAACATGAATAAATTTTAAAATTACTCCGCCTAATTATACCCTAGAAATGTGTATATTTAATAGAAGAAATATATGCAATTAAACGTTACTTGACGCAATACAATTAGACAAAACTTAGAATTAAAATACCTAATGACTTCTTATCATGTCTGTCTACACAAAGGAGGAATATTATCGACGATGTGGTATGATCATGCACATAAGAAGGATGTGAACAAACCATATGGCGACTATATGGCGTAATATAGCGACTATAGGGCGTAATATGGCGACTATAGGGCGTAATATGGCGACTATAGGGCGTAGTATGGCGACTATAGGGCGTAATATGGCGACTATATGGCGTAATATGGCGACTATAGGGCGTTATATGGCGTAATATGGCGACTATAGGGCGTAATATGGCGACTATAGGGCGTAGTATGGCGACTATAGGGCGTAATAAGGCGACTATATGGCGTAATATGGCGACAATATGGCGACTATAGGGCGTAATATGGCGACTATAGGGCGTAATATGGCGACTATAGGGCGTAATATGGCGACTATATGGCGTAATATGGCGACTATATGGCGTAATATGGTGACTATAGGGCGTAATATGGCGACTATAGGGCGTAGTATGGCGACTGGAAGCAAGGTCAAAATGATAATTAGACTACGACTGAACATTAAGCGATGTCTGAAGTTTGCAGAACTATTTCACGTGAGTGTGACATATTCATACAGTAATCTTAATTAACAGACAGAATCTTTTGACGTCTTGTCCATCATTGTGTAACAATCAATAATTGGATTGACTTGGAAGTAATTATCAAATCTTATTCAGATTACTTATATTAGACTTCACAAAGATCTCTTTGTTTACAATCTGCATCGTTATTGTTACAACCATAACATCATCTACCTATCCATCCGCCAGTCACGTACAGGGTACGAATTACAGGTATGAAAAATGAGTAATTCTATTCAACAGGTGTACTTATATTTATTTTACGAAGAAATTATTAGATCTTCCTATCTGCGAGAAACAGAAGCAAATACAGAAAAAGTAAAAAGGTGTACCACTGTCTGTAAGAAGTTATTGAATGCAAAGATGTGCAGTTAATGTTGACGACCGATAACTTCAAATTAACTGATATATTGTGGATATTAAATAGTAAATGCATGGAGCAGTTTTGCTATCCTGGATATGTCGAGTGCCTCAATTATGTACCTCTTTTAATTTGAAGATTTCTTTCTTATGGTTATAATAATAAAAAGTCAATTCCAACATTTATCAGAATAAAAGGCTATGAAAGAAGACAAAGCATGCAATGTTGCAGAGAAACAACTTCTATTTTATCAAGATAAGCAATTGTTATATTTTGGTGTAAGTTGGTACTGACCTTGAAATGTTCCTTATTTAGAAGTTATGGAATGTAATATTAGTAAAAATGGCAGCAGCTGCAGCTTGGAATGATAAAGATGTTTTCGCACTTCTGTTATGCAGAACTATTGAACAATTCTACAGTTATTTCGCCTAAAAGAGCTTCGGTCCCCATGTGGCTACGAACTATCCATAATATAGACTCAGCTAATTTACAAGGAAAATCTGTTCAAATGTTTCTTGTTTAGCCCGTGATTAAAGCAAGCTTGCAAAATAATCTTCAACGCGATTTTCATTTCCTCTATTACGCATACAGCAACATGATTTACAACTGATCCCCATACGTGGCATGTGGCGGCGTGTAGACACTATATCCGCTATGTTTCACCTAGGATGATTACTGTTCATGTTAATGGTCAATATTGACTCAATGGTGACCAGATCAAAGACTAAGCTTGCAAAACCCTTTGTTGAAATCTGCTGCTCGCTTGCTCCATAAGACGTAAGAATTTTCAAATCAGTTGAACAGTATTCAACATAATAAATAAAAATAAACTAAGATTTCTCCTGTATACAGGTTCTTTTCAATAAAGTGAGTAAACTGGATGCAAAAGTCACTTTAAATGATACCCAAATCTTTATGTTTTATGATATACAAGTAAGTAAAACAGCGTCATTCTAAACGGACCTCTCCGGCAATATTGCCCTGTTCCTACGATCTCAAGACATTGATCTACTATGAATTGTCTGCCCTTGGACACACGGGATTTTACAATATTTTCTGATTTTCAAGCGCAGATTATTGTCTAAAATCAAGGACGGTGACCTTTGATTTTCATTTCAGATTAATTTCCAGTTCCAAACTTGATTCTCAGTTTAGTTTGAAGATATTCTATGAAGGAGAAAACGTTGGCTCTGTATACGGTATCATCCTCAATGACACAATAAAGAGGCCGCCAGACGTAAATTCAATAAAGAAACGGTCATTATCAGCTTTACCTTTTACATTTGCTTCTTCTTTTTTTCTTAAATATACCCTTAAAGTATTTATATTTTACGAACCAAAATCACTGTTAATGTATACATGTATAAGCCTTCGGACTGTTTACACAGTAGTATTTAATGGGTTTTAATGAAGCCATTACAAGAACCAGTGGGAGTGCTCTTTTAGAGTGCCGGCAAACAGGAAGTATTCGTCTACTATAAGTCAATAACACGTTTTAAACCATCGCTTTTCCACGAATAAACCAACACTTCTTGGAAAGAGAAGCAGACAGAAAAATGTAAATTTAAAGTGATTCAAAAGTACATCCCCTATTACGCAATCTTTGTTAATTATGTGTGATTTGTTATTTCCAGACAAAGCTGTTAAACAACATGCAGTTGTTTCGGCTGCTTATCTACAAATTACTAACAACGAAACCCTGAAGCTATTTGGTAAATGTCATTGCAGCTATTACACATATAATCAATACTTCGTTTCCATAAAACGAACAAGATAAGTGATTGTTTAAATCACAACATGATAAAATGTAAAAGTAACACCGGATAAACATTTATTTACTTCCGGAAAATCACATGTTTTCGGATGCTTATTTCAAGGTACACAACATAGATTACTGAAAATATTATCTCTTTGGGATGAAGACTCTCGTGTCATTGCTTTTAGTGTCTAGTTATATTGTTATTGCTCTAAATATGCACATTAAGGGTTCCTCGCTATCAGTTTAGTTTATACTACTTTAATTTTAGCTCGATTTTGAAGAAAGCTTGTAGCTTATCGAGTCACTCTCGAGTCCGCTTCCTGGAAAAACCAGTAATGGTGTCATATGAGGAAGTACGGTCGTGACTTGGTGGGGCTCGAACCCGCAACTCCTGGATGAGCGGCAGACACCTAAACCTCTACACCACCACTCCTCTATTGCTCATATATGTATCCATAACTAGTAAAACACATTAATTGTTATCACCTCTCTGATATTTCACATTTCCGATACAAAATTTACATATAAAGCTTTCATCTAAATTTGTTTTATTTCATTAATTTGATTTCATTATTAATTATGCAATACGGAGAAGGGCTAATGAAAGAACTCCAAAACCTTGGTCTTTTATTAACAGTGTACTAGTGAGTCCATTAAACAAACCTGTGTTATCCGAATGTCCAACCTGATAAAATAAATTGCCACAAACACGTGTCAATGTTTGCACTTTTTTTTGTTAAAATAAAGGCTGACTTCTTGTATCCTCGAGCGAGGTCAAGCGCATTCTGTAAAATAAAAAATACTCAGATAACATTGTGTAGTTGACAAGACTTAAGTTTGCATGTTTACTTTTACAAATGGACACATATTTTTCCTGGTTGAATGTTCTTAAGATTTTCTACTAATAAGCTAATTAGTGACAAGGTCATTATCAGTTCGAAGTAGTAAATAATTTCCGAAGGTGTCTTTTGTGAC
The DNA here is from genome assembly GCA_022818135.1 of Saxidomus purpurata. Classification (NCBI taxonomy): domain Eukaryota; kingdom Metazoa; phylum Mollusca; class Bivalvia; order Venerida; family Veneridae; genus Saxidomus; species Saxidomus purpurata. The sequence continues at coordinate 29,383,008 of JAFMSR010000013.1, forward strand.
TCTTTAGTTCACCTGGCTTTGCCATGGTGAGCCTTATTAATGGGTCCGTCTTCCGTCGTCCGTCAACATTTTGATTCAAACGCCATCTCCTCAGAAACCACTGGGGCAATGTTGATGAAACTATGCAGGGATGGTCACTTGATTTTGCATAGGCTTAAATAAGGAAAACTTGAAACAACACAAGGCCCATAGACAGAGCTTAGATATTTGGAATGCTATTAAGCATTGTGTAGTGGACCCCTACGAATTATGTTAAAATCATTACCCATTCTATTATTGGCAATTGATATACAGGTGAGCGATATAGGGCCATTTTGGTCCTCTTGTTCAAGTTTGCTCAAATGAGGATTGTTTCAAACAATGTCATTCAGGACAAACCCTTAAATCACAATTACAAACCTTTAGCTATTGACACATATAAATAAAATATAACCAACAATTTGTTAATGATTTAAATAAAAAAGGAGGTGTATAAATGAAAACGTAAATAAAAATAAAGAATTGATTATCCAAAAATCTTAAATTTGAATAAGAAATCAATAAAAACTTCTCGTGTGTACAATACTTATATCGGTACAGGGCGTTTAATCTTTAACCGCATTTCATCTGTGAAAACTGCATGTTTATGGTATTTAGTGTATTTAAGAAATACATGTAATATATATTTTCTAAAGGCCGTAATCAAAATATAGTGCTTATTATATTGCATGCGAAATATTATAGAATGGCGTTACAGTACAGACACTGTTTCGAACTATGATGAAACAGAAATGATCAAATCCATACGCCCGAAGCGACGTTTTATGTCAATACCTGCGGCAGGCGGCAGGCGGCGGGCGGCGTCAACATTTTGTCCTTCTTTCTAAGCCAAACACTTTTGTACTGATCTTCACCAAAAATTGTTGTACAGGTTTATGGGCATAATGTATCGACAAAGTGCGATAATCCGCCAAATCGCCCTTAACACTTTTGGATTACGCATATATTTGCCATATTAGCCTTGTCCGCTCTCTAGGTCAAAGAGTTTTCACAGATCTTCACCAAACTTAGTGAATATATTTGTGGGCATTATATCTTGGCCGAGTTCGATAACCAGCCAAATCGAGTTAGGCACGTTTGGATAACGACCCTTGAATTACACAAAAATGGTCAAATTAGCCTTTTCCGCTCTCCAAGTGGAGCAGTTTTCATCAAATCTTCATCAAACTTATTAAAAATATCTGTGGGCAAAGTATCTAGGCAAAGTTTGATAACCAGCAAAATCGCAAAATGATGAAATTATCCTTCTCAGCTCTATAGTTCAAACAGGTGAACTAGCCTTGTTTTATAAAACCTATGAACTGCCAGATACTAAGTTATGCCTCCCTGACGGGCGATATTTGATAATTTGACACTCTTGTTTATTATAATCAAACATGAGTAAACTTTTGAGAGAAGAATGCACAGTTGTGTGACAGGATTGCCTGTTTTACGGAAGAAATATAAACAAAATAGTTTGTTTTGACTGAACTTAGACTAAGTTAATGATTTTTATGTAAAGCATATCTGGGCAAAAAATGTATATTAATATAGAAAGTGGAATGGTGTTGTAGAAATAAGATTTTGATATGGCCATGTCCATCAGAAGTGAAAGCTCTTTACATGTACGAAAACGGGCTGTATTTTACCGACTACATATTAAAACGATGAAAATAATAAATAAAGTGCAATAGAATATAAAGTGATGTCTGAAGTTGAACAGAATCAACTCATGTGAATGTGACATATTCAGACAGGAATCTTAATTAACAATCAGAATCATATTACGGTATGTCCATCATCGTGTAATAATCAATTGAATTGACTTGCACTTTATCATAATTATCCAATCTTATAAAGATTGAATGCCTTAATGTCATATGGTTAGACATCCAATAATTTCTTCCTCAGTTGAAATACTTACTTTATACATTATAATTTATACATTTTTTATCATCCAGAATATTTTCAATACACAAGTTAGTATATCTACTATGGGACCTGCAATGAAACACTTTTCCGCATTGTGCCTAGAATGTCATGCCTTGCCTATGGTTATGCCACATGTTTATAGAATACTTCAACCTAATATGCCCTCTTGTCTCTTTTATTAGTGTTACACTTGGCCCTTTATATACGGTGGGGATATAAGGTACAAAAAGTAAACCAAGACGGGTCACAGGTTTCTATAATATTTTCCAGATCTCATCGTTCAGTAACGATGCATATACTGCAGTAACGGAGGCAGAGTAACTGTAGGAAATGACACAATCTGAAACGTACAAATATCAACAAACGTAAGACTTGTATGAGATCCAAACTATTAAGGAGATTTACCAAAGATACAATCTTTTACTTCATAATAACAAACCGAGCATAAAATCGAAGTGTCTAGTGGCTCTTTTATAACTTCTAAAACACTTTAACAACATGTTCAATAATATGATTTGGATTTACATTTGCAAAAAGCGCGAATGTATAAAAATACAAAAATACAATCCAAATAACACTTTGAACTCACCAACTGATTGTTTTCAATCCGTCCACACTGAATACACAATACACACGTGCAGTTACTGTCTTAACAGGGCAGTTCATCACAATATTCCCACATAGCGAAAAAAACGAAAGAAATCCAAAAACTATTTCCGGTCTGAGGTTCGTAAAGCTCATTATTAAATCCGTCCGAAATATGGTTCGGTCAACATAAGTAAAATGTAGTATCATCTTGATATAACAAGCATCATATATTAGGGCTTTGTCGTTGGTACTGGTTTCCTATATGACCAACGCCCCCAGAAGAGGTTAGTTATCGTAGGTTTCGGAGGATAGTGCAAGATACAGAAAGCGTCCCGATTCAACAGACACCCCTGGTTCTTATACATGCCAGGTGTATAGCACCCATACATGGGACCTGGGTTTTATAAGACTATTAGTATTTCCTTGCCGGGTATTTATAAACGAATGATACGCCTTAAATACACGTCTATGTTGCATCGGGTCAATGGGGAGCTCTATTTGAAAAAAAGTACAAGAATCTCGAATAAAGCTCCCATTTGATTAGGGGAGCTGTATTCGTTAATGCGCACCGGATACAGCTCTCCGGGGAGCTCTATTCGTTATGGCGAACCGAATAGAGCTCCGCTGGGAGCTGTATCCGAAAGTAGCTGTATCCGGTGTTACATAGCATATTTGTAAGAAAAACAAGGATTAAGTTTGTTTTCCCGATACACATGTCGCGATACATATTTATCTACTATTTGACAAATTTGACAAGCGGCCGGTTAGCTCATTCGAGCATTTGGTTGAACAACTATCCAAGGAAGGTACATTGTTCGAATCCCATTCAAACTTCTGTTTTTTCCTCACCTTGTGACATTTGGTGCCTTCCGACTGAATAAAATTATTTTTTTACTATAAAAATCTAGCTAACAATCGTTTTCATAATTATAATAAAAATTGCGCCGAATTATTAAAGGTAGTTCTTGTTTTCATATAAGTCGTATAAAAAGAAAGTGGAGTTCTTCTAAAGACCTAAAACAAGCTTTTATGTGTACATAAACCCCAGCTATAATAGTTATTATATGAGTCCAAAAGTACGCTCGTATGACATTTTTACATGTTCCTGTCCGAGCCAAAAAGTGGGGGTTTTGTGGCTATGGCAACAATAGATAACAGTTAATTCTCCGTGATGTAATTCATTCCGTATGTCTTATGTGGCTATTTTGGGGCTTATGTGGCTAAAAGCACAATAGAGAGAACAATAGCCACACATCAGCCAATTTTTAGTACGTCTGTACAGTTTCATTAACCGAACTGAAGTCACTGCGGTATACACTTACCACTTCCGGGTTGCACAGGTAAATTTCTATATGAAGACTTTTAAGAATTTACTTATTATGATTTAATATACTCATTTAGTGTTTGTGTACATGTATCTGTTCACGTGGGTTGCACGGCTAATTGAACTGAAGTTATAAAATTCTAACTGAAACTAGTTTGTTCAAACTAAACCGTTGATGAACAGAATTTCACAAAATAAATGTCTAAACATTTTAACGTATTGGAGTGAACATTTTAGTATATCACTTGGAGTTGAATTTTTCAGTATTTCACTTGAAGTTGAACACTTCAGTATTGCTTGCTTAAATTTAATTTACACATGCCAAACACAACCGTCTCACCAGTACGTTCAGTGCTTTGATTACAATAAGTAAATGATCCACATCTATTAAAATAAATTCCCAATTATTTATACTCATTTACGATTTTCTGGCGGTTCGTTGTTGAAAGAAAAATTATAAAGTCGTTGTCTACCTTTTGCAAAATTCATAATTTTTTATTTTGCTGTATTTACTGTGAATTTCCAGTCTTTACAATACTGCTCATAATGTCTTAAGAGCATGTTAAAAGTCTTTTTCTGATTCTGACAAAATAACATGATTATCATCTGCAGTTAACAAAATTAATATTTTAAGAAAAAACATTCGTTTCATTCGCTCGTTGACTGCTCGGAACTGTAACACCTTCAGTTTGATTGTTTGTACGAAATAGTGACCAGTAACGGATGCTCGTTGCAATTACCGTCAGTCTATTAATTTTAATTACCAAATATAGTTTTACGAGTAATTAGAGAGTAATTATAAGATACTATCTTAGATTTAGGAAGGAACTAATCATTAGCAAGTTTCCCTCATCTTTGAGAAAATCTTTGTTCGTCGGTATAAATGTCGCAATATCACAGTATAACATGTATAGTAACTGGTGATCAACAACAAAGTAGGATCTACAACAGTACGAACATTTCAAAAGACGTGTGCATATCGTAAGATTAAAACAGATTTTGACGTTTTAAATCAAATTGTTTTTATAAAGAAACTAAGCAAAATGTAGTGTTGTATACAGAATTTGCATAAATTTACGCATCATTTTTATCGGTTTTATTTCTTTTTATTTTAATAATTTTCTTGTCTTTATCTGGGTTCTGATGCAATAGGACCGATGATTCAGCTTAGATATTAAGAGAATACACGGCGATACAGACTTATTGTCTTTGTAGCCCCAGAGTAATTGTCCTTTGATTGGGTGTTTAGCTCACTGATCATGAATTGCAATTCTTCGGATACTTGCTTTAAGTTGGGACCAGTGACTTTCAATAGAAATGTTTGTTAGTTTAAAGGTATTGCTTGTGATCAATGCTCAATTGTAAAATTTCACCAGCTGCTATGCTACATGTAAGTTAACTTCATACAGATGAACTTATGATGTATACGAATCATATTGAACAATAGAAACACGTCAATTGGTCGTGTAAGGAAAGGTTATCGCTTATAATACAGGTGACTGCTGGCAATAAGCTAAATTGTATTTGATGACTTCATTACATGTTTAATATCCATACTTTCTCTTTCAGAATGCTATCCATGAACATGTGTGTGTTGTAAAATTGCCTTTACTATAGCTATGTGAACAGTCACATAATGCCATACAGGAACTAGATGAGTGACTTGGGAAGAATGTCTGGGAATAGTATACAAAAAGATGATAGATGATCAGGCAAATGTATGATGATCTAGTTTCAAACCAAGTAACAAAGCAGAGTGTATGAGAAAACTTCCACTGAAGCTGCTAATGACTTTACAGTAACAAATAGCCATTGTGTAAAGAAGCTAAATACTTCAGAAGAAATCTTTACAAATGAGACAAAGAAGTGAGCTAAATCACATATATGTAAAAGAGAAATACAGCAGACACCTCATTATGATCATGCATGTAATGATAAAAATACAGTCAAGATACATATGATAATAATGCATACAGAAGAGTTTATATGTGACATTTGTGATAATGTATGTAGTGATAGCAGTAATCTCAAGACACATATGAGAAAACATACACGAGAGAAATGCGTAAAATGTGATGTTTGTGATTATGCATGTAGTGATAGCAGTAATCTCAAGACACATATGAGAATACATACACAAGAAAAATGCGTAAAATGTGATGTTTGTGATTATGCAAGTAATCATAGAGGTGATATGAACAGACATATGAGAATACATACAGGTGAAAAATGCTTTGAATGTGATTTTTGTGATTATGAAAGTAATCGTGGAGATGACCTGAAAAAACATATGAGAATACATACAGGAGAGAAATGCTTTAAATGTGATGTTTGTGATTATGCAAGTAATCGTAGTGGTGATCTGAAGAAACATATGAGTATACATACAGGAGAGAAATGCTTCAAATGTGATGTTTGTGATTATGCCTGCAGTCAAAGCAGTCATGTAAAGATACATATGCAAAAACATGCACGAGAGAAAAACTATCATTGTGGTGTTTGTGATTTTGCAAGTAGTTATAGTAGTGCTTTGAAGAGACATTCGAAAATACATACAGGAGAGAAATGCTTTAAATATGATGTTTGTGATTATGCCAGTAGTGATAGCGGTAATCTGAAGAAGCATATCATGGTGCATGTAAAAGAAAAATACTTTAAATGCAATGTTTGTTATTATGCCTGTGATCAGAGCAGTGATTTAAAGAAACATATGAAAATACATAAAGGAGGGGAATGCTATAAATGTGATGTTTGTGATTATGCAAGTAGTGATATCAGTAGCCTGGAGACACATATGAGAATACATACAGGAGAGAAATGCTTTAAATGTGATGTTTGTGATTATGCAAGTAATCGTAGAGGTGATATGAAAAGACATATGAGAATACATACAGGAGAGAAATGCTTTGAATGTGATGTTTGTGATTATGCAAGTAATCGTAGAGGTGATATGAAAAGACATATGAGAATACATACAGGAGAGAAATGCTTTAAATGTGATGTTTGTGATTATGCAAGTAATCGTAGAGGTGATATGAAAAGACATATGAGAATACATACAGGAGAGAAATGCTTTAAATGTGATGTTTGTGATTATGCAAGTAATCGTGGAGATGACCTGAAGACACATATGAGAATACATACACGAGAGAAAAGCTTTAAATGTGATGTTTGTGATTATGCAAGTTTTCGTAGTGGTGATCTGAAGAAACATATGAGAAAACATACAGGAGAGAAATGCTTCAATTATGATGTTTGTGATTATGCCAGCAGTCAAAGCAGTCATGTGAAGATACATATGCAAAAACATGCCCGAGAGAAAAACTATCATTGTGGTGTTTGTGATTTTGCAAGTAGTTATAGTAGTGCTTTGAAGAGACATTCGAAAATACATACAGGAGAGAAATGCTTTAAATGTGATGTTTGTGATTATGCAAGTAATCGTGGAGATGACCTGAAGACACATATGAGAATACATACACGAGAGAAAAGCTTTAAATGTGATGTTTGTGATTATGCAAGTTTTCGTAGTGGTGATCTGAAGAAACATATGAGAAAACATACAGGAGAGAAATGCTTCAATTATGATGTTTGTGATTATGCCAGCAGTCAAAGCAGTCATGTGAAGATACATATGCAAAAACATGCACGAGAGAAAAACTATCATTGTGGTGTTTGTGATTTTGCAAGTAGTTATAGTAGTGCTTTGAAGAGACATTCGAAAATACATACAGGAGAGAAATGCTTTAAATGTGATTTTTGTGATTATGCCAGTAGTGATAGCGGTAATCTGAAGAAGCATATCATGGTGCATCAAAAAGAAAAATACTTTAAATGCAATGTTTGTTATTATGCCTGTGATCAGAGCAGTGATTTAAAGAAACATATGAAAATACATACAGGAGAGAAAATGCTTTAAATGTGATGTTTGTGATTATGCAAGTCATCGTAGAGGTGACCTTAAAAAACATATGAGAATACATACAGGAGAGAAATGCTTTAAATGTGATGTTTGTGATTATGCAAGTATTCGTAGAGGTGACCTGAAGAAACATATGAGAATACATACAGGAGAGAAATGCTTTAAATGTGATGTGTGTGATAATGCAAGTATTCGTAGAGGTGACCTGAAGAAAAATATGAGAATACATACAGGAGAGAAATGCTTTAAATGTGATGTTTGTGATTATGCAAGTATTCGTAGAGGTGACCTGAAGAAACATATGAGAATACATACAGGAGAGAAATGCTTTAAATGTGATGTTTGTGATTATGCAAGTATTCGTAGAGATGACCTGAGGATGCATAGTACGATACATACAGGAGAGAAAGGTTAAAATGTGATGTTTTTGATTATGCAAGTAGTAAAAGCAGTCATCTAAAGGCACATATGTGAATACATACCGGAGAGAAATGCTTCTAATGTGATGTTTGTGATTATGCAAGTAGTAATAGTGTTAATCTTAAGAGACATATGAGAATACATACAAGATAGAAATGCTTTAAATGTGATGTTTGTGATTATGCAACTATTCGTTAAGATGACCGGAAGATACATATGAGAATACATACAGGAGAGAAATGCTTTAAATGTGATGTTTGTGATTATGCTTGTAGTAATAGTAGTGCTGTCAAGACACATATAATAGCACATACAGAAGAAAAATGTTTCTAATGTGATGTTTATTATTATGCATGTTATCAGAGCAGAGCCCTGAAGAAACATATAAGTATACATGCAGGTAAGACATGATTTGCTTGTGATTATGCAAGTAGTGATTCATCAGTGGTCTGAATAGAATCTCGCTATATCAAGATAGATTGATACATAGAATAACCTGTCAGAAGTTAATGGCAAATAGGCAGTAAGCATTTTAAAATTTTAGGTATTTTCATTGGACAAAAATGTAGGACAAATACTAAATATTGTTAAATGACAACACATGAATAATTGTATTTCATTAATAAAAGAGATATATGAAATTAAACATGAAATTAAGGCACTACTAGTAAGCGATTTTAGCGGTCAGTTAATTTCCGCGAATTTCAAACTAGATAGCCGCAAAAAACATGTATTGAACAATCGCGCAGTGAAACTAGTCGTGCGAAAATGGTGCATGGGAAAACTGTCTTTAACTGTCGTAAATTGTTTTAATTCCGATGTAGAAGAAGCAGCCTTGTGGCATTTGTTTCATATCAGTGTCGGTGTTTCAAATATTACTGAAATCATAGTTATATTATTGAAAAATATTCCATTTATCTTCTTCAGTTTATCGTATTGCGGCATTATTAAATGGGTACACAAACATGAAAAACGGCTGATTTACAGGTGACTACTGTATTACGTCACAGCTGTATAACTTTAGTACATGTATATGAGACTTGTTTTGATCCTGAAACGTGAAAAAAATAAAGTTGCAAGTGCATGTAAATAGTGACCTGTTGGCCCGTAAAGATAGTGTTAATTTACTCTAATTTAAGCTACCGACTTTAATCTCCTAACAAAAGAATTCTGTTAGAAAACTCCAACACAAATATTTGAGAAAAAATTAAGAATATTTACGTTATCTATACCATGATCACAGACTACTATGTACATATTAAACAAAATAAATAGGCTACATATACCATTTTCATAGACTATATGTACATGTTAAAAGTCAGGTTACCTATATATCTTCTAATGTCTGCTCGCGTTTCATCGTCATAATGAGCGTAACTCCCACGTTTTTGATTGGCAATTTCTTTATTTATTTCATTTACTCTGCACATGCTACATGATGGCGAAATCTCATCCGGTATTTCCAATTTGCGGGTGTAAACAATTGACTTGATGCCTCCCTGCTGGAGAAATGTGCATTCAAAATTCGTAAGTTCATGCCGTATTAATTTTTCGCGGCATTCGCGATTGATTCCATTCCGCGAAAGTTTGTCTGCAATGTGAAAAACGCGAAATATAGAATTCGCGAAAGTTTCTAAGAATACAGAATAGGAATAGAGCTAAGAAGAGCGCCGACTATATTTGACGTTGTCAAAGCTATCGCAAAAGTTGAGAACAAGTTGTAATTTTTTTATTATTATGTCGTTTCATTGAATAAAAATTATTGAAATGTAACCAAAGTATTCAACTGAATTAATAATGAAATATTTCTTTGCAATGAAAATGAAAATTTCATGTTTGATACTAATAAACATTTTCTTAAAATATTCGATCTTGCAATTTATGGAATTAAGTTTATTCTGCGGGCCTAGTGAAAAGTGCTAAAATGCTAGATTATTCTTGAATTATAAAACAGAAAGAGTTTACACCAATAAATTAAGATGTTAAGAATTTCTTGGCACCAAAGTCACTAATATCTGTGATCTTTGCGTTTACCGCACACAATGACCTTGTATTCGACACCTTTTCAGCTGCGGGCCTATTTTACGAGACCTGCATGTGAATATATGTCAGATTGTCTAATATTTCAAACAATCAAAAATCTTCTGCGCCGACTTGATGTTTTGCATCAAATTGAATGCTTTTTCTTGTTATTAGTATCATATCATTTGTCAACCGTCTTTAAGGTTGTTATTCAAAAACTGGGTTTAAGTGAATGGACATATGCGTATGAAACAATTTATAAGAAGAACTACCTTTAAAAAGATAGTCGGCATATTTTATAGTATATGAAAGCGTTCTATAGAAACAAGAGTTGTTTGTAAAACATGTATGCCCCCCACCCCTTGACGCAAAAGTCTAACTATGCAAAAGTCACAGTGAAATTTGCATAAGACCTTATAACCTGAAAAAGAATATGGGTTATCCAATGGTAATGACAAATCAAGATTGAAAAAAGATCAATTTATTTTTTCATATGGCCTTAAAAAGATTCAAACGCGCTTCAATAAAAAAATATCATAAGGCCTTAAAAACTAAATGTGGCCTGAAAAAGTGACCTTAAAATACTACATTTGTTTGGCCTAACAAAAATAAATGTGTTGACCTTATAACAGAAAAAACTTCGGGCCTAAAACAAAATTAATGTGGATTTAAAAAAGTCCTAGTGACCTTTACCTTCGACCTACTGACCACAATATCAATGGAAGTCATCTATCTGCTCGTCATGAACAACCTCCACATCAAGTTTCAAGATCTTAGGCCAATCCGTTCTCGAGTTATCGTCCGAAAACCGTTTTTACCCCTGGTCGTACGATACCAAGCAATTGTCTGAAGCTTTAATGGTTACCGAGAAAGTGAATCATAACCAGATTTAAGACTGCACTGCCGACTGACGTCTAGATGGGTATCACAATGGCTCTTCTGTGTTTCATAGAAGAACTACAAATAACTGACCTCTTCATGGGGCGTTGGTCATGTGGGAAACCGGTACCAACGATAAAGCCTTAATATACAATACGATTGGCAGTTGAAGAGTTCCAAACTTCCGGTCAAACGCGAGCTTAATACGGTTGCGCCGAAAAAACATTAGTATTTGTTCTACTGTAGTAGGGCCTTATAATTTGACGCAAAATTCAACAGTTAGTGACCTTTTAACCTTGAGATAAGCATGAGTTGATTACCTTTTAAACCTTGAGATAAGAATAGTTGCACAGTTCGGTGGATATCCTTTTAACCAAGAGATAACATTTGGCGATATTCTTTCAACCTGTGTAGACGTTTTTCACACACTTCAATCTTCCACACTTATTGACAGGTAGATTTTTTAACACAGATATTTATAATAAACACATTTTTTCCATAGAATATATTTAGCAAAAGTGCTTAGTTGGCATGAAAAGAAAATATTTCAAGAAGATTCGTTCACAAAAATACGCAAGAACTTTTAAGTTTATGAAAAAGACCTTTTGAACCGGTCTATTCTTGTTTCATGCACTTTTCGTAAAATGCAATGGAATGGTGATATACGGAATATTAAAACAGTCGGTTGATCTGCAGCGCCGTATCTTTTGAGTTGGCTGTATAGTTCCGGAGCACACGAGAGGCGGAGCCTCGAGTGTGATCCTGATCTATGCAGCCAACGAGAAAGATACACACGCAGATCAACCGACTGTTATAATATACCTTTTATTATATACCTTTTACCAAATATCATGTTAAATGTTATATAAATGTTAATTTTGTGTCATTAATGACGTTAAATCAACATAACGCGCTATTTCGTGTCACATTTTATATGAAATTAATGACGTCACTTGTGTCTTCCGTGTATAAACAAACAACCGTAATAAAAAGTAAATGCAAAATGTTTATCATCTTTCTGGTTTATCTAATGCAAAAAAGACATTGCTTTCATTTGTCTTCAAAAGTGACATTAAAAAATGTGACGACAATAAAACTTAACTTATTTTACTGCAGCAACGTGGATCTATTTTTCAACTTTTAGTATAGGAATATGATATGAATATGCATTTGTGTACAACTTACACGGTGGACAGATAAGATACGGGCTAAAATCATCTGATACGGACAATTTGATACGGAATGTTGTACTTTACTGCACAAATACAAATGTTCTAAAGAAAATTCAGATAAACATTAGTATATTAGGTATATAATAAAAACATATATGTCAAGAATGTTTTAAAATATACGAGTTACAAACTGTAAAATGTCTACGTCATTCTGTTGTGAAGGTTTTCCTTAGTTACATTTACGAGGGATGTTCGAAATGTAACCGGAAAGCAGTCACCTATTTTTAACCAGGTTTCCCGAAGGAAAAATCCTGGTTATTAGATTGAGGTATGTCGGCGGGCGGGCGTAAACAATTTCTTCTGTGCGCAACTCCTCCTACATTTCTCAACGGATTTCAACCAAACTTTCACAGGAGTATTGTCATGAAGTGACCTGGCGCATATTGTCGGGGTTTTGTGATTTGGTCATTTTTGACAGAATTATGGCCCTTTGGTTTTTTTCACATATGTAATTCTTCTGTGCGCAACTCCTTCTACACTTCTCAAGGGATTTCAACCAAACTTTCACAGAATTATTGTCACCAAGTGCCCTGGCGCATATTGTCGGGGTTTTGTGATTTGATCATTTTTGACAGAATTATGGGCCTTTGTTTTTTCCACATAATGTAATATATATAGAGAAATACTCTTCTGTGTGCAACTCCTACATTTCTCAAGGGATTTCAACCAAACTTTCACAGAACTATAATAATTGTGAACTAAAGAATTTTGAATATATAATGTTCTGCCCCTGGTCGTCCGTCCGTTAGCAATTTTGTGTCTCCTTATTTAAGTATATATAAAAGGGAGAATACTCTGTTATTATAAAAGGGAGAATACTCTGTTATTACTGTCTATTTTTAGAATAAATTACCAGTCCTGTATACTTTGGAGTATTCTGTTACAGTAAGATGACACCATTTCTCATGAGACCAGCGGTTCAAACCCCACACAGATCAAGTTTTTTTTGTTTTGTTTTTTTCTTTCTTTTTTTTATAATTTTTGCCTGAATTATGGCCCTTTGCTTTTTTTCCACATATGTTATATATAGAAGAATACTGTCACGTGCCCACTTCCTCCTACATTTCTCAAGATATTTAAACCAAACTCTCACACAACTGTTGTCATCAAGTGCCCTCGTGCATATTGTCTGGGTTTTGTGTTTGGATCAATTTTGCCTGAATTATGGCCCTTTGCTTTTTTTACACATGTAGTATATAGAAGAAGACCTTTGTTTCTTTTTCACATTATGTATATCTACAGACTTTAAAAACACATTTGCGATCGGCCAGCAGACTGGAAAATGAAAACCTGGTTTTGTCACAATTTCCTGTCACTTGTTTATTTAATCAATTAATTTAGACAAAACCTTCAACCTTAATAAATTAAAGTTCTTAGTTTAATTTACAAAATGTTTTTTCTAATATGAACGTTCTTAGTTCGCGAGGTGTATATTGCTTTATGACTGAATATTATCGCACATTGACATAATAAATAGCAGGTAGCAACTAGCAAATGGTGGCGTATATGCCGCGGCGTTTCCGTGTTGAATACATTAAAATCAAAGGCAATAAATATATTCAAAACACATACGAGATTCATAAGTGTGAGGTCAAATTTAAAGGTATTTTTGAGGAGTATGAAGCGTTAACAAACAACCTACACTCGACGAGGAAGACAAAATTGCATAGCACAGAAGCATACGGCAAACGCGTACAGATCATTTACACCTAATGATAGATAATTGGGCAAAGGTTTTTAGGTTCGATAAACAGAATTTAAAATGAAAGAAAAATGAGATATTCACCAGAGCCAGTTTTGAAACTGTATAGGGAAGAAGCACAGGACTGACACCTTGAAACTGAACCGCACACGTCGACTGTCATCTAGATTTGATAATACTCAACAATTGTATCTATCTATTCTCCAGTGGCATTATGACATTATGTTTTCATAGAACAATTAAGGTAGGTCGCGGGTTTCCCCCAGAAATCGGGTCATTTTTTAAAAAGGCAACGCAGATTTAAGCTTTTTCGCATGACAACCCCGTGACTAATTGACTTTTGTAAAAAAAAGTACGATAAAGTCATATTTCCATGAGAAATTAGTTAAAAGCGCCTCCTAGCGTGGAGGTGTATTTTCGTCAATTTTCGTTTTATTTTCGATATATCTCTGTCTATGTAGATAACGAAACGATCAAACTTTCATAAATGCAATGTCGAATCATTTATCCATCTGAAAAATAAAAATATACATTTGTATAATATGTTTTGCCAAAAAAAACGAACCCTGTAGTGGCGACAATTGCTTCGGTGGCACGAAAAGAAGGACGGTGACCCGCGTCCCCCCCTTTTTTATTTGACAAAAGTGCTTTAAATTGGTTTAAGATTCCATAGCGCTTTTTTTAATTCTCGCGGGCCGTTGTTTTTCGCAATTGACGCTAAATGCGTCAACTTTACAGTTAATTTTGATTTGAAAATTGTCGCCCACACAGGCTTTGTTCCACACTTTTTCATCTTTTTGGAAAAAAATATTTTTTTATTTTTTTTTTCAAATGGATAAATGATTCGACATTCCATTTATGAAAGTTATATTGTTTCGTTATCTACAAAGACAGAGATATATCGAAAATAACACGAAAATTTACGAAATTACACCTCCCCGCTAGGTGGCGCTTTTAACTCAGTTTCCATGGAAATATCAATTCACCGTATTTTTTCTACAAAAGTCAATTAGTCACGGGGTTGTCATGCAGAATATCTTAAATCTGCGCTGCATTAAAAAAAATGACCCGATTTCTGAGGGAAACCCGCGAGCTACCTGAAATACATACCTTTAAAAGTACAGAATAGAAATAATGATTACAAGTAGTAAATTAAAAAGAGTTATAATATACATGTAGGTCTTTAAAAACATTCCATTCTCATCTCGCTGGTGGAAAGTATGTTTGTAGTTATACAAAATCATATATGGTAGTCATTAAGAGTTCATTCATTTCTACAGTTTTGTCAGTTTCAGGGGACTGAACTCGTCTTCGTATACATATTATTGGTTGGCAAAAATGTTACGAACAAGAGATACAATGGTGAGTGTTCTTAATTCTAAGTCATAGTGGTATACGCTCTTTGCACAATAAGTAAAAGGGGCGGTACGCAATATAGGATATTACTCCATAGTCTCAGTTTTCAAACACATATTTTATCAATCTTTTTCAGCCTTCCTATTTGATCTTCAAATCTTACAATTAAGTAAGACAACTTTATTGAGATTGAGTTTTACTATCAACAATTAAGAAGATTTTAAAACGAAAAAGTTGAATGATACCATCATGACGGTTCTGCTATCCCATGTCATTAAAGAAATGAGCACATACGTACATGTATTATAATAGTTTAAAATAAAGCAGACCTTATCACCTTCGAACAACAAGCTGGTGAAGGTCGGTGACAGAGACACTTAAGCACTAACTGCTTAGAAGTCAAATCCGACAACTGTCATTTTGTTGAAATATTTTTGTTTCGTCACCTTAATTTTCATGAGTACAGGTTTGAAGGGTAAAGTATGTAAGTGGAGGTTTAAGCTACTCGGCACTAACTTTCATTGGGTTCAAAAATTAAAACGATTTTCTTTAGTTAGTATTAGTTTGCGAGGTAAGTCGGAGGCGTGTGAATGGCAGATTGTGAACATTTATGGGGAACATCTCAAAATATACACAAAAAACTTAGTGATAAGTGTCGTACAAAAATATTTTTGCAAAGGGCATCATTTCGGAGACACATCATTGCAAATATATTTTATAATGCGTACATAGTTTTAATTGATTAGAGCGATTTCTATTCGCCTGCAAACAAGAGAGCACATACTCTAACCGTCTAGGGAAGATATTGTCTTGGAGCGCCAAAACAAAGCTGATGCTCATGCAATACTTATGTCACAATAGGCATGTTCGCCCTGATGTCTAAAACGGGTTATATACTTATTTTATATAGAGTAATTTCAAACCAAATCAAACTGACTGAATATCAAGATTATTTCACCATACATTAAAATTGTGTAATATCATATTGTGAATTTTATTTGCCCACATAATATAAACTGTTTACAGTTTTACGTTTTAGACGTCAAAACAATCCGCACGATATTTGCGTGCAAAACATAGGCGTGACATAAATGGATCCAATAAAGTAAATTAACGTTACATGTATATAATAACTACAAGAGAAAGATAAAGGCGCGGGGAGCCAGAACGTGTTGTACACGGTCAAATCGCCAAAAATGCGTCCCCGTATTTTAACCGTGCAAATTATAACACGTGATGGTTCCCATGCCTTAAGTTGAAGTAGAAGAATTCATGTAAACTAATCAATTAGAGAGTGGCAAGACCACATTTGCAAATTTTGTAGAATTTTGATACGAAGCGGCCGGATTCTATGTATATCCTGACTCCCTGCACTTTCAGACGAAACCGATAAGTTGATACACTATAGTAATTTTGTAGAGAAACGACTTCTAAGTATAAATGAGTTTCAATTATTTTTTCTGTCAAAACCCCGAATATCTGTGTCTAGAATGTGGCTTCCTTGGGTATCAAAATGAGCCCAACAGTTTGGATTATGCGTCAAATGCGAATGATTTACTGTTTCCACAAGATCGTCCAAATCGAAACCTGTTATGACTTCTTATACTGCGGCACAGTTGCGACGAAAACCTGGTCAAGAAAGAAGGAAAGCTTCCGTTTGAAAAGGATATAGCCCGTTATAGACATAAGGGCGAACATGCCATTTTGAAATGAAATGTTGCAGGAGCATCAGCTTTAATTTGGCGTACCCACGACAATTACTTCCCTAGACGGTTAGTGCGCATCTCTTGTTTGCAGGCGAATAGAAACGCTCTTATCAATTAAATACTAGTACGCAATTATAAAAATATTTGCAAGATGTGTCTCCGAAAGAAACTCTTTGCAAAAATAACCTTTTTACGACAACTAATCACTAATTTGAAATGTGTATAATTTTGAGATGTTCCCCATAAAATGTTCACAATCTGCCATTCACTATCGCCTTCCGACTTACCTCGCAAATGTCTAATGCCTAGAAAACTAGATATGTTAGTACATTTCATAGTGTAAAACCTTTAGATGCTTAACCATGAACCACTTTTCTTTTCTTTGAGACTGAAAAGTCTTAAATGTATCAAGGTCTTGCGTACTCGAAATAATAAGCAATTCTACCTATGTTATTTCATTTTTATTTATAGATGTTGATAGTAACGGCAGTGGCAATTTTGACTTCCTGTTCGGCGTTCTTACTCGCGGCTGATAACTGTCCAGTCCCTTCACCATGCACGTGTTCGCTTTACGACAGTTTCAGTGACTTCAACTGTTATGGTAAACACCTAAAAAAGATTCCGCGCTTCGACCAATCAAACTACCATGTTACTGGGAGTCTGACTTTGTACATGAGCAGAAACAGCATCACAGTTATACCTGATAACACTTTCAGCAATCTGGCTTCGTCTAATGTTACAAGCATTTCTTTAGATATTAGCGATAACCATATTCATACAATAGCAAATAATGCATTCAATGGAATTGAAAACGTAACCTATAATCTTTACCTGCACAACAATAATCTTACTACACTACCTGTTGTATTAGGCAAACTTGTACATCTTCAGAGTCTTTATGTATTTGAAAATCCAATTCATTCATTAGATGTATCAGTGATGTCAAAGATAGGAAGAAGCTTGACCTCTTTTCATTTTGGCATGAGATACTTTACACAATGGCCAACTGAGTTACAATACCTCACACGTTTGCAAGATATTGCTGTCTTCTATATACCGTTTTCACATATCGATGCTAATGCTTTTCGTGGTTTTGAAAATACAATTACGAATATACAAATTCAATATTCTAAACTTGAAAGGATACCTTACGCTATTTGCAATTTGAATAATGTCACGGCGATGTGGTTCTATAGTAACCATCAATTAAAAGAAAACGGGTCTATTTTTGAGCCATGTAGTGGAAAATATTTGTTAGATTACAACCTTCATCTGTCAAATAATGGTCTTCACACGTTTCCTGATGTTTTTTCTTTATTTCCATCGCTGACATACTTGTTTTTAGATTACAATCAAATTGAATTTATTGACTCTGCAATTATTCCAACAAATTACAATCTGACCACTATCAGTCTGAATAATAATATGTTTGAGAGAATACCATCAGCACTTAACAAATTAAAGTCACTAGAAAATGTTTTCATTCAGTCTAACAAAATCAAAACAATAGAATCAACTGATTTGTCCGAATTATCCCAACTGACTAGTTTGAAACTCTCCAATAATCCAATTATGTACATATCAGCCGATGCGTTTGAGAATAATATTAACTTAAACACGTTGTTTATCCAAAACGCACGTTTACAACATATTCCTGTAGCTGTTACCCACCTACCGAAACTGGCCTATCTGGTACTCGATGGGAATCATCTTGAGTGTACATGCGATATGTCATATCTGAAACACTGGAACGTCACAGTTGTCAAATTCTTTAACACAGTTTGTGCTTCGTCTTCGGAAACCGTCAAAACATATGTGATGAACTCCCTCCAGGCATGTCCGTGAAACAACGATAACACTTAAAATTTCCTTTAAATTTCTTTTAAAATTCGGTTTACATATAACAATTAGAAATCTATATATGTTGTTTGTAAAATAAATACTCTGTATAGAAAAGAAAAACTTGATTTCATCTCCAGTAATAAATGAAAACAAGGAAGTAAGACACATCACAAAATGAACATGTAGATGTTAAATACTTTTACTTAATTTTGGATACTTTAATATCTCTTTCTGGTCATTTCTATTCAATTAAGTTCACCAGGTTATGCTAAACATTTCGATTAAGTATTATGAGCATGTAGTTGCTATTATACTGGTCCGTTTGTAAGTCAATCAATACTAATTCCCGGAGCATAACTTAAATTTTTTAATAGATTTAGGTGGGAACTCACATTACATGTAATGATTTGAGACAATCCATTTTCTTGTCCGTAACATGAAAATAATAGCATACAATTTACACTTCAAATAAATAAGTATCCTATTTCGTTCCGTTGTTTGTCTAGTGTAACATCTTAACTGTTTTCACGCCTTACTGTTTGCAAATTATACCCCTTTGACACTTTTTCTTGCGCGCAGTTTTAGTCTGCAATATTAAAATGAACTTATTCTTACTAACCTGTACTACAAATTTATATTAGATAACGAAAATGTATTCAGTCAAAATCTGTTTAATTATAGAACTTCTGTCAAATACTCTTACACTAATTGAAACATACAAATTCTTTTCATCATAAATGTTTTCCATTTTATTCACCATCGCGACTAATGCTTACCGATCAAGGTTGCCGATTGTAATTCTGAATTTTTTGTTTTATCATTGTAAATGCTGTTATAAATGAATATGATAGAAATGTAGAAACTGATTTGTAAATTGGCGAATTTTATTCCGGAACTTTTGTTGTTTTTTTTTTCATTTTGAATGATAACATGATGTAAATGTAGAAATTTATATGTGAATTGATGGATGTAATTCCGCAACTTTTGTTTTATCATTGTAAATGCTGTAATACATGTACATGATAGAAATGTAGAAATTTATTTGTGAATTGGAGGATTTAATTTATCATTATAAATGCTTACATGGAAGAAATAGTGAACAGCGTTTGTGCACTAGTATTGAATAATGTTATTCTGAAAGTTTCGTTTTAACGCACTAAATGCTTACTTGTAGTCACTCCGTTGTTGAAGCCAACACTTTTACAGGTCTACCCACATTGAACTGGCAATGAATACACATTAAGTATAAACGTAATAAACATAAACATTTTCCTTTTTTGAAAAAAAAACATAATGCTATTGTTGGAGGTTTTATATGTTGTTTTGTAGTGCGATGGAATTACTTTACTTCTTATCATTAAGAGGACTTAACTCTGACCATGTTAAATTAGCATGTTAGCTTAAAACATTTCAGCATGTTAATAATACCAACATATTGATATTATAGATATGAACATTGCTCTATGTTTGAAGATACCGATATGTACTTGTCTGTTATTATGTTGTTTATTAAATGATGCAACATCAGTGTCACAATATATGTCATGTTTGCACATAGAAATTATCTGGATTGTAAATCTTGTCACGAGAAAACCTAGTTTATGACGTCATGTTGATTTATCCTGAATAAATGCGATTAGCAATTATCATAATGATCGTCATTAATCTATAAAGAGGCACTCCGTAAAACAGGTGTCTAAATAAATAACGTCAAAGCATAAATAATAGTATATTTGCAAGCATTATTACTTAACCTAAAAATTTAAGCTATACCTTTCGGTTGTCATTAGTAAAACCAGAATATAATCTGCTAGATGTAGGGAGTGCCCCTTTATGTCAAGTTTTAGAGTTCAAAAGTTAAGGGGCGCTGCCTTTTTCTAGCAGGTTAAATTCTCCAAGCATAAGCAATGTGTCCAATGAACCTAAAATAATAAATACAACATGATCAACATAGAGATCGCAGTCCACCAATTTATTGTACAACAACAACTTTAAATGTAAATTTTACGTTACTGCAATCTATCTTAAAACGCTGAGTTTACCGATGATAACTGGAATGTATGGCTTAATGTTTTAGCTTACAAATATTCTATTATTTATTAATTTGAAGTCATTTAATGTGACGTCAGTTAAAAGGGAGTGTCTGTTTAATGTATAGTTCATAGATTAAACTTTGTTTCTGCACAAATGTATGTAAGGTTGAAGGTTGTAAATAAATCATTACATCGGTTGTAGAAGGTAGCATATAAACTTATAAATGAAAATAAAAGTCACATACTTCAGCAGAACAAACGAAATACTGGAATCTCTTAGGACCCCAAATAGAAAAAGGCCACAAAAAAAAAATTACAAATCGTAAACACTTCCGAAACCAACATTAAAGACAGTGTAAAGTTTAAATATAGGAAAATTTGCGGGTCACAGCCCGGGAATAAAAGTGATGGAGACTTGCCTAGACGAAAAGCGTCAGGTACTTCTATAATGAATACTGAGACACAGCATTTTTCTTGAACGCACGGTGCGTTCGTTACTTGAGGTCCTCATCATGAAAAGTGAGGTACTTCTGAGATGAAATTTAGACACAGTCTTTTGGATTTTCGTAGAGTGTGTTATAATTGTTTTGTTCTAAAAATAGTAACAAATTCACACGTCCTACCTCCGAATTTAAAAGACTTTATTAATCGATTCATATAATGATAACAGTAAAGTTTTATACTGCACGTCAATGTAAAGTTTTAACACTACAAGTCAGTCAATAGAGTGTGTGTGCAGTTTCTGCTTGTTAAACCAGAAGCTTTCGGGTCGACTCGCACCCAAGTTAACTCATACATAGTCATCTCGTACCCTAATTGGTCAACGCGTACGGATCAAAAAGTCAACTTGTACCCTTTGTAGTCAACTCGTACTTTCTATTTCAAAACTTCAGTTTTATCCAGGAACAAAAGGGACTGACTGATATGTAATTAAAGGTGAGGGCATATGAAATATATCACGACCTTATTAAAATCGTTATCATTATAGCTATAAGGTTTATATTGACCAAGTTGAATTACTTTGTTTGGTGTAGATTTATTTGCATGTCTAATAAATTGTTTATAGACTAATTTGCGCTAAAAGTAAGCGTTTCTTTCATGTGAGAACAGTGATGCGGATGCTCTTTTCTCAAAATATAAGTAGAAAAAGGAGAGAAAGCGTGGCGGCAAATATCTTACTACTGTGATTTCGGCAATCTATAATAACAATTAAAGATAATCATAACCTGTTAGTTCAATGCGGCGATAAAACGAATGCATTAGTCAAACAACGCAAGTTAGAATGGGTCTCCTTGAATTTCGTTGGGGCCATGCCTCAACATCACCATTTTCCAAAATATTTACATGTCAGTTTTGTTTGTTGGCCCGCTGTGATACGTAGTATCACAGTTTTTCTTGTTTCTTATTCTGACCATTTGCACATTTGGTGATCCTACCAGTAGATTGTGTGACGTGTACAAACAGGCACGGACATTGCACACAAAGGTAAAGCATGCGGATAAAAATAGCTTTATTCTTTTACCCAATCATAATACCTAATTTTTTTTAATTGGATTTTCTGACATTTGATTTTGGCAAATATATTCCTTTCGATAGGGATGATTTGCAGAATTATGATCCAAAGGGCTGAGAACCTAAAATTCTGGTCAGACAACATTTCATTTGTCGTCTGTTTGAAAAAGGTATATATTTTAGTAAATACTATGTACATAAGAGTGGGTAAAACCTACCTCATGTATATACACAATAAACGTGGTGTCTTACACTGCATCACTGGCACAATATACTTCACTTACTGTACACATTGTATGAAATTTAAATTCGATGTGATGTATAGTGAAATTACTAATAAACCATTTCCAATATTTTAATTATGTGAAAACAGACTTAAAAACCCGCGCAATGAGTAAAATGTACATTCAAAGCCAAATTGCGATTTGCCAATCGCTGTCGTTGTTCCCTACATGGACCAGTGGTTATCCCGCTATAAATCTTCATTCTAAAACAAAGGAAAAATAAGGATCTTAGCTATTTTTCATCATGCACAAACTTATTAGAGTACTGAAACACTGTATCAACAATCAATTTTATACATTTTTAGTTTAGCCCTGGACACGAAATACCCGGACGGACAGACGGGCAGTGCGTCAATATGCAAATTAGAGTACTACACCTTCAAAGGGCATTGGGTTGTACAAAAATCCATTACATTCTTAACAGGCTTAATATCGGTAATGGAAATATGTCTATCTTGGAACTTTTCCCGACCAAATCCATTTAGCAAGTTCTGATGACATAAGAACATATCTACGGACATTGTTGAAACTGTAGACTTATTTTATTTGCCATTAAGTCATCGTAAAAGATTACTTAGGGGCACCTAGAGATTAAGAGGAATGGAATTCTAGTCTTAACTCTTGTAAATAAGCAATCAATAAAGAATACACAACCTTAACAAAAAAGATTTCGTGTGCCGACCATTTAGCATGGTTATAAACTGCTTCATCCAGTAAGCCGATCCGGAAATAACGTTCAGTAAATTTCCCAATCCGTTTCGACATGTTCTGAGAAATTATGTCGATTTATTATAATTGTTACATTGGTCGGACAAACACTACTTAAACTAATTTTCTTAAAAATAGACTGGTACACTGTGTTAAATAAATAACAGATAATTTTGCAACAGTGCTAACAGGCGTCTTATATTTACTTTAAGGTAGTACACCCCTAATGGGCACCAATTCAAATCATTATAAGCTTACTGTTTTCTTAATCTGTATCATTTCCTGGATTTAAAAACAATTTTTAAAAGAATTTTACCGTGAAAAAAAAAAGTTATAGGAATTTGAATAACCCCACCCCTATTTTGGAATTATTTATAAAATGACATCACACAAGAGATAAGAAAATACATGTATTTCATTTATTATTCAAAACTTTGGTATAGATTTGGGATCAGAGTTACAAGAACTGTTTTCTTTCAGAAATTACACACCATTTACCATATAATCCATATAATCCACAAGTTTTATAAAACTTTTATGAAATAATCAGATAGTATTACAATTTTCATGTACTTTTTTGGCCATGTTCAATTTTGAACATCAAAGTTTTTAGGAAAAATCAACATTTTCTAGAAATTGGGCATGACTTTTTGTATACTAAAAATTACCTAAGTATAACATTTTGGGAACAGCATGCAAAAAATTCACGAATGTTTTACCGTCTCTATTTAAAATAAATTGATTTTGAAAATCTCCATCGACGATTTTAGACGTGTCTGCAAGTAATAAAATTTTCAAATAAGCTAATACTAATTCGTAATTCCCGGGCGACATACAGATACACCTGAAATATCTGATACATAATATATCAAAACGTTATGCTTCGAAAATAGTTGATTAAACCAGTCTACCTAATAATAAAAGTCTACTTTCTTGTGAGTAATTTCTGAATGAGATCTGACCTATAATCTGTTCCAAAAGAATATAATCCAACAGTCTGATTGGATCTGTCAAATATTATTTTGAAGCTCATGTGAGCACATCATTATTGTTCCGGGTCATAAAAGACACGTTAGTTAAACAGACTGAACATTCAACCGGAAGCTGCGATCATAACGATTATAATGGACGACAAAGTAAACACGATTGCCTGTCTTGTAATTGTTACGACTACATGATAACCATTAAACGACAATTGTTTAATTGTTTAAACATTTCGTCGTAAGGTATTTAATTAGGAAACTAATTTTACTTTTGAATGGTCTACCGTTTTATATCACAGTTGGGAAATGAAATGCAGAGTAATCTAATCACGACGGCCGATGGCCTGAGTGGTTAATAACGAAGCATCTGAGCAAATGATAGATGTGTTTAATTACAATTTTCTCTTAACAATGTCGATGTGTACATACCATTCGTAGGCACGAGAAAAAGGTGTCAAAGGGCGTTTTTTATATTTGCTAAATCATTGAAATAAATACTACGCTATATTCAGAACTTAGGCGCTTAGAAGATTGATCTGGTCTGTCTTGCACTACTTTCGCATAGCGCATGTTTACAGTTGTTATTCGCACATAGCACAGCTAAAATTCTTGCAGGGTTTGAAATGTGGTATACTAACTTAGGCCAAAAATGTCCACAGGTAGAAATAAGGAACTTAATTGCCTAAAAACATCTAAAACAAGTTCTATATACGGCATGTTACATCTATATCGTCCGTCTATTTGTCCCACCATCTGTCTGTTGTCCTACCCTGTGTGTTGTCTAATCTGTCCGTCTGTCAGACCGTACGACCTGATATGTATCAGCTTCATTCTGTCAACATTTTTTTGCCTTATGTTCTATCGTCATATAAAAACAATGATTGCTTATTGAAAGAAAATATATTTTTTCAAAATCAGCAAAAAAGTAATTAAACTTCAAATTTTCATTCAACTGTCTGCCCAACACGTGCGGACAAAAAGACAGACACCCATGGCTAAGTACTGCATCCTGAATAGAGGTATGATTCCTTGTTATTCTATAACAAATTATTTGCCGCGTATTTGTATAAACGAATTATACGTTTTTGTTGCATCGGGTTACTAGGGCGCTGTATTCGAAAAAAAGGTACAATAACCCCGAACACAGCTCCCATTTGATTAGGGGAGCTGTATTCGTTGAAGCGCACCGAATACAGCTCACTGGGGAGCTGTATTCGAATACAGCTCACTGGGGAGCTGTATTCGAAAGGAGCTGTATCCGGTGTTACAATGCACTGGCTAGAAACATCTAACGTTTTATAATATTCTAAAAGATAGACATTAACATAGTTTTGGGATAGTATGTATACACTTAGCTTAGTGAGACATTATGATTTGTCTGACCATATAACATAGAAGCAATTAATAGTCGATGGTGATTTGATATTAGACAACTACCACGAATCCAGTCAATATAATTGATCATTGCACAATAAATATTAAACAGAATCTTCATATAACAACAGAACTCTAATATTTATAGCAAGACAGTCACGTCGTCATAAAAAGAACTTGTATCGCAATTGAGAATAAAAAGAACTTGTTTCGCAATCGAGAATAAACAAATTAGTATAAATTAAAGAAAAAGAGCAAGACTTTCACATGACAATCAAAATCTACTCATACTCAGCAAGGCCAGGACTTTCACATTGTCAGCAAAACATTGGCATTGTCGGCAAAACCTTCGCATTGTCGGCAGAAACCTCACATTGTCAGTAGAAAATTTACATTGTCTGGACAGCATTAAATTCACATTGCCAACATAACTTTAACATTGTCAGCAAAATTGTCAAGTCCTTAACATTAGCTGCAGAATTTTCACATTGTCCGCAAAACCATTACCTGTTCATTAGAAGATTTAAAATCTGAGCAGAATCTGCTCCATTGTAAACAGAATTTCACATTGTGAACATAATCTTCACATTGTCAGCAGAATCTTCTCTTATTTCGAAGTATTTTCAAGGAGAGAGTTTATATATAAGCCTAGACCTTTCTACTCAATCCTTTATGCTGTTTTGTAATAGCATGTAGTACATTTGATTTATCAATAAAATTCTGTTTAAACCAAGTATTTTCACACTGTCAACAAAATATGCCGATTGTGAGTTGCTTCAAGCTACATGATTATAAAATGATACTAATGTCTTCGCCTAATTCCTATTGCAGCAATTTTTTTAGCTATATCTAAACATTTTAATGACCCCTAATATTTGACCGAATTAAAGAAGCTTAACAACAATCATGTGTTTGCCATGTAGGATGTCCTTGAGCTCAAAGATAAGCGTCTGTGCGCATGCGCAGTGCGACATTTTCTATGCAGAATTTAACCGACATTTCTCCAGACTGTTTTGACTTTTGCAACATAGTGTAGCTTTCGCTCAGGTAATTCTCAAGCGTATTGCTCATATAAAGTATTTAGATTTTAAAAAAATCATTTCATCTTGATTTGCATATAGGACCATGTATAATTTGTATAATTACATAAAGCTTTGGTTTGGAATCTATACCCTCTGGTGGATAGCGGCTCTGCCTTGGAGACAAGTGCAGATTGTGATCAGTCTGGGGTCTGATAGTGACGTCTCTATTAGTATTATGTCAGTGCATGGTACTATTCAAACTGAAAAGGGATAAGAAATAGATCAGAAAGTAGGGCTACTAAAACGGCAATATAATTATGTTCTTTTATTTGAAACTCAACAAATAATACCAGGGCTTTGTCATTTCTTGTCTTTAACAAATTATTATTATCATTATTATTATTATTATTATTATTATTATTATTATTATTATTATTATTATTATTATTATTATCATCATCATCATCATCATCATCATCATCATCATTAAACATCACAACGTTGAGTTTTGCAGAACAAACGACATTTGATTTAACCAGGCCATTTATGTTACAATATAAAAGAACATAATAGTATCAGCAAAATTAAGCAAAAGTAAGAAGAAATGTACAGTCAGAACATTGTACATGGGTACCGGAAGTCGTCAACGATTGTAATAGCATTCCGTAATGAGTTAGCCAGGTTTTGGTAGATCTAATTAGGTGACATTAGTCCCTTACTGTTTAATGTTTTTTGTAGGTTGAAAGCTCTGACAAAATGTTGTAAGCTAGTGTGACAGTTGTAAGTGTTTCAATTCATTTATTATTGTTTAATTATCAGGATCCGTTTTCATATGGCTGGTCGGTGAACCGCCGGCTGGTAAAGGCGTTGCTACCATTTGCAAACTTGTCTGGTGACTAGCATGAAATGATATGCAATAGGTTTGTTTTGTACGTGGACATTTACTTTAAGTCATAAGGCACAATGTCAAAACGCAGTATTGAACGTCATTTTTTTCTCTAAACGGTACGCCCATTAAAACGTTGTCTTTGGCATAATCTACAACGTATATTATAAGTCCTTAATAAATTGAGAGATGGATCGAGCCATATTACAATCTACGATAAACAATGTATTGCCACGCGGACGTGTTATAAATAATTCAGTCAAAAATAACGTCATAATGTGCCGCATGGCGTGAAGTATATGTTCGCATAGAAAATAAAACGTTTCATTTATTCATTTTTTTTTAACATTTGGTCATAAAATCGAAAAAGTATCTTCTACGCGTTGTTTGTCGGTTAGTAAACAATATGGAACGCCTTTACTGTGTTATTATGTTGTATTGTATTATACGCAGTGCATTGTTATGTATACGAGGTACAAATTTCATTTGACATGGTACATGCATATTTAGATGGGGTCACTTTTTTGTGATATGCAGTGCTTTTTCTTTTATATGTGGTGGTTATTTAATAATATGCAGAGCAAAAGTGTGTGTATACAGTAGAATAACCATTATATGTTGTACAAACAACGTTATATGCAGTACAAACAACATTATATGCAGTCAGTTTTTCGATACATGGGGTGGTTTTTTTATTATTTGCAGTAGTTGTACCTTTATACGTTGTATGTTGATTAAGGTAGGTCCACACCTTACGTCTGAATTTTTCAACCTCCTCAGAAAACGGTCATATTTTGCATAGGCAGTCTACGATGTATGTACTTTAATGTGTTGCTATTTGATAGGAACACGCTCACGAGAGGTTGACGTCATGACGTCGTCAAGCAGTCTACCCATTTTCTTTAGGCGCTTTCATACAAACGTTCGTTCTCTGGTATTTATGAACGTATTTTGAAGATTAAAGTTTTATTTCTCCAGAAACATTTAAGCCTAACTTTTTATTGCATATTTTTGAAATATTGAATATATTTATTGGTAATTCGAATGATATTGCGCCAATTTTGACGTAAATAACGTAGTATTTATCAGCTACCTCTGAACACGTTTTGCCGTTTTACGAAAAAGTTTGTCCGGTGACCCAATCTTATTTTTCAAATATATTACTACCATAGTGTAGATGGTTCAAAATATCAAAAAAATCAATAGGTCATCTAAGCAGATTTTTTTAATTTTGAAATTTAGTTACGGTTATGCGTTATTTTTGTGCGTCAATATGTAACGTTAACGTCGTTATTTCAACTGCAATATCAGGCAATGGTTTATTTCTTTACAACCGGACGCTGTCTAAACAAACAAAAAAACATTTTTAAAGTCATAAATCTATTTAATGATATAAGTTTTATATTAAAGCAACACTGATCTTATGTTAATATGTTATCGCTGATCATGAGAGGAAACATTAGCCACATGGAATGTACTTTAAAACAGTAGGTATTTAAAAAATGTCATCGTAGGTACCCATTTGCAGCTGGACGGGCTGAGGCATGTGTGACATAAGTGTCATTACTCAAGGGTACACCGGATGCGATTCGAACACATCACTTCCCATTCCGGAGGCAACGCCTTAAACACATGGTTCTCGCGAAATTCCTGGCCTTGCCGTTTTTTTCCTTCAACTAAAGGCGTCGTTTCTTGAATTGTCCAGTTTCTTGTTTTGTCCGCCGGCGTTCACGCTTTCCACCCAACCCTATAAACATATCGAGCGTATACTTTCCTGGGCTCACATTATGCTGTTCATTTACCCGAAAAATAGATAATTGAAAGAAAAAATGTTTTACGGTTAGTAAGTTTACTGATCATGAGTGTTGCGCCGACAGCAATTAATCCGTTTATACATATACATGTATTTTTAAAATGGGATCTTTTGATTTCCAATTTATGCCTTTCTGTTTATCTAAACAAAGGCATTATTCGTAATGGTGATCCAACAGACTGACGAACTAAATTCTGACCAGACGACAACCACAGTGTCGTATGCTTCGGAACGTAGCTGCTTGAAACTACATTGTATATGTTTTAAGTAGACACTAGGAACGAATTGGTTAATAAATATTCTGTAAGACTTAGTTGAGATAGTTTGTTTACAACCTCGTTAGTTTACCATAATTTTTTTTATAAATTACCTTGCACATGTACATACATGTACATCCTTCATTTACATTTTTCTACAGTCATGACTTCGTGTTAGAGACTTGTTTTAGTTGATTTGCAAATCCTGCAAGATTTATTTGCAACCCCAAATTCTATACATCGTTTCGTTTTTGTTCAAATATCATGTAAAAATCCCCAAACAATGCCAATACTTTATGCATACATGTAGTTAATAGACACATATATTATATTGATCGTATAATCAGGATCAGAGGGTCCCGGGTTCGATCCCCACCAGTGATACGACGTTTCTTTCCTTAGGCAAGACACTGCCCCTACTTGCTCTGTCTGTCTGCAAGTGTTTAGTGTATTGAACAGAAGTATATAAAAATACAAAACGAAGTTCATGCCACTTCTATAATGACTAATAGGTGTAACTGTTGTATTGAGAAACACTAATTTAAATACTCCTTTTATATAAGTGATACAATTTAATATTAATATCATGAGCGCGACGCTATTATCACAAAACCTGAATCATTTATATTCATCACCAAAAAAGAAGTTATGGCAGATCTATATCACTATCACTGTGACTAATATGATATCTAAATCATCACTTTTTATTCAGCTGATACACAATGGAGTATTTCTTCGTTAGCATGAAATAATATACAATTATGGACTTGTAAGGCATTGACTATGATGTGATATTCACCGTTTTAAAATATGTATGTCATTAACTAACATGCATGGGGGACCCTTTACGCCGGGTGTCAGACTTATCAACTAGCGCTGCTGATTATAATGTAAACGTGGAGGCAACATGAAACAATAAGATTATATTCTAAGTCATTTCTCGTGTTCCTCCGTGATCAAGTGGTTAGAGCCGCTGACTTTAAATCACTGTTACCTCTCATAGATTGAGGGTCGTGGGTTTGAGTCCTGCTCATACCATGTCTTTTGATATGTGAAAGTTTCACCAACACCAGCGTTCAGCATGAAAATATCTTTTCATAATAGTCCAAATAGTACCGAAGCTACAGAGATGTCTAATATCACTATTTGCGGCATTTTCCATGGACAAAATGGCAATAGTGGGGCTCGAACTCAGGGATAATGTCAATATACATGGTGTCAACAACTTTGTATGTAGTAAATTCCTTTTAATTATGTTTGGTCCAAAGAACTATATAAGCTGTACATACGGCATTATATGCGGTGCTTTCCCATTATGGTGATGATACTTAAAGACAGTCTCTGAAAATACTCTCGGCGGAAATTAGCGAGTAAGCTAAGAAAAATTTGCCATGACACCGTACATTCAACATCGAATAGTGCTTGCATGTACCTTAAAGATTGTTTGTCTGCATGGTCACATAACCCATGGATATTTCTAAAGTACTGCATATTTGAGATATGGACTTTAATGTAGTTTATACAAAACTTTAACCAGAATTTCTTAGTCGAAAAAAGGGGCCATACTTTGCATTATCTGCAAGATAAAGTGAATCTAGCATGTTCATGAGTTGTGGATAATGAAATCCATCATAGGGCTGAGATACGTCCAAAAAAACGAGGCTCTGCGAGGATGGGATTTCCTAATCCACAACTCAATGGACATGGTTGATTTATTTTCTCACCGTTTTAATCGCATTTTCATCGCAGGGACAAGAGTGATTCTTTCTCGTTACATTATTCTATTTTATTCCGTGTATTGCACAGTAATACTTACTTGAGCCGAAGCACTCTCTATCCGCTACACAAAACAATTCAAACATAATTCCCTGTTAAAATCTGCATTGAATAAAAAAAAAAGAAACAAACACTTCGAATCAATACTATACAAGAAACAACAGTGTAATCAAATAGCTGTTTCAAATCAATTCTTTAAAACTGTAAACTTCAATTTTACCTATTCAAATTTCAATGTAAATGTTTAGATTGACTTTGGAATTGAAGATACCACCGTTAATAGTGCTTGCCTTGACCGTATAGTAAAAACTCGGCATATCATATAACGCAAGTGAAAAAACAGGATGGGGATGAAAAAATGAAATCAACTTTTTCTCGAATTTTACTTCAAAACTGCTATAGATGGATAGAAAATGATCTAACTAAGAAAATGAATACCAACAACGCTATGTTTATTTCAAAAATAAAAAATTTTACAGTCATTTTTCGATTTTTATGTGTTGTGCTGGCTGTTTATAATTTACGTAAAATGAGAATAAGCGGTCAAGGGTAAGGTTTTCTACCACCGGTAAATGAGCGGAAATATGTACCTCATAGGTGAGAAAGAGTTAAGTTATTTAAATAGGTGTGATGGTTTGGAAGCCTTGTTTAAAATTTAATACATTCAGTAGTTAATGAGATACGGATTTCGGTAGCGCGTCTATGCTTGATGACGTGGCCGCTATTTATGTATATCTGCTTACTCGGTATTTTCCGGCTAAGTAATTCCGGAGAATGCCGGAAAGTATGATCATCGTAATGAAAAATGTACCGCATATAATGCTGTATGCACCGTGTATATAGTAGAATGGACCGAACATAATAAAAAAGAAAATGTCGTTTCCGCCATGTATATTGCCAAATGCATTGCGTAGAATGTTTTTTATGAACAACTGAATAATAATTCACCACGTATAGAATCAATCGCAAGTACTTCATATATTTAAACATCTATCACACCTATTGAACAACATACAACGTATAAAGGGAAAACTACTGCGTATAATCAAAAATACCACCACATGTATCGAAACATTGACTGCATATAATGTCATTTGTACTGCATATAATGTCATTTGTACTGCACATAAAGTTGTATGTATTGCACATGACGTTGTTTGCACACCATATAATGGTTATTCTACTGTATATACACATTTTTGCACTGCATATGATTAAATAACCACCATATATAACGGAAAAGGCACTGCATATCATGAAAAATGTACCATGTCAAATTAAATATGTACCTCATATACATGCAAATGCACTGCGTAAAATACAATACAACATGATAAGACAGTAAAGGCGTTCCATAAAACAACCTCTTGGCGTTGTGATGCTCAGATACAAATCACTCAGTCTATGGTCTTGATAGTTAATTAATGCGTATCCTCCCGAAGACGATAACAATTCATGTTTTATAATTGATCTATTATGTCATGTTAGAATAGGAATATCGTTTAATATTACTTCTTGCCGTTCTGTTGACGATGAACAACGCTTTTACGGATATTATTTTTTAAATAAACAAAGCTTTGACACCAACTCGTTAGAGAACAATATGACGCATAACTTAAAGTGATTATGATGGCCAAAGAGGTCTTCATAATGTTAGGTAAGACATTTATCACTGATTGGTACTCCTAGAATAATATTAAACTTTACATAGTGAAGTCAAAAATTAAAAATCCAACTTTTGTGTTCCGTATACTTGCATTAAAATCTGTCAGTAAGAGAAATCACTCAATATAATTCATTTCTTTGATGTTTTCAAAGTATCTGTATTGTTTTAAGCTTTATTTTGAACCTCATTTTGTGGCCATTTTGAAGATTAAAACAACTTTAAAATAAATATCCGCATAGAAAATAACCCATTGCACTTATTTAACTTTTGTGATATACATTTGGTCAACTTTTAATCGAAATAATATCTTGTTAAGCATTGTTTATCTTCTAATAAACAACTTTCTGTCGTTCTGGTGCTCATTTGAAAGCCACTGAAATATACGGCCTTCGTTATTAATTTACAGCACTTCGGAACTCAAAGGCGTTGTTTTTTTGACGATTATCAACGCTTAAACGTATATCATTTCTTAATTAACCGTGAGTTAATATATGTTAAATCACACCACGGATTTATTATTGCGACTCTAATACGACCTAATTAAATTGTTTATTAACAACAAATGAATGGAAGAAAACACTTTATTTTTTTCAACGGCGGACTACTTTTGTAAAGTGTACATGTATGTCATACTTTTGTATGTAAACGGCTTTTAACGTATACATGTATCTTAAATTTCTTCTTTACTGACAGAAGTAAAACGATTTTACAAAAAAAGATCGTTTTTGAATGTAAAGGTTATTCTATACATTTGGTTGCATAAAGAATGGTGCTTAACTTCACACTGTACAACTCTTATACTTGACAATAGTTATTGTTTGTTTATAGATCGCTACATTGTCAACAATTGCAGTTTTGACTTCATGTTCAGCGTTTCTGCTTGCTGATAACTGCCCAGCCCCTTCGCCATGCACGTGCTCAGGTAACACCGTCCACAAGAATATCCGCTGCCGTTCTAAAAATCTTAAGGAGATTCCACACTTGGTTCAATCCCAGAACAATATTTCTTCGGTGGCGTTGGACGTCGATGGCAACAGCATCACTGTTATTCATGACAATGCATTTAACAACCTTCGTTCCTTCAATGCTTTCAGCATTTCTTTACAGCTTGGGTTTAATCACATTAACACAATAGAAAATGGCGCATTTAACGGAATTGAAAATGGAACTGGATCTCTTTACCTACAACATAATAACCTAGCTACACTTCCTGTTGCCATAGGTAACCTAGTTAGTTTGCACACCCTCTATATCTATGACAACCCTCTTCGTTCACTAGGTTCGTCAGTTATGTCAAAGATAGGAAGGAGCTTGACCTACTTATATTTTGATATGAAATATTTCACACACTGGCCACAGGAATTACAATATCTTCGGAATTTAGGAACCCTGATTGTCCGCTACGTACCGTTTTCACAATTAAATACAAGTGTATTCCAAGGCTTGGAAGACCGTCTTCTAACACTTCAACTCCTATACTCAAAACTTGTAAATGTGCCATCCTCTATATGCAGTCTAACGAAAACTCTTCACGAATTAGCCCTAACCGGAAGTATGCAATTAAACCAAAACGCGTCTGATATTTTTCAAGCACGTGGTGGAAACTTTACGCGGCTGACACGCCTTGATTTGGGAAGTACAGGACTTGGAAAGTTTCCCAACGTGTTTACGTCAAACTTATTTCCTTCTCTGACAGAACTTGAAGTTAGTTACAACTCAATCAAATATATTAATTCCGCGATAATTCCATTAAACACCACACTTACGAAGATGAACCTCGATTCTAATCAGCTCGACAGAATTCCGTCGGCGTTACACAACCTTCAGACACTGAAATCTTTTCACATCGCACTGAACGCCATTAAAACAATAGAACCATTTCACTTGTACGGACTACCAATGCTTAATGATTTGGAGCTAAACGGTAATCCGTTAGTGTACATTTCACCAGATGCGTTTAAACATAATATGAACCTAGGAACCTTGAACATCCGGAACACACATCTCGTCCATGTTCCAGAAGCTGTTACTAAACTACCGAAGTTAAGAATTATGTTCGTGAGCCCAATGAGATGCACGTGTGATATGCCCTACTTGAAACACTGGAACGTCAATACTCTGACTATGTTTTATACAAAGTGTGTCTCTTCCAGCAAGACAATCAAAACGTTCATAGTGAACTATTCCCAGTCATGTCCCTAGAGCAATTTGAATGTTTATAATTTCTTAATTAAAGTTATATTACCCTTTTGAAATGGCCACTTTGGGTTATAGTCAAAATGATGCTGAAAACACAGAGGATGCTTTAAAAACAAATAAGAAATAAGTTTAGCCAAGTTATTTCTGTTATTGACAGATACAAATTAACGGATATACATAACGGAAAAGGCGGAAAAGGCTT
Organism: Saxidomus purpurata; assembly: GCA_022818135.1. Taxonomy (NCBI): domain Eukaryota; kingdom Metazoa; phylum Mollusca; class Bivalvia; order Venerida; family Veneridae; genus Saxidomus; species Saxidomus purpurata. The sequence continues at coordinate 29,418,666 of JAFMSR010000013.1, forward strand.
TTATTTTTGCCTAGGATAGCCCAATTTATTTTTTTTTACAGATTTTCTCTACATGTATATTTGATAGGAATGAAGCTGGTAAACAGATCGGGGGTGGGGGGGGGGGTTTTCTTGTTATTTCTATGTCAATGCTTATTATTCTAGAAATATAATTTTATCTAAATTTATGATGGTCACTTTGAACGGTAATATCACTTTAACCCTGAGATCACGCTACGGGTTTATTATTTTTCGATTCAAATACGACCTACGAAAAAACATTTATTAACGTGGAACTTGCGTTATTTATTATTTATTTTTGTGAATGGCACATAATCATCATAATTTTTGCTTTGTTGTTTTAACGCACATAATAAGAACAAAAATACATGAGTTGTTTGACAACCAGAATCTTTTGAGTCACATATCATCAAGGACACATGTTCATGTATTTCATATCAAATGTGATATGTCCAACATGTGACATATAAGTTTTGGTCCCAGGTACATGGTTAAGACAACTTCATGATGTAGAGATCCTAGTTTCGGACAAGTATTTTGATGAACGTCGAAAATAAGTCTATATAAATAAGTGATTTCTAGGGCAGGACAAATTTTGACCCAAGGGGCATAATTTGATATAGAGAAACACTACTGATACCACACACACAACATTTCTCATATAAACGAATGAATTAAAGTGTTCGCACAGGCTGACAATTTGCAAGGAAGACTTATTTTCGACGTTCATCAAAATACTTTAAAAACATTTGTCCGTAACCGTATGGTAAGGCGTATAACTAGGATATCTAATACGTAGCATCATGAAGGGGTCTTAATCATGCACCTGGGATCAAAAACTGACCCCGCCCCGGAGTTCATTATTTTACACTAACTTATATGGCGATTTTTTTTAGAAATATTGCTCTCCATAATGACAGAACTTACATATTTGGTTGGTACTATTGTCTAGTACACCTCTCACATGACTGCTCTATTTATGTCCCTAGGGCCAAGATCGGCCCTGCACCTTTGACTTACTTTCTTGTGTTTTCAGCTACGGTAATGAAGTTTAGACTATGTGTGAAGTTTTGCAAACAGATTTTAATGCTAACCTGCGATGACATTGGCCTGTCGACCTTTTTTGTTTTTGGAACTACATTTTTGTACAGCAATGCAATTTGGACAATGTGTATACATTGAGCAGTTTTGTAAGCACACTACAATATTTGCACCTTTTCTCAGTAATGATCTTGAATTTGATGTGTTATGTGTTGCCTCCATATTCATAGTAAATCTGGTGGGCCATAATTTTCTCCGTTCTTCAATGGATCTTCGGTGTTGACCATCTTAAGTGAGTTCCAAGTAACCATGCATAATAATATTTTGACAGCTTGCACTTCTATATCGGATAATGCAATATACGCAGGTGAGCGATGCAGGGCCAGCATGGTTCTCTTGTCTAAAGAAGGTGTACGGATAAACATCAACATAAAGCTTTCTAAGACTTTGTCAAACCAGAACGAGGCAGAAAGTCATTAACCGATTTCATTACATATATATATGGCGCAAAGCCGGATTACTCTATTACTACCAGGCAAAAACTAAAAATAACGAAACGTTTCATTACTCTAGTTTTAGCATTCTCACTACCTTTATTGCAGGAGAAATCTTCAACACAAATGTTTGTTGAAATACATATTAAGATAAAATAAATAATAAATGCAGTTGCAAATGTATGTAACTGCAGTGTAACTGATTTATGTTGCAACATTGCAGAAATCTGTTCCGTTCTTGCTACCTTTATTATCTATTTGTTAATGTGTCTAGAAACGTTTTTCCCAGACAAAATTCTTTAGCGAGTTAAAATGACATAAGTACTTTTCATTTGACGTTAAGTGCGTTCAATACTTATTTCCTTGCCATTAACTCCTCGTAAAATGATTGCTTAACGGATGTTTGGAGATTTAGGGGAAGGACATTTTCAGCTTTAAAACCTTAACATCAGCTGCTCTCTATGTAATTAATGGTGTTCAAGTCACAAGGGCAAACACAATCGCCTTGTCAAAGGGCAAATCAATGTTAAGAACCAGTAACGTAAGCCTGTTAGGTAGGAGCTTCATGACAAATAACATTCTAGTCCCCTGAAACAGGGAAAGTAAATATTACATTAAAATAAATTTGTAAGAGTGATGTCCCCTAAAAATAGGGAAAAAATCATGCTATCTTTAAATAAGCCAGAAAGATTTATGTCCCTTGAAATAGGGGAGGTTAATTCCGACATCTGAATAAAAGTCGAAAAGGATGATGTATTTGAAACTATGGAGATTAATCTTATCAGCTAATATTAATTCGATAAAAATAATGTCCATTGAAAAAGGGGAAATAAATCTTGCCATTTAAAAAAAAATGTAAAAGTGACGTCTCCTGAAACAGGGAAAGTAAATCTTGTCATCCTAGAATGAGTCGGTAAGAAAATAATCTGTAACAGTGATGTCACCTAAAACAGGGCTAAACCAGAGGTGGGGGCGGGGGTTACTATTACAACATTAATATAAATCGGCAAGATTGTTGTCCCCTCAAACATGCTAGGTAAATCTTGCAATTTTGAAAGTCCCCTGATACAGCGCAGGTAAAATAATAAGCGAGACAAATCTTGCTTATTTAAAATATTAGACTTCAAGGGACCATCACACTCACCTGCACAACTAGGCCGAGATGAAATCATTCATTTTCGCGATTTTTCATTCTTCCAGTATAATATTCATTAATAAAGGTATCATTTTAATATGTCATTTTTCAATAATTATAGTTTCATATCTAATTAAGCAATAGAACAATAGCCTAACGAAGGTATATTCAAACTAATAATTTATAGTCTTGAGTAAACAGTATAATAGTTCTGTACATTCAATGTTATCTGAATTTCCCATTTCAAAACTAAAGCCTTATTAGAAACGTTGCAACAAACATTTGCCAATGATACCATTATTCTGGAGAAAAGATGACCGACTTCTTGAATATTTATTGTCAAAAGAATGTGATAGTGTTTTGATGTCTATAAACTTTTTAGCAATAACGATATATATTGTCAAGAACAAAGTAACGAATACCAAGTCCTAGAATATTATACGTACCTGTTTATTCCTTATCAGCATGTTTTCCCAAAGTGAATGTTTTTCATGTCTAATTATTTGACGTTTTCACCATTTTACGAGATTTTGCGTTTTCTGCAAAATGCCTTAAACATCACAAAACTTCAATTATCATCGCCATAGAGATATTTTTACGTCAGGTCAATGTCTATTTCGTCACAGAGATATTTGTTTTGTCAGGTCAATGTATATTTCGTCACAGAGATATTTTTACGTCAGATCAATGTCTATTTCGTCACAGGGATATTTTTACTTCAGGTCAATGTCTATTTCGTCACAGAGATATTTTTTACGACATCTGAATAAAAGTCGAAAAGGATGATGTATTTGAAACTATGGAGATTAATCTTATCAGCTAATATTAATTCGATAAAAATAATGTCCATTGAAAAAGGGGAAGTAAATCTTGCCATTTAAAAAAGATGTAACCCGTCATAGAGATTATTGCATATCGGATGGGGATATCTGCAGTTTTTACCAGTGCTGGAAAATCTCATCTTACACCCCCCCCCCCCGTGTGAGACGACTTAGTACGTGAATTACTCATGACGTAACGTTATAAACAATGTGACGTCACTTTCCCAAACATAGCACCTAAAGAACGTTTGTTTTTATATTAAAATGCATCATTTCGATAAGTTTCAAAGTGAAATCTATTTCAAAGTGCAAGACAGTATGCAAGAAAAAGTTTCTTCCATGAGATACTTGGTTCGGCAGAGCCTCGTTCCCGCCAAAACAGTCCCCCTCAGTGACGGATATTTCGATCTGAACCCCGTGCTCATATAAGAAACTAATATAGTTTTACGTCAGGTCATTGTCTATTTCTTCACAGAGATATTTTTACTTCAGGTCATTGTCTATTTCGTCACAGAGATATTTTTTACGCCAGACAATGTCTATTTTTACTTAATTCTTTACAAATGTTAAACCCCTTTAAGTGATCGCCATAGTTGTTAAGAAGAATATTAATCGCTGATTATTAATTCTAGAAATATCAATTATTGTCAAAATTACAGCCAAATACACGAAAGTATACAGAAGTTTATTTCTTAGTGAACATTATTGTGAAAAAAGAGGGCCCAAGCTTGGAACAGTCATTAACAGCGTTAAGTACAAGTTATTTATTTCTAGGGTACATGTATTTGTTAATAAAAAACCATGATTTTTCCAATTAGCATACTTAATAACATGTTTCAGTCAACATTTTGCCGACAGATAAATTTTTATATAATTTTGCTGCTGGAAAGGGCCGTTTGCGAAGTTGAAAGAACTTGTGGCCCGACCCATTTGCATTTTGTTTCGTTGTGTATATATGTCTTTGTATTAACATATGTGTTTGTTGCAATAAAATATGGTTAAACTAAAAAAAAGTAAACATCTTTAAAGAAATGGTTGAGTATAACTTGTTCTAAACAGATAGCATGTTCTTAGAGTTTCACTTGATAGTAATGTATCTTGGTATTTAGAACAGTACATGTGCACTGTAATTTCCTTGACCATGGTTATACCATGCAACTCATCTTCTTCTTAAATAAATATCCGTTGTCATGTAAACGCACCAGTGGTCTTCTTTTATCGTGGTCTATTTGACAGAACAATTTGCGAGGCGCTTGGCAGCCATTTTACTTAGACACTAATGTTTTCTCTCACGAAATATATCTCTCCTCGCCCATTTATTAACATGTGTTCGTTATGGACAGGCTTCTTTCTTAACTCTAACCCCAATAAATTTTCTAATTGGACTTTTCTTTCTTTTATTTCAGATTATACCATTAATTGTTTAAAGCGATGCGCAACTGAACACTGTAGACTATGATCATGTCTAGACTTGAAAGATGTGCCATTTGGTCATGATCTGCAAAGGTAAAAAAGGTAGAAAAATGGAGACTGAACGAATGTTTTCATATATTTTGTCAGATAAGAGAAAAGTAAATAAGACATACAACGAAAACACAATTTTGAGTTATATTGGTCTAAGACGCCTTGTTGTGGGACTTCTGAAAAATTGCATGCCTGTTTAATATCCATTAAAATTATAACTTGGCATGAATATTAATCAAATAGACGCATGATGCAGAACGTACAAGTTTCCTTGGCAACAAGTAATCCCATGACGATGAATTTGGACAAAATACAAGTTTTGATATTGCCGTACTGTATTTTTTGACAATTGCGCAAGTGCAGTCCACTGGGTATTGTGCTTATGATATGTATGCCTAGGATATCCGTGGGCGCTTTGTCCGAAGTTTGAGCCGAGCATAGTCAAGGTCGGCGAACAGCTGGTCGAAACATTTTATGATTCATGACGTGTTTCTGCAACAGAACTTTGTACAAGACGTTCATATTAAAAGTTGATTTTAAAACAAGCCTAAATATGTAAGTTAATTACCTTTCCAAATAACTTTCCAGCCGTTTGACCGGCCAATGACCCGTGTATAGAAATGGATATCTTAAACGGGCACGTCTTAACATGTAATATACACTTTGCATACCCCGCCATTGTACCCCACGCTTAAATGGTTAGAAATGTCCAAGGTACGCACTAACGGCTCTGGTTACGAAATTTATTGGTACGTATATCAACGGAGCATATATTGAGAAGAAAAATGTGGTTTTGTATGGAGTCGTAAGAAAGAGAACACACGTTTAGGAATTTTCAAAGTACAAACCTGTATTCGAACAAAGGGTCTTGCGTTTTTTTCAAAACAAGATGATGGACGGCAAGTTCAACAACATTTAAGAAGGGAAGGGATATATAATTGTTATTGTTTTTTTACGTGGCATATGGGGATACATTTGTATATTAACCACCTCGGCATAATATTACCCTTGCCTAACGGCTCGGGTATTATTTAAATGAGCGAATATACCACTTCCAAACAAAAAGAAAGAAAAACATTTAACATTAATTATGTGGAATTTTCTGAAAACCAAATCACATTTCACGTGCTTGTTAACTTTCAATTTGTCGCCATTATAGTAGTTGTTTGCCATTGGGACGCCGCTGTCTTGAAAAGGAGGGGATGATAAATTCGACCTAGGTGCTAAAGCTCTCGTTTTTTAGTCGAATGCAAAAGAACATAAAAGGCAAGGCGCCAAAAGACGCCCCTAAACTTTGCTTGATAGAAGTTCCTTTATTACGCGTATGGAGCGCCCAAAGACTCCCCTACTCTTGCCTGACAGCATTTCCATTGTAACATCCTGAAAAAGAGGCAACTAACATTTAACGTTAAAGGTAGAACTAAGTTTTGTTTAATGATGAATGGTATCGTCGCATCGTGGTAATAGATCTAATTAACTTTGGATGGAAGATGGATGCTAATGGTGTATGTCACAAATATGGCCTTAGACCAGACACTTAAGGGTAATAAACATTTTACAGTTGAACCTGTGTCACATGTAGTAACAACCGCGTCTAAGCAACCTGATTTGAGAAGCCCATACCAGCGTATCACAATCTGTCATTTTCCCGGCCTTTAGCCGGTACTGTTGGGTTCATGCCACTGAAGGCAGGCGAGTTACTCAATCATCAATATCCTCCGAGCGCTCAATCATATCTATCAAAGCTTCTGTTTTATATCTATTTTTTAAAACTCGGCAATAAATTTTATAGACGGATAGAGAATGTCAGACTGTATATCGTATTGTACCAAATAAGTTGTTCGAGTATTTTGACCAGTGAACATAAAACGACAAATAATTACAATTTTAAAGAACAACATATATCGAAAAAAAATGCCCCATTTTTACACAAATAATCAACAAAGAGGTCGTCTGTAATAAATCGTTATTTACACAATAATTGTACAACAACAACTTTACATAGATTAATGAATGATTTACGGCACTGTAACGTATGTTAAAACTCTGATTGTTAACCCGTTATAACTGTAATGTATAGCTTAAACTTTTAGGTTAGTAACAATACTAGCAAATATCCTACTGTTTATGCTTTTGAAGTTATTTGCTTTGACAACAGTTTTAGGGAGTGTGTCTTTAACTGCTCTCTGTTCTATTGAATGCAGTGTATATGGTATTCATTAGACACAAGCTCACTTTATCTACAAATTGCCTATTCTTCTGGTAATTAAACGTCCGACGCTTGGCGTTTGCAACAGACAGTAGGCTGATGATTTACTATGACATAAACAAATCCAAAATTGACAAATTACAAATTTTCGGTACTAGCACCGAATTCCACCCTTCAGTGGGTGATTCTCATAAATATATTCGGGTTTTGGAAGATTTATGCTACATTTGATAGACTTCGTGGAGTATTTACTATATTAGTTTAAATTAACTCATAGAGCACCAGATTCAACCTTTAATGTTTTCCTGTATTCTCATGAGAGAAAATGAACACATACGTTTGTAATACATGTACAAGTCAATTAGTAACGAAATTGTAAACCGTATAGGCATCTACCTATATTATAATATTTGCGGCTATAACTTCAAAGTTATTTTTACAGCGTGGAATTGTAATGAAAACTTATTTCAATAATTGACAGGGCATACGCGCGCGCTAATGTTTGTTTCATGTCAGTAAATCTGAAGGGAATTTCACGGAATATTTTTGGTTAAGTTTGCAATACCCATGTCGATTATTTTACATGTTTTGTTTATTTATTGTTATATCTAATAAGAGACGGAGCCGCCTTTACTAAATGGTGGACTTCATGAATAATTATTCAATTATTCATTGAAAATATAGGAACTGAGTCATTGGTATATTTGTTTTTCTTCAATATGAACCGCTGTTTTTGGTTTTGGCTGATACAAAATCTTTATTTAACTTCAAACGCCGTTCATTACATTAATAAGTTACTAAAAGTCACTTTCGGTTCAATGATCAGTTCCATAAATAACGACAGGATGAAACCGTGTTTATTGTATGTTTTCCACTGAATTATAGAGTTTTCTCGGTGAAATAAAGTGGTAATCCAGAGTAGATTGCCATTTCTATTTTCACTGTTTTTGCTGATTGAGAATTACTCCGTCGCTCATGGTTTGACGGAGTGCAGATTTAACAAATGTTTCAATTTATATCTTGGCTAAAAAATTGATGTTTCAGTTTCATTAAATAATAAAGATAGATGTGATTCTTCAATACTGTAATCTGAAATAAACTTTAGAATTATTTTTGTTGCTTTATCAGTAATAATGATAGTAATGCGGTTCTTATTGTTATGGGGTTCTCCACACTCTGATTCCAAATTTTCCTGAATATTTTGTCAAGAAAGCATATATACAACAGAAAATTTGTTTCTGAGTGAAAAAT